>JAJJWW010018369.1:0-310770 GCA_023531295.1 Papaver armeniacum
TTGAGCAATTATCTACGGTGTTCTTAGAGACATACATGTACAACAAGTCAACAAAGGCAAGGTTAGATAGGCTTTTGCTTTAGCTATTGGACCCGTGGATACATTGATGCACGATACACCAAGACATTGCATTTGAAGACGTGCCAAGCAATCGGGAAAGTCAATCCGTAAATTAGCATTAATTGCTATAAGTACAGACTTGATAAAACCTCAACTATCTTCGCGGAGCTTCCAACCTGAGCCTTGAATCTGAAGGAGATCTTAGGGTAGTCCAAGATCATTACATCATACTTGAAGATCTGTAAGGACAACCTCAGGCGCAAAACAGCTGGCAACATCGGCTCCGCAATGAGCCAACTCTTTGGAACCGATTCCTGAGATACCTAAGAGACAAACGAAGACGGGGGCAGAAACCGGCTCTCTAGAAAAAATATCCAAATACTTGGGATAGTGGAAAAAGAGGAAAAGGAAGAGATGAATTTGTAGATAAAATCTACACAAAGCTGAACACAACGTTTTCTCACATTCTAAGTGCTTAAGGAAGAAGCAAAGCCGGCTTTCCCAAATACTAGAGAAAGTAACCGAGATAAAATAAAGGAGGCTAAGGAGTACTGTGAGTACCACTAGATTACTACGGGCATACAATCTGACACATGCTATCACCCTCGGAACACGATTCAGAGATATTCATAAACGAAAGAAAGTTCATGGAGGTGTAGAAATACAACCGGCTGGACGCCCGAGGTAGCCCCTGAAAAGGGGGTTGAACCGCCTCGAGGACAAAAATACATCAACATGATCACCTCTCCAAATGGGAAGCCAGGAGGAGCTACTCGAAGACATCCTAGGTTAGCTCAAGAGAAACGAGAAGAAAGTTAGAAGCCCACGAGGTGTCAAGCTAAAGTGGACCACCCACTACCACTTGGGAAGAATGGATGGCCACTGCTCCACACCATTAACATTTTCAACAAAAGACGTCAACCAGGAAGTCGAGATGCACAACGATCCACTTGTGATCACTCTACCAATACATGGGTGGAATGTTACGAAGGTCCTCATTGATGGGGGCAACTCGTTAAATGTATTTGTTTCTACAACCCTACCTACGTATGGGTTTGACAGTTGAGAAAATGGATTCATCCACTTGCACAATATACGGTTTTAACGGAGCAATCTCTAGACCAAAAGTAGAAATAGTTTTGCAGGTACGTGCAGGACCCTTAGTAACCAATACAAGGTTTTGTGTAGTGGAAGCACCTTCGCCCTATAATGTCATCATGGGACAACTATGGGTCCATTGGTTGAGAGGAACAACCTCGACCTATCACCAATACCTTCGATTCCCTACACCCATGGATGAAATGGAAATCAAAGGTGATCAACAAGATGCGAGGCTATGCAATCTAGCGGAGGTCGGGATAACGAAGAAAGAGTTACGCACAACAACACGAAAGAAAAAGACGAAAGGCAAATACCAACAGAAGGACGGAGGCTTCAAAGTAACCGAAGCCCCTCAGTTCAGGAAGCAATCACATCCGCAACACCAGCAGCTGGATGTTTCCACCAAATGAAAATTACATAAAAGCACTCCTCAACGTCCTCAGAAACAAACCTTCTCACCGGTAGAACCAACAGAGAAAATCAACATCGGAACGGAGGCGGAACCAAAGATGATCAACATCGGAACTTTACTAGAAGAGGACGAGGAGATGCAACTACAAAGGCTACTACGATCACGCAGATATCTTCGCATGGTCAATGGAAATCATGCCGGGGAATTGACCCGGAATTTGGTTTCACCATCTTCGGCTCAAACTGGAAATGCCACCATTCAAACAACGTATCCGCAAGGTGGCAGATATCTACCAAGAGGCGAGAAAAGGAGTTGCAAAAGTTCTAGCAATGAGGATTCATACGAGAAGTCAAATATCCCACGTGGATATCTAACATGGTCATCGTGCCTAAGAAGAACGGAGGTGCACGCATTTGCGTCGACTTTAGCAATCTCAACAAGGCGTGCCCCAAGGACAACTACCCACTTCCAAATATCGACCAGTTTGTCAATGCAACTGAAGGTCAAAAGAGATTATCCTTCATGGATGGCTACTCCTGTTACAACCAAATCGCCCTTGCAGAAGAAGACTAGAGCATCTTGCGTTCTTTACCCCACGCAGGCTTGTATTTTTATACAAGGATGCCTTTTGTACTTAAGAATGCGGGGCAACATACCCACGATTGTATACAAAATCTTTAAGCCATGGATAGGCAAGATACTGCAGGTCTACGTGGATGACATGCTAGTCTAGAGCAAAAAGGAGAACAATCACACATCGGACCTAAGGGAGATATTTGAAGCCATGAGAAACTTTCACATGAAAGTAAATCGGAGAAATGCACGTTGAGTAACCTTAGGAAAATTCCTAGGGTACTTGGTAACTAAGCGAGGAATAGAAGTGGACCCTGAAAGGGTCAGAGCAATAATGGAGATGCCATCTCCAAAAACACTAAAAAAGAAGTACAAAAGCTAAATGGAATCTTAGACTCCATGGGAAGATTCATAACAAGGTCATCGGAAAAATGCAAAGCATTCTTCGACACACCGAGGAAAGGAAGCATGTTCATGAGGGCCCAGAGTGCGAGCAAGCCCTCCAAAAATCAAGGAATACTTGACTTCAGTGCCCATCCTGAAAAAGACGGAGCAGGGAGAAATACTCACCTTATACTTAGCAACAACAAGCTACGTTGTGAGCGCGATGATACTTCGAGACCAAGGGAAAGGAGGAAAACCCATATACTACATCATCAAGATACTCGATTAAAGAAAGCGTAACTACACCAAGGTAGAGCAGCTTATATATGCCTTAGTAGTGGCAACACAAAAAACTAAGTATATATTTTGACGCACATACCATCCGAGTCTTCAAGGCTCGAGATAGGGAAAACTCCTCGAGTAGTACGGAGAAAATTGGAAGGGTGGAAAATGGAATGCCATGATCAAACGGTTTCACATAATCTTTGAAACTAGAAAGGCTGAGAAATCACAGATCTTGGACTTTCTGGCAGATCCACCTCTCAAATGACAAAGCGGAGATAGACGACATCCCCGGGAATGGAGGAAGACAAGCAAGAACCAGAAGATCCGTTGGAACCTCAAGAATTCACGAAGATGGAGATATTCGTAGATGGCTCCTCCAACGGAGAGGACGCGAGGCATAGGGATTGTTATAACATCCCCCACTGGAGACTGACTCATCTACGCATTCGGGTTAGGAATTGAACAATACACCAATAACATCACGAGAACATGAAAGGTCATACATGGCTTACGCTTGGCACGGAGCTAAAGCTTATCGGATGTTCGGTTGACTAATGATTCACAGGTGGTCATTAGACAAATCGAACTCAAATACCAAACTTTGGATCCAGTGCTATCTTCATTATTTAAAACTAGCTCAGAGCATGCGTCCAATATCAACAATGTAACATTCGAGGCATGTGTGTCGAAAAGACAACAGACATTTGCAGATGCCTTGGCATTTATATCTTCTATACTAAAAGATAGAAACACCACTGCTGTGCAAATTGAAGGATCTACGAACCTTCGATAGAAGGACCCATTTCAGGCGCCCGATAAAACTTTATTTTACAAACTCGGTCCATGAGAGAAGTAGATAAAGAAGCGAACGAAAAAATGAAAGAATCAGACTACGAAGCTGAGGAGTCTGACAAGGACCAATCAGTATCAGATGACGACAATGGAAAAGAAGCGAAGATGATTGAGGATTCCAATCCACCAGTATCTAGACAAAGGTACCTTACCAACCGATGTTAAGGAAGCTCGGAAGATTGAATCAAAAGCAACAATTCTGACCTTCGTGATCAAATATCGTATAGGAGGTCATTTATCGGACCCCTAATGTGGTGCCTCTCCCACGAACCGAAGGGACGAAAATACTCCACGACATACACAACGGAGATGCGAGGAAACCATAACGGAAGAAGGTCCTTGGTGGTCAAAGCCAAAATGCAAGGATATTACGGCTAAGCATGGACGAAGACTCAAAGAACGTAGCTAAGCGATGCAAAGATGCCAACGCTTTGCTAGAAAGATCAAAGCACCAGCGACGAGCTCAACTCTAGGTCATCGGCCCTGGCCATTTGTCAAATGGGGTTGATATTGACGGACCCTTTGATAGAGGGAACCTCGAAAAGAAAATACCTTATCGTGGATACGAATTATTTCCCCAACCGGGTCGAAGCAAAGCCTTTAGCAAGAATTAGGGACATGGACGTCTTTAAATTCTTGTTTGAGCAAATCATATGGGGTTGAATACCGGCCGCAATAGTTTCAGACAATGGCAAGTAATTGCAGGGAAAAAATATCGACATGTTGTTTGATACTTTCAACATTCAGAAGAACAAGTTCACTCCTATATACCCTAAGAGCAATGGACAAGCTGGAGGCCACAAAAAACCATAGCAATGAACTTAAAGAAGAAGCTAGAGCATACAAGAAGAGGTGGTGCGAATAATTGCACAACGTCCTATGGGCCTACCGTACTACAAGAAGGTCAGCTACAAGAGAGACACCATTCTTACTAAACTACGGAGCCGAAGCAGTCATCCCAACGGAGATAATACTTTCAACAACAAAAAACAGAGGCATGGGAGATGAATCTAACAACACACATGATGTTGGAAAAGCGGGATGACCTTGAAGAAATACGAAGTGGCTTTTTGCAAAAGATGGTAAATTACCAACGAAGGCTAGCTCGGGAATACAACAAGCGGGTCATCCCAGCTTTGCGGTCGAGGAACACGATGCGCCAAATACCACCATCTCAAAGGAAGAAGGAGGGGGAAAGTTGGCTCCAACATGGGGACGGCCCTACATCATACACAACATTGCGGAAAAGGGTCTTATTACCTAAGAACCCCTAAGGTGAAGTATTACAACATCCCCGGAATGTAATGTATCTAAAAAGTACTACCCGTAAGTGAATGGTGATCACCGGAGAAGAAAGGAACAGGCATTATCCTACCATGTTCTATCCACGATCAAAGGTATTATAAACCTTACTAATCAATGAAAGAAACTTTTTGCTAAAGGAAAGTTAGTTTTGATTAAATACAATAGGATCGGGATTGACGATGAGACAAGGCAAGACATAATCACGCATATGTCATTACCGGGTCCTCGGGAAATATCTCCTTTATGAGGCAATAAGAAAAAGTAAGACATCCCCTATAGAGATACCTTGTCGAAGTAAAGCAGTCTCCGTGTTTGAATGCGTAGGGTTCTGGAAAACTATTGCCCACATAGGAATCTTCGCTACCAGACCTTCTCGGCCAAAGGATACTTAGGTAGGACGATGAATGTTCCACCAAAGGTTAAGCATACCTTAGCACCTCGTGATAACTTGATTGTGCGATCAACTAGATACAATACGTCTACAAGCAAAATATTCATGCAAGTAGCATAGATGAAATAATAATTTTACCAAAATGCAACTAACATGTCTTAAAAAGTTGCAGACAAACAAGGTTCAAACCATCACAAAGCATTGTTTCAAGAAAAGGAGACATCACAAGGGCACCTCAGTAGAGGGCATAAAATAACAAAAGGTCTGGTGAAACTAAGTTAGATACGATAGGATCAAGGATAAGGAAGACGAGCACTACAACAATAAGTGCTATAGATCACTCACTAAACATCACAATATATGAACACTTGTGGTCTTTTAAGGGCTAAAACTTAAAGACCATTAATATTATAGTGTTTGTGATCTTAGATATGAGGACCTATCCATACATCTCATACATTTTAAAAGTGTGATCTTACAATTTGAGCATTTGACTACTTTCAACATTATTTTGTGATGAAAAGTATGTCCATTAAGCTTTTTGATAGATTTTAAAAAATTGCGGTGAGCGTGCTCGAACCCGCGACCTTAGTCCATTAGAGGAAAATAAGACAGCCCACATAATTTTTGGGGGTCCAATAGCAAAACCTATTGTCTACTCCTCGAATTCTCGATCGACTTTTTTCTCATTTTCACTACGTCTCTCTCCCTCCAGAGTGCTCTCGATTTTTCTCCATAGAAAATCTAAGGAATGATCTCAAAACTTTCTCCGTCTGTAGAAATCATTAATTTCATTTGGATTCGGGTAGGATTCATCTAGTTCCCCTCTTGTTTGGGTTGATTTTGTAGTTGAGATTTGAAATTAGGGTTGATTTTGTAGTTGTTTTGATTTTTGATTTCAATTTGGTTTGTCTGCGCAGCGTCGCGATCTAAACTTGGAGTGAGATTTTGTTTGGAAATCGGTGAAGTTTGATTTGGTATTACAATTGAAACTACGAATCTATCTATGCTTGATTTGATTTAGGTTTCTTTGTAAAAATTTTGCTTGCATGTTTGGTTCTAATTTAGATTAGTTGTTTTCTTACTTTTACTTAGTAGATTGCTTAGTTTATAGAGATTGATTTGTTTATAGAGATCGATTTGATATTTCCTCAAGTATTTTTCTTCAAGGAAATTAGTTGAAATCGGGGAGTACTAAGATCATGTTTGGTGTATCTTAGGTGTTGAAAAAATTATCCCCTTTTCTCATCAAAGTAATGCTCTCTCTGATGTGTTTAGTCTTAAGACCTCCACTCACATTACAAGGTACACCATCTATTTGTTATGCTACAAATTGTGCTATCACTCAGCTGTTGATGACATTTGACTTTATTTGCTTGAACAATATCATCAAGTCTTTGGAGTGTAGGAGTATCTATATTAATCGTACATTTCTCATTGATTATTCTTGAAATAGCAATTACTCTTGTGCTCTAGAGTCAAAACTTATTGAATCTTTGGAGTACGGCGGTAGAATTGCCTAGGTTTATAGTAAATATTTGAAAATCACTTGTGTGTTGATCTGGATTTGAAACTAGTGGGAATTGTTTTCTTATGTTCCCTGGTATAAGAGCCATTTTCTTGTTTCGGAATTGCAAGAACCATTTTGTTGTTCTTTTTGAGAGATTCTTGAATTTGGCTCTCAAATGTGGTTTAAGGCTTCGTATCTTAGGTTGTATTATGTTAGCGTATATACGAATGACATAGTGTAGCATGAATTGTTTGCAGCCATAGTGCTTTCGGATGATAAGTTATATGTTCATTTTTGCACTTATTGGCACATTACTGTGAAATACTCAAGCCTCTGTTACAAATCAAATGTTATGTTCTGTTCTTGCTTGTGTAAACACAGTTTCCAAAAGCCTCTTTTAAGTTTGCATGTAGTTCTCAAAAGCTCCAAATAACTTTTACGCATTTTTATAAGAAATTTATCTTGATATTAGTGTTTGTTATTCCAGCCTCATTTCAATTTTAGAACTTAGTGTGTTTGCGGGTTTTGTAGCATTGGCTCAAACTTCATTGTAGGTTAGGTTCCTCCGGAAGACTTAAGTGTGGTAACTACGATTGTAAGTTAGGTTCCTCCGGAAGAGTTAAGTGTCGCAACTACGGTGGAGCACGAAAAGGAAAAACAATAAGCAAAGTGTTGATACTAGGCTGTAGTAACTGAATAGCCACTTGAATTCTCATTACTAATATCTTCAGACCTTGATTGCTCCTTTATTTTATTGTAAGGATGTGCCAATTTTAGATTTCTCACTAAAAGCATGTTGTCCTGTGGAGTTGACCTTACTATGATAAATAACAAAGGGATGATTTGGCTGAGGTTTGACACTAACTTGGAGAATACTCGTTTCTTTTTTTTTATTTTTTATCCATGTCGGTTTCAAAATATGTTGAAGCTTGAATCGATTTCCTTCTAACTTTAGCATAGCCTTTCTTGCTTGCTTCTTGTTACATTTTAAACATGGATGTAATATTATTATTGATTGATGATATATTTTTAAGAGGCTTTTGAAACTGTGTTTCTTGTTTTAGTTTATTTCTTCAACATGACCAATGAATCTGGTTCATAAATATGATCGTGTTTTATATTTATTTGAAGAAGAGAAAGAGGCTACTCAAAAGTCTACTCTACATCATTTTACACACATTTTCTCTTTGTAGAATATTATTGTATAACCTTGTATGTCCATCTTGTATGTGGAGATTGATGAGATTTCATTTTTGTTTCTTTTATGAAATTTGGGGAGGACAATCTTAGGAAGGTTTGTGTGAGAGGTTGATCTCAGGGGCTGAACTTGTGGGCTGCGAAAGGTTGGTAATCGAGTTGTGTTCATTTGTTCTGTTAATTTGTTTTTCTATTGCGCTACTATGAATCTTACTAGTTACAACGTTTTTCTGTTAACTAGTAACTAGATCCCTGTATTCTCTAAATTTGTTACATAGTCCACATAAACTCATCCTCTGACAGGTTTTAGATTTCTTTTTATGTTCAATAGTGTCTAAAATTTCAGTTGTGTGCCATGTACTTCTCCTTATGCTTATCCAGTCTCTATTTTTTACATCTGGCTACCCAAATATGTTTATCTTTTTTTTTTCTTTCAATTATGGTTAATTATTAGAGAGAGGGAACCTTTTATGCGTGTAAACTGTGATGGGACATGGGCTTAATATATAATACAATATATTTATTACTTTTACTTGTTAGTGTTTCGATTGCTCGATTAGTTAAACAAATTTCTCATATATGTATATGTTTGTTATCCATATATATCTCATTGGTTTTTGGCCATTCAAAGGTGGTCGGTGACTAACTTGCTTATGTTAAATAAACTACAGACAAGCATGGAGTTTGAGGAACCAAATCATGCATGATGGTAGTGGAGAAGACATGGAGACAACCTTGGATTGTAAGTTATTTGCATGCTATGTGTTGTAATTGCTTTCGATTTTAATGTTGTTTTATCACTGCGTAAGACTTTTTTTGCATTTTAAATTATATATTTGATACCACGATGGAAAGTTCTTCGAGGCCCTACAACTTTATCCAAGGCTTTTAGAAAAGGGGATTAAAAAAGGTGGTTCAAAGATAACGAGCTTGGACCCAGTAGGGACTTTCGCAGCTGTTTGCTGACTATATGGGAGTCTTGGCACGGCACATGGTTCCTATCATTCACGAAAAGTGGAGTAAGGTTCCAAGGAGTTTAAAAGATAAGATATGGTGTTGCTTAGAGGTAATTTGAATATTTTGGCTACAATCTGTTATAAGAACTAGGGATTTTTGTGTCTTATGTTTAGTTGTGTATTTCAGGGGAAATTCGTTCTACAGCCCCAAAACAAGAGAAACTTTATCCAGAATGTAGGGGCCTTGTGGAGATCTTTCAAAAGCAGGTTGACAAGGAAGTACATTATGCCATTCAAAGACCATGAAGATCTCCTTGTTCATCCACCGGCGATGTACAAATTTATTGACAAAAGGCATTAGGAGGAGTTTGTGAAGATAAGATTGAGTAAAAATTTCCAGGTATACATGATATTCAAATATTTCCATAATTTGTATAATATATAAGAAGTTGTCGGACTAATCTCACATCTGTTATACTTAAAGGTTCGCCGTGAAATCCTGTCAACAAGGCGGAAGAAAAACTTATATCCTCATAGGTTAAGCCGAAAAGTATATGCAGCTCTTATGGAACAATTGGTATGTAAGATTGGGTTTCTTAAATTTTGTAGAAAGAAGAGCTTTCTTCTGATGTGTCTTGGTTGCTAGCAGAAAAAAAACGAGAGCTTTCTTCTGATGGATTGGATAGGAGCATCTTATGGAAGAAAGCTAAGGAAGATAAAAACGGGAACATTCCTGTTTATGGGTGAAAACTACTCCTGCAGAATTTGGTAATTTGGGGTGTGGATGAGGAATGAATTTAAACCTTAAACAAATGCACTGCGCGGTGAGTGCTTGTAGATTCGAGAGATCAACCCGTGCAAGTCCGGCCTAAACCAAGAAATGGCCGTTTGAGACTTGTTTCGGTCACAAAGTGAAGGAGATGGGGTTGATCTTAGGGAGGAAGTAAAGAAGGTGTTGAGAATGTGAAGGTGTAGACTTGCTTATGACTTGCAAGGGGAAAGTGAACAAGCTTACGATTGGTGTAAGCAGCTCGGGTGTTTTCTTGTTGTTTTTCTCTGTTGTTTGGAAATAGGGCGGAGAACCTATTTATACAAGTCATTGAGTCTTATTCACGTCTCTTGTGGGAAGTGGAGGAAGTGGAGTGATGGAGTAATGGAGTTGTGCGTTGGTGATACACGACCAGCCTTGCCCACTTCTCATGTTCATCTCTAACCGTCCATAACTTCCTAACACGTTCTTGTGATGGCGTGTTGCCTGCCGCACGTTGTAAACCGCCGCACCAATACCCCATATGTATCCCCGGTTTGTGACATGATTGATGTCACGGAATGTGTGGATCGTGGATCACGAAAGATAGCATGTAATCTTTGAATTGAATAACTGCGTTATTCGGGAAGTCGATACTTGTGAAGTATCGTGTGTATTTTATGTCTTTGCATCATGGTGTGGTAAAGTGATGGGTAATGACACCTTACTAACCAATTAACTCGACCAGGTTGTATAACCAAGCTGGTGAAGTTGGACGGATGAGATGATCTTTGAGACACTCATCTGTGGCCCGATTGATGAAGTTAGGGTTTTGAAGAGGTGCGCAGGCATCACTCTTGACTTGGTCGAAACCAAGCATGGGATACAACTTTGGCCTAACCGCCATACATGCGTGTAGATGGCATGATGGTGTAGGCGCCTATACCCCATTACCTCATGAAAGTATGATCCGGGGTTACTCAATTCATCCGGTGAAATCGAGTGGTCGAGATCGATTTGCGACAAAAACTAGTGCCACAAGGGCCGCACGTCACGCCTCTTCAAAGCACGTTCCAAGACGACCAATCTTGGTCGGTCTTGGACGATTGGCCTGGCGTGAAGGTGGTAGGATGATGTTCATGCCTATACCTGAATATCCCATGAAAACGTGATCTGAGCCATCCAAATCGTCCGGCGAAGTTGAGTGGTCGAGATCGGTTTGCGGTTTGGGAGGTGTGACCACGCTAGTTTGAGCGTGCGTTTGGATTAGCCAGGCATGATATTCCTTGGCCGATCGGGTTAGGGAATAGATGGGTCCACGGTGGTCATGCTGGTATGACCGGACACCTTAATCTAATCCTTGACCCTCCATTCATGCCGGAGAAGATGGACGCTCGTGATGCTCAAAACCCTAATTTTGGGTTTCAAAGCGTGCGTCTTCTCTTGTTTGGGCGAAGATTTTGTCACGACCAAACATGGTTGGTCTTGACCGATTGGTCAAGCGTGTAGGCGGCCCGCGGTGATCGTGTTGACATGTTCTGGGCCCTTTGAATCTACATCTACACCCTCCATCTATACTTGCGAAGATGGATGGTTGAGATTTTTTGCGACACATGTAATATGCCGCAAACCCTAATTTAGGTTTTAAAGTCCATAATGCTTGGTATGAACGTTTTTTTGGCAAAGCTAGGCCAATGGCCGAACGCGGGTTCCTCATTGGTTCGGCGGTGGATATTCCATACCGCTTGGGGTGATGGAATTTGATGGGGTCATCCAATCATGCTTATGGAGTTGGATAACTGCGATCATATCCGGGACTGGATCACGGTCAATCCAGGATGCTCAATCGAGCTAGTATAACACACCGAGAGGGGCTCAATCGGGCTAGTATAACACCGAGAGTCAGCCTGCACGGGTATTTCGTACATGGTTTCATTATAGTGCTTGGAGGTTCGTGTTGCTTCTGTAAGAGTAACACTCGTCGTCATGCCACAATCGATAATGAGTACCGGAAATACAAGGCTGATTAGAAATTCACAGGATGGTATTGTTGCCACATGCTCCAACCTTGGAGGAATTTCATGTATTCACGGAATGAGATTGTTGCCACATGCTCCATTCTTGGTGAATTAAGTGAGGGAGTATCCAACACTTATTAATGGGTTTATCTTTTACAAGATGTCAGCGCATAATTTTTTTCCAGTTTTTTTTTTACAAATTTAACCTTAAATGGAAATCCACCATCAACATTAAGTCCCCTGCCTAGCACATAATGGTTACACTATTGTGGGGTAGGCATGAGATGGTGACATATTTATATACTGAAATGACCAAGCTAAAGTGAATACATATTTACCGGGATGTTTTCACATTTGTCGCATTGCCCCGGAACTGGTTGGTTACGATTAAGGATGCGAAGGAAACAGGACTTGATCCGGTGAGTCGCTTTGGTTCCTCTTGTATATATCCGAGCTCGGCCCCTTCTTCATGTGTACTTCTTTTCATCATACACGGCTTCCCTCGGTATATCTCGATAAGCCTCGTTGATTTTTATCCGAATTAGCAGCCTTCATAGGTGGCAAGTAAAGACTTCTTTTCCTCCTGGGATTCTGTCGACTTGCGGGATTATAAAGAATCATCTCTCGCGGTCGTTTATTCTATTGCTCTGATCTTCTGATTAACTGATCGATTGATTTGATTCTTTTTTTTGTGTGTGCACTCATAACCTCCCCCCCTTTGCAGTTTATCATGGAAGTAGCGGATGATCATTCTGTTGCTTCCCCAGAAAGAAGTTTCGAAGTCGATAAGCCCGAAAACCATGCACACGAAGAAGTAATGGTTAAGATCGATCTTCCACTTTGCGAAGTCGGCCGTGCTATACAGGGGATGTCTATCTCACACCTTCGTATTACCATAGGAAGTATCTGTGCACTTTCAGCTGCGATTGACATGGAGGAGCGGTGGAGGCGCAAGGAAACGTTGCTGCAGACACTAGTAAGCGCAAGGGCGGAGAGATTTGCGGTTGGGTTGAAGAGGCGGAGAGTTGAGCATAAACGACTTCCGAATGAAGGCAAGTGTGATTATCCGATCCCGGGGGCGTGATAATTCTTGATTCCGTCTGAGATTTAACCCGAACACTTGAAAGCAATCTGCGTGGCCCCTACTATTGATGTGCCTTTTGATACTCCGACGATGATGTTGGGATGGAGCGCGATCTTTGCGGAGATGCACGATGCAGAAGCCGAGGGAGATCCGGAGATGGGAGCATCAATGAGGTGATTGAGAAGAACCCAACTATGGTGGTGCGGGCGAGGCCGACCCTCTTGGCGACTAAAACCTCTTTTCTTTTTTTCTTCTTTCCAAGTATATTTTGTACACTCGAACATCTTCCTTGTACTCAGTGGCGGTAGGGTTCAAGGTTTTTCTTCTATTTGATTGTTTGAATAAAGTTTTTTTTTTTTTTTTTTTTATAACCCTTGCCAAGATCGTAATTGAATCTTCTCAGCGCAAGGTGTGCCTTCACACGTAATTCTTTGTGATAAAAGAAGTAATGCCATAATGGAATACTTACGGACTGTGTTCTGATGCAAGATCTTCCGACCTTCTTTGAGGCAGATGGCTCAAATCATTTTCCTTTTGTGCACATGTTATATTTCCTTCTTCCCGTGAGATGTTTGCTTAGGGTTTCCTTTCTTGCTCCAGTGGGTTGATTTAGGTGACTCAGGACTATGTGTTTTTAGGAGTAAAGAGTTTCTCAGATGGAAATAGTGCTTCAACTAATATTGAAAATTGAAAATTGAAACCCTAACTATGAATGCAAGTATTGCAATCATTTTTGGGGGAATTACAAATATGACATGAAATTGTAAAAGGAAACACGCTGGAAAAAAATAGCACAGGCGTTTTAAAGGGTGGAGGATATTTGGAAAGTGGTAGCACAAACATCTTAAGTTCGGTAGGGTTTGAGCCATTTTGAGTGAATTGTTATGCCTTCTAGTTTATCGGCGTTGATGAGCTTGCAGAGCCGCCTAGGATAACATCCCGCTGCAGTGCACCTGTTCCTCTTCTCTTTCGATGGGTGAGTCGGGTGGAGTGATCATTTTCACCGTCATGCTCCCAACCTTGAATGTAGTCGCATTCGTCACCAGTCTCCAATTCCAAATGGGTTTGGGCGTGCGAGATACTTGGACCTTGGCCTTATCGTCTTTGACCAAGACAGCCTCTACGCTTTTGATAAAACATTTGAAAGGGCCGGCTTCCCATTCACATCTCCTAGCCAGGGTTGGTTTGTTGGTTGGAGCCAGTCCCCGGACTTGTCGGAATGAGGGGCGGTAGGTTGCAAACAAAGTTGCGCGATGAGACTTACTTGAGATCGGGACCTTTCGATGTATCTTGTGAGGCTCTCTCAGGAAGTCGTGTCACGTTGGCAAGTTCTTTGGTGCGGTACTGGACGGCCATGGTCCGGGAAGGCGTGTTGAGATTCTTTGGAGTATCGAAAGCAGTGAGGACAACTTTCTAGTATTGCTTTGTTTTCGTGCATCCAAGAGGCGTCCCCGGGATCATGTCGTAGTTGGGATGATCTTTGACTATGTAGAACTTTGATTGCGTCGATGAATCACCCAATTTGACTTCAAGATCGATGTATCCATATGCATCTCCGAGCTCTCCCTGAATCTTTAACCACGGTCGGGTGACGAGTAGCTTCCCGCTCTCGGAATCTTGGAGCCGTATCAATCAACGTGCTCGAACTCAACGCTCTCAAGGCCTCGGATACAAACGCCTTTGACACAAGGGCCGTAAATATGTCTTAGCTGTCCTTTGGAGAGTACAAGATTTCATGTTAAATCGGATGGGAGGTCTCTATGAACACCTTCGTTTCAAGTTCCCTCTACCTCTCTCCACACCTGAATATTTGTTTCAACTGTTACAATCTTTGGTTGGATGATGGACGAATGCAACAATATCTCGGATCTTGCCATTTTCTTCCTCGGTTGGAGGACGTCGATGGAGTGGCATCTTTACGGCGTCGTCTTGGATCCATGCGCTCTATCACTTCATTCATGGGAAAAGGAAAACCCCGTGTCAACGAGATAAATTCTAGTGTGGCGGGGAACTCAACGTACACTCAAACGAGGCCCTGCTTCCTCGACTTTCAGCAAATCTTTCCCTTGAAGCGTTTCGCACCGTGGAGTGGAGAATGTTTGCTCACGTCCGGTATGGGTATCATCCTATTGATGAAAGACCGGGGTTCACTTGAAATCGTTGGGATGTTCGTTGTTCATTTGAAAGAACATCGGATACAAACGTAGAAAGCGCCATTTCGTTCCAATTGGATACACAACGTGTGACTTGAGGAATTCTTTGAGCGTAGAGAATATGATTGTATTCATGGGATTCCAAGAATATGTTGTCTTGACGGAGAGGTGTATCCTCCTTTGTAGAAGTACAAGATTTCACATATGTGCTCCATCATAGATTGTACGGTCTTGGCTCCAAAGAAGCGTGACTCTTGCGGCAATCCAAGTCTTGAGGAAAGTGAGTACCTCCTTTGAGTTCATATGATTGTTTGAGTCTTAGCCTTCATGGGTCTGCAATGGTAAGAGGGTCTCCTCGTCATTGGGGAGTAAAGACGTTGTTGCTCTGGTGACCCTTTGGAGCGTTACACTTGAGGAGATAAAGGAGTTGCGGCGGCTCTGGCTCTAGTGATGGGAAGGCGTTACACCTCGGGAAGATGGATGGTTGAGACAAAGTGAAGAGATCAGGGTTGATCTTAGGGAGAAGCGAAAGAAGTGTTGAGAATGTGAAGGTGTAGACTTGCTTATGACTTGCAACGGGAAAGTGCTTTCTTGGAGTGTTTTCTTGTTGTTTTTCTCGTTGTTTGGAAATAGGGCGGAGAACCTGTTTATACAAGTCATTGAGTCTTATTCCGTCTCTCGTGGGGAAGTGGAGTGATGGAGTAAAGTTACACGTCCATAACTTCTAACACGTTCTTGTGATGGCGTGTTGCCGCAGCTATATTGCCGGACCATGGATCCACGAAAGATAGCATGTGTATTTGAATGCCGCAAACTAGTGAAGTTGGAGCGGATGAGATGATCTTTGAGACACCAATGCTGCGGCGTTGATGAAGTTAACCTAATTTAGGGTTTTCCGCCTATACACAGATATCCATAATGCTTGTGTGGGACTGTAATCTAATCCTGGGTATGAACTTTTTGGCGAAGATGGATGGTTGAGGTTGTTTTGCGACACATGTAATATGCGCAAACCCTAAAGCGTTTTTGGCAAGCTAGGCCAATGGCCGACCGTGCGGGTTCCGCATTGGTTCGGCAGATGGATATTCCATGCCTGTTTGGGGGTGATGGAATTGATCCGGGTCATCCAATCATGCTTATGGAGTTGGATAAGCTGCGATCATATCCGGTTCGATACGGTCAATCCGGATGCTCAATCGAACTAGTATAACACACCGAGAGGAGGCTCAATCGGGCTAGTATAACACACCAAGAGTCAGCTGCGGGTATTTCGTACATGGTTTCATTATAGTGCTTGGAGGTTCGTGTTACTATGTAAGACTAACACTCAGTCGTCATGCCACACTAATAATGAGTACTGGAAATACAAGGCTGATTAGAAATTCACAGGATGGGATTATTTCCACATGCTTCAACCTGGAGGAATTTCATGTATTCACGGAATGGGATTGTTGCCACATGCTCCATTCTTGGTGACTTAAGTGAGGGAGTATCCAACACTTATTAATGGCTTTATCTTTTACAAGATGTCAGCGCATAATTTTTTTCCGGTTTTTTTTTTACAAATTTAACCTTAAATGAAAATCCACCATCAACAATTCCACATGATGCAACCAAGGAAAGAGTGAAAAAATTGTAAGATAAAACATTGAATACTATTCTTTATGTCGATTCATTTTTGCCTTGTTGGTATCTTTCCTATATGGATTGTTTTCTCTCTTAAATTGTAGGACAAGTTGACCGAACATGTGAATGAAGGTTCCCTAGTCACAAGTGGCAGCAAAGATATCCTAACACTTGCTTTAGGGACTGCTGAACAGTTTGGAAATGTTAGATGGATGGGAAAGTTTGTCTCACAGGGATCTTACTTCCATACTGCGCGACCAAAGATGCAGGAGGAAAGAGAGGCAAGATTGAGGGTTGAAGCTGAAGTTTGTCAAACGAAGCAAAGACTAGATCGTGTAGAAGAACAGTTAGCTCTTGTTCTCCAAACAAAGGTAACTTTGGAGAGTGGGTTCATGGTAATATTGTTGATGAATTCATGTGGTAATATGTTTGCATATCTTTAAGTCAAACTCGCAATGATATATATACATATTATGCAAGGTGGAACTGCACCAAGTTGCCATAGTGCAAATACAAAATCAAGCTCAGAAAGTGAGAGGATTTCGCGCCTAGAAGCTCAACTTGCCATATTCATGGGGATTCAAGTAAGTTGCATGTGGAACAATAGGTTGAATTATGCTTAGATGATGAAGTAACTAAGTTCTTTATTTAATGTGTTCTTATCATGTTGTTGGCGATATGTTAATAGGGAGCTGAAGCCTCGATATTCTCACATCAAAACCATTCAAGAAATGAGCAAACCTTCGGTAAGTATAAACTCCTTACATAGGAGATATTGGCTTTAGATTTGGTTATGCATCTCTTAGAACGTTCATTATTCTTGATTTTTTATCGTAGTCGTAAATTTGGTTCTTCACCAAAAGTGGTCAAGGATAGTGAAGACAAGGATGTCGACGATGAAATCAACCAAACGAAACGTAATATTGGAATTGGGAAGGTTAGTATGTTCTATGAACAATATAAATATTTATGAGCCCACCTTTGTCGTTTCTATTATAAGCTATGTAAGCACTCAAAGCGTATGAGAACATAAGGTATTATCTAAACACCATGAATAGTTATTTAAAGATGACTGATATACATTTACCTATTCACCGTTCTTTGGTTTGCATCTATATGTATTCTGAGCAGTTGATCCGTTTTCTGAATACAGGGAAAATCTTGTATAATTTTCCTGGAAACTTCAGGATCATCTATTGATGTGGCTAAAGGAAAGGTCTTCTGTTCAAAGAGCTATGATATGTTACACAACGTCCCTATTGGTAAAGGCAATGTGCATGTACTTGTAGAAGAGGCATTAAAGCCAAGCTTTTGTCTTCCCATTCCTCTTAAAGGCGAAGAGGAAATATTACTTATAGGAGATACGGAGAGGTATCACGTTGCATGGCCTAAAAAGCTGGTGATAAAGGGAAAGAAGGTCAAAAATCTCATGAAGGGTTAAAGGTACATAGACTCCCTTTTGATAGCTGCATTACAATGTTATTACATCACCCCATGACCTCGCAGGGTAACAAAGAAGAATGGTAGTAACTAATAATGTTTGTTTAAGATTATGGATTGTCGGCTCTTGGTGAGAAAACTCGTTGATACCCAATTGATTATTTGTCTCGGACTCTTAGCCGAGAAAACCGGAACCAATGCATTTGTTTTTTTCCAGCCAATGCATATGAATCACAGTGCACTAGCACAGGCACTAGCTCACTGGCAGTACAGAAATAAGATTCTAGATATTCTTTTTAGATCAAATTCTATTGCCAGGTCTTTGAATCAATGCATTTGTTTTTTCTTAACAGGCGGAGGATGAGTTAAAGAGTCCGAATAAGAACATTTCAGATGAGCTGGAGTGGATAGCACATGGACGAAGTTTCCTTTCCTGTTCTTTCGGATGATTGAACTTAAAATTTCATTTGCATTTTACAATAGAAATGTGTAATTTTTACAGTAGAAATGAATTTGCAGTTTACGGTAGAAATTGGTTTTGAAATGAATTTGGTTCTGACAGTAAATATATTTGGTTCAGTCAGACATTGAATGTATTTGGTTCAGACATTGAATGAATTTGATTCAGACAAATGACTTACAGGTGCAGAAATGATATGTGATCACACTTTGGGTTACTATTTGTATGTATAGGGTAAATTTGGATAGAAAACTCATTGGAAAGATCACTACTTTAAAATCATTTGTCTTTTAAAAACCTTGCCTTTAGATCTCAACTTCTCAAAACCTTATGTTCTTTGCATAGGGTAGGATCACACTTTTCATTTCTGGAGAGTTGTTATCTATAGATCACCCTTTAGATTATACTGGCAAAGATCACAGACAGCCAATACTTGGATCACACTTTTTATGAATGATCCATCTATGTTTTTGTTGTAGTGGAGGAAAGACAACTCCATCAGCTTGGCGTTCCGCCTTAGCACATGCATTATTGATATAATCAATGGCCGACTTCTTGAACTTCGCCTGTATCTGGGAAGACGCAACCTCCCAATCAGAGACCGATTTCTGACGAAGCTCATTTATCTGGGCACTAAGCTGATCATTGGCCTCCTGAAGTGCCTCAGCTTTAAACTTGGCGGCAGTATCAAATTGACGGGCAATTTCCAACGATGATATCTGGCCCTCAAGACGGTTAATCTTAGCGTTTGCACCCACAAGTTGTTCTTGAAGACCTACGGGAATGAAAGAGATAAGTTAAAACAAAGGCGATAATGAATGCAAAGAATACTGCGGAATAGAAGGAACCCTAAGCTACCTCCAGCATGGCTAAGGGACTCTTCTAAATTATGATGGGATTCAGCAAGATCCACCTCAGCAGCATCAAGATCCTCCACAAGGGTATCTCGTTCGGTCCGGAGATCCTCAACATCAATCTGGAGCGAAGCATTCTCAGAGGATAAAACCTGGTAAACATTTTCTAAGTATTCCAACCTCTTAACAAAAGATATATAGGACATGGAGGAGGGCATGGTGATAGGTGCATAATTCATATGATTTTAGTGTCCATTCCATACTTGTTTTAGCTATTATTCTTGCATATTTTCGTATTATTACTCTTGTTTTCTCTTATTTTCCTCTAATAGGTCAATCATCCAAAAAGGAGCTACAAAGTGCTTAAAAGATCTATGAAGAGAAGTATTCCAAGTATCCAAGTGCCTAAGTCCAAGAGAAGTGCAAGAAGTGCGACGAAAAGGAGCAAAACGCTCAAAATCAATAGAAGGGCCAAAGATCAATCTTAACTCATTCAAATTAAGGATTTCTCATCATCATATTGAATAGAATTGAAATAGGAAAAGAATGCAAAAATAATGAGGTCATTCCGAGTTCATATGAAGAAGTTGTGGCCAAAACGAGTTTTTATCGAATACCGAAAACAGTAAAGTAGGCAAACGTGTACGCATACTTTAATTCTGAAAATTTCTGCTCGAATTTGAGGTACGCATACTTAACAATTAGGAAAACGTGTATAAATACCTTGGAAGGCCTAAGGGCACGTTTGGAGTCGTTATTTCATACTCAGGTGTTGGGGTTTCTTGAACCAAAATATTTAACTAAATACGTGAAGGCCAAGCAATGTAAACATATAAAAAAGGTATTAGGTTATGTGAAATCACATCACATCAAGGGATCACGAAATTGTAAGGTTTTGGAGAGAAGAAATCACACATGGATCGAAAGCTAGGGTTTCTTGGCAAAGCGGTTCTTCAATCGTAACGATATCTCTAAACTTTTCTCATATGTATATAACATGGATGTTTCTACATCCATGAGTAGCTAAACACCTATTGATTGAGGATGAATTCTAAGTTGTAAACAAGATTTAAGTTATTATATTAATCTACTTTGAAGTTCTTCATATGATTATCGTCAAAGTAATCCATTTTTAACAATTATACTATAATGAATATTTATATTTATATTTATGTTATTATATTAATCTACTTTGAAGTTCTTCATATGATTATAACGTTTGTTTATACTATAATGAATATTTATATTTATATTTAATGAATATTTATATTTATATTTATTATTGATTGAGGGATTGTTTAGGTGGGCCAACTAAATTGATTTGTTGATCCTATCTATTGCTAGTATTGAGTTAGGAGATAAGTAATCATCGAATAACGTTTACACAAGTAGAGAACACGAGACCTTACAGAGGATTCTGTGGAGTGATTGTGGGTATAAACAACACTAAAAAGTGGACCTTGAGCTAAGAGTCTAACTATTAGGATCAACCTATAAATTCACAAAAAAAAAAGCATTCGACCAAATTACACCTTGAGTGAGCTATTACTAGGTGGTTAGGCGAATAGAATCTAGTATTGGAGAGCTTCCGTACTCAGTGATAAAAGGAATTTAGGGAACAACACTGAGCTAGCTGTTATTCCACGGTTGGTGATAATCTATGATTAATTACGAGTAGGCAATTATAATAACTCATTGACGGTTTATTAACGAAGAAGGATTCCTCGATCATATCTCTCTCAATTGATTACAATACAACATTTATTTACTTTAATTATTTATTTTGTTCACAATCTAAAACAAAACCCCCCTTTGTGACATTTTGACAACTAAAACTCACTGCTCTTCGTGGGAACGATCCTTACTTCCATTATATTACCAGTTAATTGTGTGGAAATATGATTATTAATTTGTTGAGGCTACGAAACCCATCAAATTTTGGCGCCGCTTCCGGGGAGTAGTCGATAGCTTTGGTTATTATTTCTTTTAGTTTTATTATTGTTTTTAGAATTTCTTATTAGTTTTTAATTTTGTTTTCTAGATTTTTATTTTCAGGTACTTAATCTCTGGCACCGAAAGACTGGGAATACCAGAGGTGCGGAATTCAAACCCGTAAAGGAACGGTACTTCAAGCACGTCAGCAGTTGCAACAAGAACCTCCTTCAGAGGAGATGGTAGACGGAGCACCACCTCCACCTCCACCTCCGGAGAGGAAGACTTTGAGAGATCTAACATCCCCATGTTTGGATTCTCAACCACTGTGTATTACTCTGAATGACACAATGGAACTTAAGTCAATTCTTCTTTATTGGGTTCCAAAGTTCAAGGGACTACCGGGTGAAGATCCTAATCGACGCCTGCAGTAGTTTCAGAATACAGTAAGAAGTATGAAAAAGAGCGATGATGATGATGATATCTACAAGCTTTTTCGTTTTCATTAACAGACCAAGTAGAATCATGGTTATAATATCTCCCTTCGGGAAGTATTACCACATGGACCGGAATGAAAAAGCTATTTTTAGAGAAGTATTTTCCTGCTTCTAAAGCTGCGGCTATTCGAAAGGCAATCAGTGGAATTGTGCAAATTAATGAAGAATCTTTGTACGACTATTGGGAAAGGTACAAGAGATTGTTGGAGAGTTGTCCACACCATCAGATACCACCACAACTTATTATCACACACTTCTATGAAGGGTTACTACCGTATAAGAGACACTTAATTGATGCGGCTAGCAGTGGTGCAATGGCTAATAAAACCATTGAGGAGGCTACTAATTTGATTGAGAGCATAGCTGCAAATACGCAAAAAATTTATACTAGAGATTCATCGGTGGTTAGAAGAGTTAGTGAGGTAGGAGATTCTTCGCATATTGAGCAACGAATGGGTAATGTGGAAAAGATGGTTCAACGGATAGCTTCTGCAGTTATTCCAACATATGAAGATAATGCTGAGGTGAATGCTATATTTCCTAATCAAAGGCAAAGGTATGATCCATACTCAAATACTTATAATCCTGGTTGGAAAGATCACCCAAATTTTAGTTATGCAAATAAGCAAGCTGCAGCTCCTAATCCATATGCGAGACAAGATGGTTTCCAACAACAATTCCAACCACAACAAAAACCTCCAACTGAAGAATCTAAGATTTACATGCTCATCTCTATGTTTCAACAAAGTCAACAGAAATCTGATCAGAATCAGTTGAAAACTGATAACGCTATTAGAGATTTACAAACTCAGATGGGGCAAATGGCGACAAATATGAATCAAATAAAAGCGCAAGCTTCAACAAAGTTTCCATCACAAGCTTTTATGAACCCAAGAGAGCACGTTAATGCAATAACTAGGAAGTGGGAGACAAACTGAAGATCCGCATCAACAAAAAGAGGTTAGTAACGACATGGAAAAGGAAGTAGAAGAGGTAAACGTCCCAAAGGAAAAGCCAACCTCAAACGGCCAACCTAAGGACACGGTTCCCACTTTTACCATACCACCTCCTTTCCCTAGTCCTTTTGCCAAGTCGAAGAAGCAAGCTCA
Source organism: Papaver armeniacum (assembly GCA_023531295.1). Taxonomy (NCBI): domain Eukaryota; kingdom Viridiplantae; phylum Streptophyta; class Magnoliopsida; order Ranunculales; family Papaveraceae; genus Papaver; species Papaver armeniacum. The sequence goes on from JAJJWW010018369.1 coordinate 22,948, forward strand.
AGACAAGGACACCATGGACATTTTCAGCAAGATACACATCAACATTCCATTTATTGAGGCCATCAGAACCGTACCCAGGTATGCCAAGGTTTCGAAGGATTTGTGTACAAGAAAGGATAGGTTGATTGCTAATGAGATTACTCAGGTGGGCGAAAGTACTACAACTATGTTACTAAAGAAGATGCCTACAAAGTGTGAAGATCCTGGTGGTTTCGCGGTACCTGTTACCATTGGTAACCGACGATTCGAGCGTGTTTTGCTTTATTTAGGAGCATCCATAAGTGTTATGTCATTCGATGTTTATGATTCTTTGAATCTCGGACCTTTAAAAGAGGCAAAGATCACTATTCAATTGGCTAACAAGTCCAATATATATCCTAAGGGAGTCGTGGAGGACGTGTTAGTTCAAGTGAATCAGTTAATCTTTCCGGTTGATTTCTACATTGTGGATATGCAAAATGGAGATTATTGTTCATCTACTTCGTTACTTCTTAGGAGACCGTTCATGAAGACTGCAAAGTCGAAGATTGATGTCGATAGTGGTTCACTCACTATGGAATTTGATAAGGTGATCATATGGTTCAATATCTTTGAAACCATGCGCTACCCTAGTGATGTTCACTCGGCTTTCTCCATTGATGTTATTGGTTTGTTAGCACAACATATGTTTGATTTGAGCAACGAAAATGAACCTGGAGTTTTGTTACGCAACAACATTTCTTTGGATGTTCACGGACAGCCGAACCTGGACGTTGAATTAGACAAAGAAATGGTGGAAATTTGTGGTGCTTTAACATCACTACAAGAAGCAAAAACGGGTAATATTTCTTATATTTCTTTACCCATAACTAATGAGGTTCCTTTACCTTCTATTGTGTAGGCACCGAAACTAGAATTGAAGCCATTTCCAGACCACCTAAAGTACGCGTACTTGGGTGATAAAGAAGAACTTTCAATGATTATTGCAAAGAACCTCACCCCAATACAAGAAGAACGTCTCCTTAGGGTTCTGAAAGGGCACAAAACGGCTATTGGTTGGACAATTGCTGATATTAGAGGCATTAGTCCATCCATGTGCATGCATAGAATCCTAATGGAGATGATTTTAAGCCTGTACGTGATGCTCAACGTTGGCTTAACCCCCAATGATGGAGGTCGTGAAGAAAGAGATCCTAAAATTACTAAGTGTGGGGGTGATTTACCCAATTTCTGACAGCAAATGGGTTAGCCCGGTTCAAGTGGCGCCTAAGAAAGCAGGTGTCACTGTTGTTAGAAATCAATATGATGAACTCGTTCCTACAAGAGTTCAAATTGGATGGAGAGTGTGCATAGACTACAAAAAGCTTAATGCCGCAACCCGAAAGGATCACTTTCCTTTGCCTTTCATTGATCAGATGTTAGAGAGGTTAGCGGGACACTCAAATTATTTCTTTTTGTATGGTTATCGGGCTACAATCAGATTGTCATTGCGATGGAGGATCAAGAGAAGACTACTTTCACTTGTCCTATTGATTTACGTTTGCCTAAGTGACCGAATATCGTTTGGTCTTTGCAATGCGCTTGCCACTTTTCAGAGATGTATAGTCAGTATATTTTTTGACTACGTGGAACACATAATTGAGGTATTTATGGATGATTTAAGTGTTTATGTTGATTTATTTGATATTTGTTTACAAAATCTTGAACTTGTGCTTAAAAGATGCATAGACACTAATCTTGTTCTTAATTGGGAGAAATGCCATTTTATGGTAAACCATGGCATAGTGCTTGGTCACATTGTGTCCTCTCGAGGGATTGAAGTTGACAAAGCAAAGATAGATTTAATAAGAAACTTACAATGTCCCACTTCGGTGAGGGAAATTCGCTCGTTTCTTGGTCATGCAGGTTTTTATAGGCGGTTTATCAAGGATTTCTCCAAAATCTCAATGCCGATGTGCAAATTATTGCAAAAAGAGGTTATTTTTGACTTCAACAAGGAGTGCAAGGATGCCTTTGATAAATTGAAAGAATTGTTGACAACTGCACCAATTATCAAGTCACTGGATTGGAGTTTACCATTTGAATTAATGTGTGATGCAAGTGACTATGCAGTTGGAGCCATTTGGGGTCAAAGAGTAGACAAGCTGTCTCATGTGATTTATTATGCATCTAGGACCTTAAACGATGCACAAATCAACTATTACACCACCGAGAAAGAATTTTTGGCTATAATATTCGCACTAGAAAAATTTAAATCATACTTGGTGGGTACAAAAGGTGATTGTATATTCCGATCATGCAGCACTTCGGTACCTATTAAAGAAGAAAGAAGCTAAGCCAAGACTTATATGGTGGATACTACTATTGCAAGAATTTGATTATGAAATTAAGGATAAAAGAGGTGTTGAAAATATTGTTGCGGATCATCTCAGTAGACTTGTTGTTTCCGAAGAAGAAATTCCTTTACAAGATCATTTTCCAGACGAACAACTTTTCTCAATTGAAGATTCAACACCTTGGTACGCGGATATAGTGAACTACTTGGTTACAAGACAAGTACCTAGTACAATTTCTAATTTTCAAAAGCTTAAGCTTAATAAAATAGCCAAGCAGTATGTGTGGGATGAGCCCTACTTGTGGAAATACGGTTTTGATCAAATCATCCGCAGGTGCGTACCTAATATTGAATTTCAATATATTCTTATAATTACTTTTTGTCATACTTATGCATGTGGTCACTTTGGTTCTAAACGTACCGCTTTCAAAGTACTTGAAAGTTGATTTTATTGGCGTACCCTATTTGAGGATGCATATATTTTTTGCAAATTTTGTGATAGATGTCAAAGAACTGGCAATCTAGGTGCTCGAAATCAAATGCCACTCAATCCTATTCTCAATGTAGAGATTTTTGATGTGTGGGACATAGATTTTATGGGTCCTTTTGTCAATTCTAATGGAAAATTTTATATACTTCTTGTTGTGGAATATGTTTCGAAATGGGTGAAAGATAAAGCCACCCCTACTAATGTTTCTCAAGTTGTTTGTTAGTTTGTGAAGGAATATATTTTTTCGAGATATGGTACACCAAGAGTGGTTATCAGTGATGGAGGTTCCCATTTTCAGAAATCCTTCCATGCTCTACTCAAGAAGTACAACATAACACACAAGGTTGGTACGCCATATCACCCACAAACTAGTGGGCAAGCTGAAATCTCGAACCGTGAGATTAAATCCATTTTTGAGAAAATCGTAAACACTACACGGAAAGATTGGAATTATAGGCTTAATGATGCATTATGGGCGTATAGAACGGCGTACAAAACACCGATTGGTATGTCTCCATATCGATTGGTTTATGGAAAAGCTTGTCATGTTCTGGTTGAACTTGAGCATAAGGCTTATTGGGCGATAAAGATGTGCAACATGGATTATGACAATGCGGGGAAGCAAAGGAAGTTACAACTTAACGAGCTACTCGTATTTACAAGGAAAAGACGAAGCTTTTCCATGAAAAGATGATTTCTCGAAAAAGTTTTGTTGTGTGTCAAAAAGTTCTTTTATTTAATTCTCATCTTAAACTATTTCCTTGGAAACTAAGGTCCAGATGGATTAGACCGTTTGTTGTTACTAATATTTTCTCTTATGGTGTAGTTGAAATTTCTAGTCTTAGAGATGGGACAACTTCAAAAGTAAACGGCCATAGATTTAAGCCATATTATGAAAACGTTGCCTATGTGAACATGGATGAAATTGGGCTTCGTTATTTACTCCCTTTGGAGGAGTAGCATAACTGGAATGCCAAGTCAGGCTGAGGACGTTAAACAAAGCGCTAACTGGGAGGCAACCCATCGATTTTATATCTGTATCCCTTTTGTTTTTAGTTTTCTTAGTTTTGCATGTCATATATTGCATTCCCATCTTAGTTTTGCAATTCCTATATCTATAATGAAAGTTTTGACGAATTCTCGTCAGAAAATTCTGACTGCGTAGTTGTCACGAAAATAGCTCTTGAGACTTCATACGAAGTTTGATTTGAGTGGTTGACCCCAAATTTTAAAGAAGACAGACATACCTTTCTTTTCCAAAAAGAAAATCTGAATTCGGAGTCTATTAAGTTGGAGCGATAGTCCTGGACATTTGATTTCGGTATTTTTCCAGAACTTTTTCAGATTGCATGTCAGTCAGTCCGGAGGCCATAAAAATCAGACCGTTTATCGAAACACTGTGAAATTTTGACACCTTATAGAAAAGACGTAGGCAAAGTTGAGTTTAGGATGTATTCCCTAGTTCCCTACCCATTGGTAAAGTTTTCTAGTTGTTAAGGGCTGTTATGTCATAATTTTCGGTTTTGAACATTGAGGACAATGTTGAGTTTAAGTGTGGGGGAGTACTTAAGCATGTTTGGCTTGCATATATAAAAATAAAATAAAATATAATACTCTTTGATTTCTTGTATTCTTGATGGTTCATATTTTGGAGTTAATTATGAGCTATTTAGGATGACACTCTAAACCTTTTTAAGGTTGAAACAATTCTTACAGCTGTAGATTGAGTTTCACTTTATCATTCTACAATCCTTAAATATATACTTTCATAATTGAATGCGAAACTAAGTTATGGTAGTTATTTGAAAGATTCATCCTTGCAATTAATTATTACTGAATCACTTTCTTTTTATTTATTTTTGTTTGATGTTTCTCTAAAGTGATTTGGTGGGATCCTGATACTTCCGTGGATGTTGTAGCAAGGTAATCATTGGTTGAGTATATAAAAGCCCCATAAGAAAATTGTCTTACACTCATAAAGAGTGAGCCAAAGTCAAAAAAAAAAAAACATATAAGGCTCCTCTTCATTTATCGACACTAATAAATGATAGGTCCGGAATGGCAGAGACTAATCATATTCGATAAAAACAAAAACCATATCATCATTATATAGAAAGTCAAAAAGACTATTGACATGGAGTAGGTTTTGTGGGTATACCTCTTGTAAATCCTCACGAGACTATAACTCGTCCACTAGGGACACCTAGGGGTTTAAAGGCTTGTTATACATGCTAAGTGTAACCGTTTTCTCAACGACATGGATTTGTTGTATTTAGGATTAGTTTTATTTAGTTTTCTCGAGGACTAGCAAAATCTAAGTGTTGGGGAATTTGATAAGTGCATAATTCATATGATTTTAATGTCCATTCCATACTTGTTTTAGCTATTATTCTTGCATATTTTGGTATTATTACTCTTGTTTTCTCTTATTTGCCTCTAATAGGTGAATCATCCAAAAAGGAGCTACAAAGTTCTTAAAATATATATGAAGAGAAGTATTCCAAGTATCCAAGTGCCTAAGTCCAAGAGAAGTGCAAGAAGTGCGACGAAATGGAGCAAAATGCTCAAAATCAAGAGAAGGACAAACACCGATCTTAACTCATTCAAATTAAGGATTTATCATCTCCATCTTGAAGATAATTGAAATAGGAAAAGAATGCAAAAAGAATGAGGTCATTCCGAGTTCGCATGAGGAAGTTGTGGCCAAAACGAGTTTTTATCGAATACCAAAGACAGTAAAGTATGCAAACGCGTACGCATACTTTAATTCCGAAAATTTCTGCTGGACTTTGAGGTACGGGTACTTAACAAGTAGGGAAACGTGTATAAATACCTCGGAAGGCCTAAGGGCACGTTTGGAGTCGTTATTTCGTATTTTCGGGTCGGGTTCTTGAACCGAACTAAATACGTGAAGGCCAAGCAATGTAAACATATAAAAAGGTATTAGGTTATGTGAAATCATATCACATCAAGGGATCACGAAATTGTAAGGTTTTGGAGAGAAGAAATCACACACGGATCGAAAGTTAGGGTTTCAGAGCGGTTCTTCAATCGTAACGATATCTCTAAACTTTTCTCATATGTATATAACATGGATGTTTCTACATCCATGAGTAGCTAAACACCTATTGATTGAGGATGAATTCTAAGTTGTAAACAAGATTTGAGTTATTATATTAATCTACTTTGAAGTTCTTCATATGATTATCATTTGTTTATACTATAATGAATATTTATGATTGATTGAGAGATTGTTTAGGTGGCCAACTAAATTGATTTGTTGATCCTATCTATTGCTAGTATTGAGTTAGGAGATAAGTAATCGTCGAATAACCTTTACACAAGTAGAGAAAACGAGACCTTACAGAGGGATTCTTTGGAGTGATTGTGGGTATAAACAACACTAAAAAGTGGACCTGGAGCTAAGAGTCTAACTATTAGGATCAACCTATAAATTCACAAAATATAAATCATTCGACCAAATTACACCTTGAGTGAGCTACTAATAGGTGGTTAGGCGAATAGAATCTAGTATTGGAGAGCTTCCGTACTCAGTGATAAAAGGAATTTAGGGAACAACACTGAGCTAGCTGTTATTCCACGGTTGGTGATAATTTATGATTAACGACGAGTAGGCAATTATAATAACTCATTGACGGTTTATTAACGAAGAAGGATTCCTCGATCATATCTCTCTCAATTGATTACAATACAACATTTATTTACTTTAATTATTTATTTTGTTCACAATCTAAAACAAAACCCCCCCTTTGTGACATTTTGACAACTAAAACTCACTGCTCTTCGTGGGAACGATCCTTACATCCATTATATTACCAGTTAATTGTGTGGAAATAAGATTATTAATTTGTTGAGCCTACGACACCCATCACATGGAACCAGGTTCAGCAAGTTTGTTCTTAAGATAGAGAACATACCTCAGAAGATAATACATTACGTTCCGCAGGGACCTTTGCTAAGGAGGCACATGCATCCTCGAAATCCGCATGATACTTCTTACGAATGATTTCTTGGGCTAAGAGGTGTTTTTCAACTAAGGCAATATCCTCCTTTTCCTTTAAAATGAGGCCCTCTTTCCATTTAAGGGATTCGTCACACTCTTTACAGAGCAAGACCATCTGCTTCACAAGATCTGCGTTATGAGCAGATTCAAGAGAAATTTGGGCCTCGTTATGAACAGTCACGTTCATCAACCTGTCCGACTTATTCTGATAATACCAAACATCGGAGGACAACTTGGCTACTTGCTCCCGGAGGTATCTAAGTTCACTAGAGCCATCAGCTGACAGGTATACGATGTCTCAGGACTATACTACCAACCAAAATTGAAGACAAGGCAAAGGGAAATAAGAAACGAACCTATGGCTCTGGAAGACTCGGCAGCCAGAGCGGAATCAGTGGCTTTTCGACCTTCCTCAGCAACCTTTGCAGCATTATTGGCTCTCTCAAGGTCTAACAAACACGCCTCCAAGGATCTCTGAGTTTTCCTCAGATCATCCTCTAGCAGAGATATCTTGGCAGCAGAATCAGCACCACTAGAAGAAGATTGTTACGCTCCAGCAAAGGCATGATCTTGGCGGGTACGCTCCAACAAGGCACTCAAGTGAGTACACTTAGCCCTATAGAACTTGAACAAGGTACATCCAACATCGATTTGCTTGCAAAGCTATGAACAACAAAGCATAAGAATAGACAAAGAGTTAAAACAAAGCATGAGGCGATAAAGTAAGGATCACTTACTGAAAATAGCGAAAGACGGGAAAGGAAATCAGCGTAGGTGTCCATAAAGGCCTCCATATCTTGGATGCTACCCCTGCAGATTTCACCAAAGCCTGACTAGAGCGAAGGCAGTCTGGGTCGAAGAATAGATCCTTAGCCACATAGTACTGAGCACACAGATCATCTATCTGCGAAGCTACCTCAAAAGAACCAGCCAGTTGGTGACGATCAACCTCAGCAAAAGGGACCTTTCGAATCCCGTAGAATGGATTCAAGGATGACATCGTCATAACTCCCAAGGATCAAACTCTCAGGTATCTTACCCTTCTCATACCCAGCAACAACTCCACCAGTCGCTTGAGAACGATCGTGGGGCAAGAGTACTGAACCCTCACCACGACGAAGAGACGGCATGGTGGATGAACTGGGAACCGAAGAAAAAGCTTGAGCACCACCTAAGTCTATATCACCAGCATAAGGAAGATTGTCCAAGACGGTCCAATCTGGTGATGAAGGTGGAGGTCCAACAACCTTGCTAACAGGGGCAGTAGAAACAGACTGAGAGCTCCCAAATGAGGTAGGCGTAGCATTGAAGGAGAAGCTAACATGTGAAATCACAACCTTATTCTTCGGCTGCGAGTCTGAGCTACTAACCCTCACCACCGGAGTAACACCCTTCGCAAACAAACCACTCGATTGGAGCGAAGTAGTAGGAGAGGATGGAAGACTCTTGGAATATACCACTACAGTGGTATTAGTAGCCGAGATAACAGGTTGCAAATCACCAAGGGAAGAAAACGAAGGCACCTTTGGTAACAAAGCAGAAGTTGGAACTTGAACACTAACTCGGGTCACCAATGAAGCATCACCACCAACCTGGAAGGTTTTCACCCTCCACGAACCAAGACGGATAGGACTGGGGCTATTCTTGGAAAAATCTTCCTCAATATCATCCAGATGAGGGCTAAGGCAAGTATCCTCAATGTCCTCCATATCTTCGTCGTCCTGCTCCTCCGCAACAACCTTTGGATCCTCATCGAATTCCTCAAGATCGATCACAGCCTTCAACTTACCCTTTCTCTTGGAAGATTGTAGCAAAACACATGCGCAAGCCAAGGATTAGGGGCAAAATACCAGGACACCTACAAACATAAAGGTATGACTATAATCCTTACCTCCGCAGGTGTTGGTGTAGCTTCTTCAGCCGAAGCCTTTCTCTTCCTTGTCCTAGTAGCTACGGAGTTGCCAGCAGATCTAGGAGTAGTCCTAGCATCAAAACCAGGGGAAGTTCCAGCAGAAGAAACATGGGCAGACTGTAAAAAAAAAAAATCAGAATACCGAGCAAAGGTTACTAAGAAAAGAATAAAATGAAAAACCTCAGAGAAAAGCAAAGGTTACCTAAGATTACTTTTCTGAATAGCATCAGCATAGGTGGCATTGAAGTTGGAAGGGGTGTAATCCTCTTGCTTAGACCTTCCAGCAGCAAAAGGGTCATAAGACTTCAGAGTAGTCTTTCCCTTACTACGGTACCAGCACTCACGAAGGGCACGCTAGAAATTGCCAGTATATTGCTTGACTCCTCGAACTTGAGTCTTGTTCACTGGGTCATCCCTGGTAGACAAAACATCATAGTTGAAGGGATCCTTTCTACTAAACAAAGGTAGAAGCCTACCCGCGGCCAACTGACCAACACTGATCAAGAGGTTGTTCTCATCATATGAAAAGCTTCGAATCATGGATTCGGTGAGAATATCAGGACCATCGATAAAGGAGATCTCAAACTTATGAAGGCGAAGGGACTTGGTGATCTCAGCCAAAGATAAGTGAGCATAGCTATCTTTGTCACGCAGTTGCAGCCTTTGAATCTCATAGTGAGGCGATGGAGGAGGAAGATCCTCAACAACAACATCTTCAACCTCAAGGCCCGCGGCTGGGAGAAACTTTTTAGTTGCAATAAATAAACTCCAGAGCCTAGAAATTTATGCTTATTAAGGTTGGCACTAACCAATCTAAGTGGATGGGAACATCTTGGTTATAGGAGTTGAGGAACCAATCTGATTAGATGGAAACATCTAAAGAGTCTATTCATAAAAGCACGGAGCTCAGGTGTTAGAATTAAAAAAAAAACATGGTAGTTTCGCCATATCTCGTTGAATCCTTTTCACCTTCTGTTTTATTTTCTTATAAGTGATTGGGTGAAATAGAGTGATTGAGATACCACAAAAAAAAATAATATTTATTTCCAAAAAATACCTACAAACACATAAAACGCCAAAATAAGTATAAAATCGAGTACCAACAATACAAAAAATTGAGGACAATTTAGACACAAAAATGTGTCTATCAGCGGCAGCCTCAGGATCCACGGCAACCTCGGTACCACTAGGTAATTCAGTATACTCAAGAGGAGGAGAAGGCGTAGCGTCAGGATGATCTATCCGCGGAGGTGGATCAGTAGACGACCTAGGCTTCGGATCCCTACGCACAAGCTTCTTCGGAAGTCTCATAATTTCTAGCACCAGCAGGAAGAACAAATACTTCAACTATGGCAGACATAAAATTGCAGTTGACTCAAAAACATATTTGGGTCAAAAGCAAGCATACTTTGGGCGTGAGTTTAATTAAACCAACCAAAGGAAACAGTTTAATCCAATCTTAAGACGAAAAAAAAGGATTATTCACCGCCATGGGAAAAATTGCAGACGAAGAGGATCATGGCATACACATGGTGAAATCATGAAATGGAGAGTAACCCATGCTTTCGAATAACATAAGGAAGCATAAAGAAGCAGAAAAAGATACATGCAGGGATAAGAGCAACATCAACAAGCCAAAACAGAAGACATGGAGAATGCGAAAAACAACAGCAAAGTTGAAGAAGTAAACAATCACTTACTTGAATATGATGATCGAGTTATGAAGGACCTGAGCCTTGGAAATCGATGGAAGATCAACAGTTGAAAGTAAAAGAAAATATCTAAGAAAGCGATGAAGAGCGACAGTTCGGGGAGAAAGAAAAGAGTTAATGAAAATTCCTTCTCTTTGTTTTCTTCTTATAGGCGGCTGGAGAATCCAAAATTTTGGGTGTCCCGAAATTCAAGGGGAAGTTATTGCATGAAGAGACATGTGGGACCACCCAACCTGTACGTGCAAAAATGGCAGCGGTATGGGAGTTTTTTCTTCCAATCCTACCAAACGGTAGAATATGAAAGAAAAGGGGCAAACTATGAATACCAATATTCTGCGGAGCATGTGTCGCGGTTTCATTGGTCGCACACAAGATAACTGTATATCCCTCGCTGTACAGAGAGACCTGAGTAGCATAAGATACCTTCACAGATCTACTTTATCTTGTTCCAAGAAGAGATACCTCGACGATCAAGATGGAAAAAGTAAATCCTAGTCTAGAGAAAGGCAGCTGGCAAAGGGACAGAGGTAGATGACATATCTAATCAGCATTAAATGCACAAATCTCTTATCTACACTCATAACCAAAGCATGTGGATAGAGATGATATGGCAGAACCTAAATGGCAAAGGATAGCAGTGAACGAAGGTATAACTGACTAAGGCCGGGAAGTTCCCGAAGGAAGTGGGTCGGTGAGGTGGCGAGTTCAATCGGAGAAAGCACGCGGTGAACGAAGGTACCATTTGTACGAAAGGTATATCAGAGAACGATGGGTCCAAAGACAGCAAACATATACCTGGAGCAGAAGGGGCTATAAATACCAAGCTTTACCAACAAACTAAAGGCATTAAATACCTAGGAGAGAAGATCTAATCTTAACCTTATACCTCTTTAATGTTTAGAACTTAAGTATTTACTTCAACTTGAGTTCTCTCTATTACTTTGGGAAGCATTTAAGATTTTTGTAACCACCACAACTTAATACAAACAATCACTCATTTCCCCGTGGACGTAGACGAAAGTTAAACCACGTAATCTCTTGTGTCTTATGATAACTTAGTAGCATTTTCGTTATATTTGTGTTCTTCGTTATTATTGTGATCTTGAGTATCTTTTACGACTTAGCATTATCAGTTCAACAGAGGCATCAATACTACTTAGTATCCGATTCTCTGAGCTGTATACATTACGTAGACTATGGGAAAATTGGTAGTCACAGTTTGATTACCAGAAATGGAAAGATGACTTCAATGTGCACAGTGATGAAGAAGAACAACCTTTATTCCCTATAGATGAAGATATGTCTCCTGTTGATCCTACTAAGATGTAGGTAAAGTATGCTTTTAACGAAAAAAAAATACATTTAAGAAACATCTTAGGGGTTACTGCGTAAAACTTAATTATCAGTACAAGACCTATAAGAGTGACAAAAAAGAGACTAAGAGGAAGATGTAGGTTTAGGGAAGAGTATGGCTATATGTGGTCTGTAAATGCTAGCATAAAAAATCACGAGTCAACTTTTATTGTTAGGAGTGTAAATCTCGAACACACTTGTGTCGGGAATCCAAAGAGTTTTCATAGATCGACAGATCCCGAGTTTGTAAAAGGGGTTGTACATTAGAAGTTAAAGCAGACATCTGGGGCCTTAATTTCAAAGCCTAAAAATATTGCAAAAGACTTTTTTGTTACTCATAACATCAATGTACCATATATTTGTTTGGTAATTATGAGGACAGCTACAATAATGTACCCATCTTTTGTGCAATGGTGGCTCATGCTAATCCAGGTTGTGTTGCTAAATTCTCTTATGGGAAAAAAGGTGTATATCATATTCACTTTTGTTGCTTAAAACTCAAATTTACTTTTTCTCTCATGTTTATGGGTCCCTCTATTTATTTGTAAATTATGCTCAGTACTTCATTAGTTTGGTTACTATTTGTTGCAGATAAGACATTCATGACCATGGCTATTTCATTTGTTGTACCAATGGGAGGATTTAAGAAAGCTTGCAGGGTAGTCATAGGGTTAGATGCCTGCCATCTAACTGGAAAGCTTGGTGGTGTCCTAATGGATGCAACAACACTTGATGGTCAGAATAATCTTGTAACTTTAGGTATTAAGGTGTATAGGTGTGAAAGTAAAGAGAATTGGACTGGGTTCCTCAAGGGTTTGGCTCCAGGAATCAATGTACACCATGCTGGCAGAATTACCTTTATATATGATAGGCAGAAAGGGTTGCTGGAAGATGTTCCTATGGTTTTCCCTGGTGCAAGGGTTAGATATTGTTTCAGGTATTTAAGTTTGGTTGTTTTTTACATTAGTTTACATTATGTTTGTTTTTTTAAAAGTACTAACTATTTCTTTGCATATATGCAGGCACCCAAGAACTTCAAGAAGTACTATAAGGCATCAAGCTTGCACACCTCACATTGTGGAACACATGCAAATCTTACAAAGTAAAGCATTTTAAGGTTTGTGCCTCTTTTATCGGCGTTTTTTGATTGTTAGTTTGTAGGTTATATATAAATTGTTGTTGTTTTGCAATATAGGAACACTTGGACATCATATGCAAATAAAATGTTGCCGCCGGTGAATATCTTAAGAAAGAAAATCCAAAGACTTGGTCTAGGGCCTTTTATGATCCCCTTAGCTGATATGAGCATATGAATAACAATTTCTCAGAATCTTTTAATTCAACAATTTGTAATATAAGAGATAAATCTATAATTTAGCTAGGCATGATGTATGGTTAGTTAGTAATGAGGTTTTTTTTTTTTAAGAGAAGGGAAGAATTGTTAAGTGGGATCAAAATGATTTAGTCCATGATGCCATTAAACCGATAAATAAAATGCTTGACTTGGTTGGAAAGTTTGATACAGAAGGCACTGTGGTTGGAATTAAAGGTTTATTTGGTAACCAATATGAACACCAAGAAAATATTCACAATGAATATTGTAGACAAACAATGTACTTTTTGCAAATGACAACTAAGGGGATTCCCTTGTCAACATGATGTATGTGCATTGAAGCCGATCACCCAATATGGAAAGACTAAGCGATCCCTTGTATTGTTGAAAGCATTCATTTTCAGTCTTCTAATGAATTTCACTGCATGCACTTCATATTTGAATGCTTCTTCTTATGGTTTGAACTTCTTATGCTTCCCCAGCTTTGTTTGGTTTTAATTTCATGTCTTTTAGTCACATTTGATGATTGAAGCAAGGAAGAAAATAGGAAAAAGAACACATGGGACTCTCAAGCGCACCAATATAAACAAACCAAATGGCCCAAAAGCATTAGAGACTTCAATTTCTCACCCATCCTCAAAATTTGCCTGTTCCTCAAGGGAAAACAAGACGTACGACCCTTCAATTCAATTGTGTCTGTATTCTCATCACTAGAAATTGGCACACGCTTCGCACATGCTTTGTTTTTGCACACTCTTGGGGCCGTTGCGCACCTGACCCACACTCTCTCTGCTCTTTATTCTCTCCTGATTTGTTATTTTTCATTTTAACCTTTTTAGCCTTGTTTGATTTTAGATATTTGATGCAGTTGTAAAACAATGGGAAAATTTGGATTTCAAAATTTGAAGCTTCATTCACTGTACATGAACAGTGGCCAAGGGGAGTTCCCTTTATAATAATAATAGATAATAGATAAAAGTAATAAATTAGCCACTTTTCCTGCGTCATTTATGTTGTCCATTCCAAATTCTGTATTTTTCTGGTTACCCACCTTGGTGATGGTTAATCACAATGGTGTCTATACACATCATGTAATAGGGTTGTTTAATGTAAATACTCTCTTTCATCATGTACGACTCCCTCTCTTTCATCCTTTCTTAGTTTCAAATTCTAAACCTCTTTACCACCCTCCGGGGTGGTAATCTTCTCTTTCTGATCTCTGAATACTTCTTTTGTAGCCGTTATATTCCCGTTACACCATAATACCAGCCGGATTAATGATTGGAGATTGACGGAAAGATATCGGAAATCAGCCTTATCTTAGATTCTGAATCTTTGATGAACACCCATGTCTCAAATCAGATGAAGGAAGCTTGCTCATACCGTAGAACCCCATAATCATTCCTTTATATCTTGAATGCTAAATTTCAATTTGAATTTCGTTTAGAAACTTTCAGATTCACATGCAATTAGCTTGGAAAGACAATTTCAAAGTCAGAAAATCAACCCATAAGATTCTTAAAGACATAATCACCATTGTTCCTAAGACACAAGTGATTCTTAATCTGGTTTCTCTTCAAAGACACTATCAAATCCATGTTACTAAAACCCTAAGTTTCTGGTTGCTAAGACACCGTGACTCCACCTCTGAAGGCATAACCTTTGAGACCTTTAGATACTCTTTATCTGGATTCTAAGACACCGCAACTCTTCTTCATTGTACTTTTTGTTCCCCTGGTGATCTAGTTTACAGATTTAACTCGCATTCAAATAGTTCCCTGTTCTTCTCTGATTCTCCCAAGGAAGCTGTTTTCTGTCTCTTGTGCAATATGAGTATCTTAAATTGGAATTGCCGAGGATTTGGAAAACCAGAAGCTATTCGAGAGTCAAGGACTTAGTCAAACTAAAATCCCCTGATATCATCTTCTTATGTGAAACTATGAGCAGTATAAAGACATCTACATCTAAATTGAGATCTCTTGGCTATCACAACTATCATGTGATACCATCAGTAGGAAAGAAAGGTGGTGTTGCTCTTGCTTGGAAGGATGGTTTTGACATCGTTATCAAGCAGTCCAGTCAACAAGGATTTGTATGCTCTACCAAATCTATCAAAGCTAATACGGTATGTAACATGTACTTCATATATGGTGAGCCAAATAGAAACCTGAGAAATAACAGTTGGGAAGCTATTATGGCACAAGCCCGCTTGATCAATCTGTTCCTACAATAGTTGTGGGAGATCTGAATTGCATTTTACATCCTCAAGATAAATGGGGAAAAAGACCAGTCACTGAACATGATACTCAAAATCTGGAAAATCTTATGATTAAGTGGGATTTGAGAGACTTACCATTCTCAAAGTCCAGATTTTACTTGGACGAACAAACAAGTAGGGGAAAATCTAGTTATGGAGCGTATTGATCGAGCTCTAGTTAATGGATTATGGGAAGATATTTTTCCACATTCTCATACTCTCCATTTCCCGCGTATTAGCTCTGACCATGCACCCATCCTAGTATCTCTAAATCCTAGGGCTGAGAACCTGCAGAAACCTTTCCACTTTATGTCTATGTGGACAAAAGATCAATCCTGCAAAACTGTCATCGAAAAAGCTTGGTCACTGGATGTTAGAGGCTCTAAAGCTTTTCAACTTAAGCAAAAATTGAATCATGCAAAGTTTAAACTTAGACTATGGAACAAAATTTCATTTGGCAATATAAGCATCTCTCTACATGATACTAAATCTGATATTCAGATTGTACAAACAAACAATCCAGGGGATACAAGGAAGATCGCTGAATTAACTGATAAGTTATCTTACTTGTATTCTTTGGAAGAAATCTTGTGGAAAGATAAGTCACGGGAGTTATGGCTAAACGAAGGTGATAAGAACATGCCATACTTCCACAAATGCACAATGTTTCGTAGGAAAAGGAATAACATTTCTTGGCTAAAAGCTAGAAATGGAACTTGGCTAACTACAAGGGAAGCTATTGGAGACGAATTCATTTCATATTTCCAACAACTCTATAAAACCTCTGATCCAGTTGATCAGGATATCATTGTGGACACTATTAAACCAAAATTATCTAATCTGGATAATACCATCCTGGATTCTCCTCTCGCCGATGAAGAGATAAAAATAGCAGCCTTTCCAAATGGGTGCAAAAAAAGCACCAGGGCCAGATGGATTCACTGGAGATTTTTTCCAGAACTATTGGGAAATTGTGGGTGAAAGTGTCATTCAAATGGCTAAACAATTTTTAGAATCTGAGCACATACTATCTCAGTTCAATCACACTAATATAACATTGATACCAAAGAGCCCTATGGCAGATTCGGCTGAGCAATTTAGGCCCATTGGGCTATGCAACTTTTTTTACAAAGTAATTTCAAAAACACTTGCTAATCGAATGAAGCCACTGATGGATAAAATTATATCTACCAATCAGAGTGCTTTTGTTCCAAAAAGGCAAATTGCTGACAATGTCATTCTAGCTCATTAGCTAATAGATTCTATCAAAAAGAATAAAAGGAAAACTGGAAGTGTTGCTATCAAGCTAGATATGTCTAAGGCATATGACAAATTGGAATGGTCCTTCCTGGCACTACAAGAAAAGTCGCTTTTAGTGGCAAAACATTTTGTCACGAAAACCAATATCTTCGTTGCAAAAAGAATTCAGCGGCACAAAAAATTTCGTCACCTATAGTGAGTCGTTGAAAATATTTTGTGACGTCCTTAAGGAATTGTCACCAAATTTTTAATTAGCGACATAAGTCTTTCTGCCACCAAAACTATCTTTTCGTGAGCAAATAAAATTGTCATTGTTCACTAATTTTGTGATGAAATTTTTTGTCACTCTAGGTATTTTTGGTGAGGAAATTATTTTATCACTTAAAATAGTTTTAGCAACAAAATTTGTTTGCCTCGGAATACATTTATAGTAAGGAAACAAGTTCGTCACATAAAATAGTTTTAGCCGCGAAATTTGTTCGCCTTGGAATATATTTCTAGTGAAGAAACAAATTTGTCACATAAAATAGTTTTAGCCCGCGAAATTTGTTCGTCTCAAAATATATTTATAGTGAAGAAATAATTTCGTCACATAAATAGTTTTAGCGGCAAAATTTATTTATTTCAGAAAAAGTAATAGTTTAGCAGCGAACTAACTTTCATCTCAAAATAAAAAATTAATAACGATATTAAGTTGTTTCTAAAAGTACAACTTTATCGGCCGATATAGTTGTTTCTAAAACAATTTTTTCGACAAAGTCATTCATCTCAGAAAATCATTACCGACACAACACCGCCCTCACCACAACTATTTCCTGGCAAAATTATTTGTCCCTAACTATTTTTTTTGACATGATAAATTCGTCACCAAATTTTCATTCGTGACTAGCATATATTATATCATTCCAAAGAGATTAATTACACAATAAATCACTCCCATCATGAAAACTTGTAGGAAGAGCAACTGCTACAAATGACTTGAACCTTTTAAGAGATTGTTGGCGCAGCTTCAGCAAATTTGCTTCAGAAGCTCTGTCCTTGAAAAGGTTCCACACGAAAAATAGTTGAGTAGAGCTGCCACTACTCCACTACCGATGAACTCAAATGTAGAGACACCATCTCCTTTACTAAGCTCCGCTAGCAGCTCAGACATCACACCAACCAAATGCTCATCGTTGTCGTCAGAAACATCCGATAAGCGAAGAGCAGAAGCTTTTGCTTTAGACTTTTGATCATCTACACGGCCATTCAGTTGCTTGCAAAGATTCTTTAAGCGTAAAAGGTCATCAGTTACACCAACTTCAGTACCGGTGTTAGCAGAAAAATATTTATCCTTGAAGTCTTTCGCTCTTGCACTGACTGTGGCACGAAGACTAGAATTAACTGATGGAATTTCTACAGTAGCTGGGGGAGAGCCAATATTCATAGGAGCAGAAGATTTTGATTCCTCCTAGGAATTTTCTTCCGCATTCGAGCCAATAGCGCGTCGTCTATAACACCAAGAACGCGTTGCTGATCCAGCTACAGAATCAGATTACTTTTCAGCGGGAGATGCCTGGAGAGCAGAGCTTGATGAATCAGACACTATAAGAGTCTCCACAGCATGTACCACCCCTTCTCTAACGAACATCTTTGAGAAAGTCCCAGGAAGTTTCTCCATAAGAATTTCAGCTATCTGAAGTGCGGGAACTAAAACTTGTGGATCCTTCCATGCGAGCACACCAGCTAAGAAACTGGAAAAACAAATAAATTCAAACATTGGTGAATCAGCATTCTACATAATCATGGATTGAAGATGAGATTTAAGATTGTGAGAACTGACTCTTTATTTAGGAAATTGTGTGACATAATATTTACCAAGACATCTGAAGTAATGATCTTAGAAGAAAAAAAAATTAGAGCAAAATCACAGGGGGGGAAATTAGGCTAAGGCAAAAGTCTGTGCCAGTTAAAGTATCATTGCAAAAGTCTATGCTAAAATTCAAGATGGAAAGAAAATACTCTATGCTACAGTACACTAGAGTTAAAACGGCATTCCAAAGAACCTTTTATGCTTACCATGAAGGAAAACAACAAGTAAAAATACAATAAGGTGGATTAAGAATTTAATCACAAAAACTTGAAGCAAAACACCATGAAGGAGTTATAGAGCATGGTTTTCGAAAGAATGAGATTTTACGGAGAATAGACCGAATTTTTCATTAAGGGTTAATCCAATCATAAAACATTAGCATGGATATGAAAGGAAATTCATTTTCTTTTGCTTTCGACAACTACGAAAAAAAAAAAATAAATAAAGGATTTTTCATGTTCTTTCATTTTCTCTAAAACTAAAACTCAGCTACAAATTAGATGCAATCATATGTACCGAATAACTTCCACTTAGTTGGAACAAGCATAAGATGGTGCTGTCGGCCTTATTGTTCGTATAGCAACAACTACTAGATAGAGTTAGAGAAATTGCAGGCTACTATAAGAACAAATTATTCTCAACTGTAAAAATAATGGGCACTTTCACATGCACAGCCTATACAAACGGATAGCAAGAACAAATTATTCACTACAATGGGTGCTTCTAATTCCACTCAGTTTTCAGTGCAAAATGGTCTAAACAACACGAGTAGTTAAGGTGGACAATGGAGAGAATATAGTGCTACACTTACAGTCATGGCAGGTGAAAGGTGGATGACAGCTTATTACATTACTGATCATACTTTTTCCCTCTCCTTATAATATCCTAGCCGAGCATGTAAGATGAAATTTGACGGAGAAACCAAATTCATCATATCACCAGTATTTCTTAAGTCAAATGGTTTTCTTCTGTCTTATTGATAGCTTTTTTTCTAACAACCTATATATGGACTTTCTGTTAATCGTAAGTGCAGCTTAATATATCTATAAAATCAAACGAATACAGATCAAACCAAAAAAAACTAGAATGATAAAACAAACAAATTGAAAAGATGAACAAATGCACAAACCAACCATCGAATTGCAATGATGAAGTCATGTACTCTGAAAACCTAACCCTGAGAGAGAAATCAAAACCCCTCTTAAAAATCGGCATCCTAATTATAAATCAAAACCTAAAGGAAGAAATCGACATCCTAATAAGAAATCAAAACCCTAATTAGTAGAAAATAAATAGAAATCAAAACCCAAATTTCTAAGAAAATAAAGATCAGACGAAATTTGTAGAAAACTTATTAAGAAACTTGAATTAGGTATCTAATGAAGGTGGTGTATAATCTGTAGATGTAGGATTTGCTATTGGCGTTGATCTACTGAACTCTTCCCTCTTCTTCCACTTACATCGAATCGTTGATCAACTGAAGGAGTTGGGATTGAATTGCATCGAATCGAGGGTGTTGATGTCTTTATGAATATCTTTCCCCCTTCTCTGGAATCACCAGGGGATGAGTTAGTTTTATTCGCGATTGGGATTGGAGTTGGTCGATTGTTGAAGACGGACTTTGCTGGATGGAGAAGAATCGGACGACATTACAGAGTGAGATAGAGAAAAGACTACAGTGGTGGTAGCGAGGGAGTGATAGAAGATGGTTGTGCCGGTGAGTTGTTTGTTTTTTTTTTTTTTTCTTCAAGTTGAGTATCGAAAAGACTAGGAGTTTGGGATTTGAGAAAGAGGTACGAGAGAGGAAAAATGAAGTGATAGAAAACCAAAGGGTTTTTGACGGCTGATCTCAGTCAAGGCGGTAGTCGTATGGATTATAAAATTCATTCAACGGTGGATACTTAATCTTCGATTTCTCATACGGATTAAGAGCAACCGCGTTGGGCAACTAAACTCAAATATTTGGGTTGAGAAGAGACGTAGTAGGACGTACTATCGACCAAATCCCAGACTAAACCCAAATCCCAGATTATATTTGGTCGGGGACCAAAGACTAAACCCAAATTATAGTCGAGCAAACGTATAGTTAACGCCCCACACCAGGCGAACGTATAGTGTACGCCCCACACCATGCGAATGTATAGCCTCCGCCCTTTTTTTTTTTTTTTTTTTTTTAAATTTCATTTTTGGAATCTCCCCCCCGATCGGGCGAACGTATAGTGTACGCTCCACCAAATTTAGTCTTCCACCCGTAGCGTCACACACCAGACTAAACCCAAATTTTGGTCTTTTTTTCCCTCTTTGGTTTGGTTATACTCGCACCACTGCAGTTGCTCTAAGAGAAGTAAGTGTTAAAATTGAGGTTTGAAGGGATACATAGTGGTGTAGAAGCACCGTTCCACCGAATGGAATCAAGATGATATGATGATTCGAGTACATCATAATGATACAACATAAAAAATACAAAATATAATGTATCCCAATTTCTGAAATACAAAAATTATACAAAATAGTTGATCAAACACAAAATTGGTTCAAAAGACCAAATCAATAATTTCTGGCTGAAAAAGATATTTAGATTTTGATACTATTTAAATGGACAAAAATATAAAAATAGCCAGGATGTAACCAGTTTCATCCTACCCATTTTCAAATTCTTTTTCTTATTTTTAATTTACATTAGGATGCATCCAGTTTCATCCTCGCTATTTTTTAAGTTTAAGCCAGGATGAATCCAGTTTCATCCTTACTATTTTTTTTGTCCATTTCACCCATAATAATTTTTACTCGTCCATTTGAACCATGTTTTAAAATTCTTTGGACAAATGACCCATTTTCCGTTGATCAAAAGGATAAATGATGTAATCCAAACAATGGTCTTCTCATTACACTTCAACCATTTAAAAACTTCTTCTTCATTAAGATATAATCCTTCATAAAAGGAATAATATGCTCCAAATATCATCATTACAACCCATTCCAGTAGCCATTGATCAACTTTGTAAGAATCTTGATCATCGTCACGTCAGAATTGGTCATCTTTGAAGGTGTACTTGAATATATCATCAGACTCCATTAGAAAACCTGAGAGTGCAATAATAAATCGCTGGAATAGCGAATCGAAACATCATATGGCAAAGAATTGTCATAGAGATAATATTTATTGAAAACATAAAGGAACATAGAAAACAAAATCCTTATTTCGCAAACACGTGCGATTTTATTTATTTAAACAAGATTTAGTGAATAAAACAATTAAGATTTGCTCGGAAGATATAAAATCCATATATAAACCCGAGTAAATCTAGGTTTATGATGAAGAAGATGGAAAAAAAAATAGGATTAGTTTTTTTGGAAAAAACGATTTTGGCAGAGAGAAAGAGGGAGAAAATCCGACCGATTTCGTAGATTACATTGAGGTTCTGATGAGAGCAAACTAAGCCTATCCAATGAGCTTTGATGTATTTCTATTTTCGTATAAATTTGAATCGATAAATTTGAAAGCGTATGCAATAAGATCGAATGAAAACGAAGAATCGTTATCGGCCTTTATCCCAATAAATCCGATTTGTTATATAAAGAGAATGGATTTTAACAGTGAGAATAATCTATAATTATTATCGACCTGAAAGTAATAAAAGAAATTATAATAATGAGAATTATTTTGAATAATGAAAATAAATCTAAATGACGATCCAAATAATGAGAATGAATCTTATAATTGTTATCGATCTTCGATTCGAAAAAAGAAAATCTCAATAATAAATAAGAATTGGGAAGAATCTAACGAGAAAATGAAATCGAAAACTAGAGTAATGTAATCCAATATAATCCATTTTTTTCTATAGATTTTCATTTAGTTCAATCCAATTGTACTCAATTTTTAGCCAATATTACTAGATCATACTCATCTTGACAAATTATCAAAAAGTACGATTTGATTGTATTCAACTTTATATAATTTCACGATGGCTGAATATAATCATAGTCACGATGGCTGAATATAATCATAATAATTGACTTATCTATGTATTCGTCATGACTGATAATCATCAAATCCAATCCAGTTGTATTCAATTTTGCATAATTCAATCTAAATTTGTAAATAGTTATCATGAATGAATATACTCACTTTATATCGGTTAGCTAGTCGTAATGCCTCGGTTCTGAGTTCAACAGATACCCAACAAGTTTGGAGTTTGTTAAATATTATATTTTACGTGATAAAAAATATTGTTACCAAAAATTCATTCTAACTAGCGCATTGTGTATTATTTCTTGTCATGATAAAGAATTTTTTTGACAATATTTCAGTAATCACTGAAATCACAAACTGCTGTGAAGTTATAGTGTCACTGAAAATGACTAAAGCGACAAAATCTAGTTCGTTGCAAATGTTATTTCTTGTGACGATTAGAAGTTATTACTATATAAATATTTGCAACCAAACAAGGTGATGGTCACTAAAAAATACATATAGTGTCAAACATTTAGTTGCGTCACTATAAAATTAGTTAGTGACGAATTAATTTTGTCAGTATAAAATTTTATTTTGTAACGAAATTAATAGATTATCACTAAAAAGATTTTATGTCAATTTTTTTTGCATCATCACAATAGAATTAAATAGTGACAAACATATATAATCACAAAAAACTTATTAATGACTTGACATTATTTCGTCTCTAAATGAGGTCACTAAAAACTTATGAGTGACGAAACTCGAGTTCCATCACGAAAAACCTAACAAAAGTGACAAAAATTATTTTGGTCACAATAACTAAGCTTTAACAATGAAATATTCTTCCTCGCAAAAACTATCGTCACCAAAGCCATGTTTTCTTGTAGTGTGGCCAAAGTAATGGCAAAGTTGGGGTTCAACCAAAAATGGATTAGACTCATAATGAACTGTCTAAGTTCAGTATCCTATTATATTCTACTAAATGGTAGTCCAATAGGAAAATTTCAACCTGAAAGAGGGTTAAGGCAAGGGGATCCCATGTCCCCTTACCTGTATATTATTTGTTTTGAAGCCCTATCTTCTTATATAAATTATTTAGAAGTGACTAACCTGGTACATGGCATAAAATGTGTCAAGTCTGCTCCATCCATCAGTCACCTTTTGTTTGCAGATGATAGCCTCCTATTCACTAAGTCTACAATACCTGATTTCCATGCTACTAAAGATTACCTACATAAGTATTGCAAAGCCAGTGGTCAAGAGATCAATTTTAACAAGTCAGGATTGTTCTTTAGTCCTAAAGTTCACCCAAGGCACAAAAAAATGTTAGCTAAAATCTTAAACATCACCAATCTCAATCTGGGGGAGAAATATTTGGGAGTTCCAATAAATATTTAAAGTCTAAGACCCAAACTCATCTCTCCCTTCTAAGTGCTGTTGAGAAAAGAGTGAATAACTGGTTTACACAATTTTTAGCCCAGGCAGGTAGAACTACTTTGGTAAAGCATGTAGGACAAGCAATGCCACTTTACCAAATGTCCACTTTCTTGATACCTAAAAGTATGTGTCATAAAATTGACTCTCACCTGAACAATTACTGGTGGGGGCAGGATCCAAGATCAAACAAGAGAAAGATGCACATCATAGCTTGGGAGAGTATCTGCAAAACTAAAAAAGAAGGTGGTTTAGGTTTTAGAATTAGTGAAATCAATAATTTGGCTATGATGGCTAGAAGTGTGTGGAGGTTGGTTGAGATTCCATCATCCCTCCTAGCACAAGATCTAAAAGCTAAATACTTTACAAACTGCGATATATTGAATTTTAAATGTCCTGACAATGCGTCTTGGGCAAGGAAATGCCTACATAATACAATGAATAAGATAAAACCCTTAATTACATGGGTGGTGGGGGAAGGAAATTTCATAGACCCATGGTGTGACAACTGGATTCCAGGGAAAGGGGTTGCTACACCAAGAGTAAACTCTGTCCCTGATAAAAATCTAAAAGTTCATGATCTTATTAACCAGGAGACAAGAACATGGGATGCAGCAAAGCTAAGTGTTTTTTTTTATCAAGACTCGAAGGAAAAGATTGAAAAAATTCCACTTAGCCTTGAACCTTCTATTGATAGAAGAATTTGGACTCCATCTAAAGATGGTGTTTTCTCTACAAAGTCTGCTTATTCTACCCTAAGTGTGAGAGGGGACGAATCTAATTCTGATTTATGGAGTGTGATTTGGAAACTAAAAGTTCCTGCAAGGATTCAACTTTTCGTTTGGAAGGCACTCAAATGTGCTTTGCCAGTGAGAGAAATACTCCATCATAGAATTCATATATCTGACTTTACTTGCCCTAAATGCAGAATGAAGACTGAATCAACAATGCATGCTCTAGTCACTTGCAAAAAGTTATCTAGAGTATGGCAGCTCATAAACATTCAAAGCAATCAGTTCCAGGATTTTACCTTAATGCAATGGACCAGATATTGGCTGCAATTATATCCCTATCAAGATTTAACTTCAAGGTCTGAGCAGTTCCCTTTGATTGCTGCGGTCTTGTGGTCAATTTGGGAAAGTCGAAATGATATAGTGCACAATGATAAGTATGAAAACCAGTGGTAACCCTGTCAAGAGCCAAAGCTATGATGTTGAACATGCCCAAAACTCCAATCATCAGTCGGACCTCTGCAATAATACAAAATCAATCAATCTCTACTCCTTGGATTGCTCCTCCTAGAAATTGGTTTAAAATAAATATTGATGGTGCTTGGAACCCTAACTCTGAAATTGGGGGATTGGGTTTCTTAATAAGAGATTCATCTCACAGTTTGGTCTACGCAGAATCAAAGAATTTGAAGTGTCTCTCAGCAGAAGAAGCTGAAGTGTGGGGAATCAGAGAAGCGTTGATAGCTGCAAAAGGAATGAAGATTGATAAGATCATTATTGAAGCCGACGCTGCAGAAGTGATTGAGAAGATTAACATGAAGAACTTCCTAGGATATTTGAGAACTCATTATCTGTATCAAGATATAAAATCCCTAATTCTCAATTTTCGATTAATATCTTTTAGATTTGTTAACCGAATCTGTAATGGGGCGGCCCATGAATTAGCTCAGTGGGAAAAAAATAACATGACCCATATGGCTTGGGTTGTCCCACCAACCTGGCTCCTCCCTGCCCTTTGTGGCGACTACAGGGAAGGAACGACTGTCGCTGTGTAACTCTTTTTTCTGTTTTGCTTATGAAAAAAAAAAAAAAATGTATACAAGTTTAAAATTTTCTTAGAAAAAAGATTTTTTTAATCCAAATTCTTACAAATTTTAAGGCTTGATAAATTTTAAAACATTTTGGTGTTTCTCCCACCAACAAAACTTACAAATCCTTTTCTTCAATCAATTTGTTCTGGCAAGTTAAATTACGCAACAAAAACAGAAGATGCATGACCACTAAAAGACACTACAATATTTGCAAGTCTGCACGATCTATAGTTGACAAACATCCCACCGCGTACAAGAATGCGTCCATATTCAATCATTGATCACTCAAAGATCGTGTGTGCCTTGACTTGTGTTAAAATTGAGTTAGTGGTACACAACTAACGTACCTCCCAAGTGTATTAAGAGAAGAAAATGTATTCAAGTGTTAGCACTATATAACTGGGTTCAGAAGCCTCTCTCTTCATCATAATCTCTACAAACAACAACTTGTTAGGTATTCTTTCTTTCTTCCTTGCCTTCACCTATCAATCAACATGGCAAGGATCTCAGCATGTCTGGTTCATGCTTTAACCTTATTTGTTCTAATCAATGTTGCACTAGCTGAATACGAGTCTTATACGCCCAACTACAAGGAAACTCCATACAAGAAACCAGTTGTAGAGGTTACTGTAGAAGCATATCTTCCAAAATACGAAGCTCCAAAATACGTCTACGCATCTCCACCACCACAGGCTTACGTCGCTCCCAAGTACGAAGCACCAAAGTATACTCCTAAATACGTTTACGCTTCACCACCACCACCAGCTTACGTCGCCCCTAAATACGAAGCACCAAAGTATACTCCTAAATACGAATCACCAAAATATACTCCTAAATATGAAGCACCCAAGTACGAAGCACCAAAATATACTCCTAAATACGAAGCACCAATGTATAATCCTAAATACGAAGCACCCAAATACGAGGCACCAAAGTACACCCCTAAATACGTCTACGCATCTCCCCCACCACCGGCTTACGTCGCTCCCAAGTACGAAGCACCAGTATACACCCCAAAATACGTCTACGCATCTCCACCACCACCGGCTTACGTCGCTCCCAAGTACGAAGCACCAAAGTACACCCCTAAGTACGTCTACGCATCTCCACCACCACCGGCTTACGTTGCTCCCAAGTACGAGGCACCTAAGTACACCCCTAAGTACGTATACGCATCTCCACCACCACCGGCTTACGTCGCACCCAAATACGAGGCACCAAAGTACACCCCTAAATACGTCTACGCATCTCCCCCACCACCGCTTACGTCGCCCCCAAGTACGCACGAAGCACCAGTGTACACCCCAAAGTACGTCTACGCATCTCCACCTCCACCGCTTTACGTTGCTCCCAAGTACGAAGCACCAAAGTACACCCCTAAGTACGTCTACGCATCTCCACCACCACCAACCTTACGTCTCCACCTCCTCCCAAGTACGAATCACCAAAGTACACCCCTAAATACGTGTACGCATCTCCACCACCACCGGCTTACGTCGCTCCCAAATACGAAGCGCCAAAGTACACCCCTAAATACGTCTACGCGTCTCCACCACCACCAGCATACGTCGCCCCCAAATACGAAGCACCAAAGTACACCCCTAAATACGTCGCTCCCAAATACGAAGCACCAAAGTATACTCCTAAATATGCATACCCATCTCCACCACCACCAGCTTACGTCGCTCCTTATTACTAAAAATCTTAGTGGTTATCTCAAAGATTTTTCTACTGTCCCCTCTAAAATCACCATGTTCCTAGCGAACAACATTCATTCAGTGTTACATCGTTTGTAACGTATGTACCTCACATCCCCTCATTCACCAAACTGTTATTTGATTTTTACTTGTGAGTTTCAATTATGTTTATTTTCGCAAATCACAGCCAATTGCAATTTTCATAGGTTGCAGATATATGTTCACTAATGGAATTTCATTCCCTTTTGTTTTTCTGTTTCTGCACTATGATGCAATACAAATCCGACATATGTGGTTGTATGTACCTGACATCCCCTCATTCACCAAACTGTTATTTGATTTTTATTGTGAGTTTCAATTATGTTTATTTCTGCAAATCACAGCCAATTGCAATTTTCATAGGTTGCAGATATATGTTCACTAATGGAATTTCATTCCCTTTTTGTTTTTCTGTTTTCGCACTATGATGCAATACAAATCCGACATATGTGGTTGTATTTTGTTGGGATCTTCAGTGCAATAATTAATTTGTTTGCTGTCTTCTGAATTATAATACATTTGCATTCTAACATCTCCAACTACCATATTCATCACATATTTTATTTCGTGTGATTCCATATTCAAGTGCTGCAATTGCCATGCATTCTATATTTTCTTTTACAGTAGACTTCAGCCAACTAAGACTTTTAATCCAAAATTGTGCACATGAGCGCAATTGATCAAACCGTTGCACGGTGGAGGCGAACGCAAGTTTCAAAGAAGAACATGACCATTATTATTACATGTTTGACCATTATCGAGTTCGTCTTCTTTTTGTGCATATGTTTGACTTTAACATGTTTAGCATGACAGACCGTGTGATAATAGCCATTTAGCATATAAGCAAGTACTCTTAATCCCAAGAGTCATCATTTAGCATATAAGCTTTTACATTACATGATTCATTACTAAAACTCATACTGCTCTTTTCGACGTATCATCAAAACAATTTATTTGGGCAACTCAGCCTGTCCTGTGACCTGACTTGGTGGTTGGACAACCATTTTTTTTTTTGGCATGATCTTTTTTCTCTCTTAATGCCTTATTTTGAGATGAAATACTTCACCGACAAAATTATGTTCTATCAATCAGCCAAATTATGTGTGCGTGATATTTTATATCACCCTCAAAACACGACTAAATTCGCAAATTATGTACTGTGCATGATCTTTTATACGTGGTTGGGCGATTTTGGGAGATTTATCTGCCTCAAAACACGACTAATTTCGCAGTATATATATGTCCATGCTGATGGCAGTGAAATGAATTTTGAAATATGTTGATAAGCTTTCCACTGTGCTTATCTTCTTCTTTAGCAGAAACGTTGCAATCTTGGATTTTAATAAACATAAGTTGTTTTTTTTTTGATCGGCAATAAACATAAGTTGTTGAAGGGGACAGAAACGTTCAAGAACATCAATCATTGGATGTTGCAGATATGACATCATGACTTAAAGATTTATGAACTTATGTCATATCTGCAACATCCGTGATGTCATATCTGCAACATCCAACGACTGTGATGCTGCGAATTCTTTTTTGAACTCGCACTGCGAGTGCAAATCTTTTTCCAAGGGACAGGACAGCATGACTGTGGGCAAAAGATTTCATCAGCGACTAACCTGACTCACTTCTTCACCGTATCATTCTCTATTCTATGGTCTCTTTGTAATTGTGCATCATTCATGTTGTTGAAATCGGAAATAACCCCTAACATCTTGCTTTCCTAAAGATATCTCTTTTTTCCAAGACCGGAGCGCCTTCACCTTTATGGAGTTAAATTTACCAATGGTTGCTGGAATGAGCATTTCTTTTCCAAATGTGATGTCCCCGAAGATCCGATAATCGGATTCTCGCAATTGGATTGATGAGAGGAGTTTCGTATTTCAAATCCCACACCGAAAAGTCTTGAAAATTCATAATCGACAAGAAAATGAATATGGTTTTAGCAGAGCCGCCGCTGTTGTAGCTGCGCGTAACTTTCCTCGATGCTTTCACGTGTAAAGTATCTATCAACTTCTGATTGAACCCCAAAGGCATGCCTGCTTGCTGCTATCTTATGTCAAGTTGCAAGCTCAATCAAAGAAGGAAAACTCAAATGGAGGAGTATCTAGGAAATTGTTTGTGGATCTGTTAAATGAAGTGGAATCTCAGGGTTATTCTAGCCTTAGTTAAGCCAGTGTTGTTAGTTCTAGCAGTGTACAATTTCAGGTGACTGATAACTTTTATCATGATTACTGGGTTGATGTAGTGAACAAGAATGATGCAGTGAACAAAAATGACGCAGGGGACAACACTGATGAGGAGGAGGACAATGTGGTGCTAGAGAACTCTACTTTAGATGAATGTCATCCCACTGAAGATCCAAATTCTCCACCAATTTTTGACAGTGATGAAGAGAATGATATTGATTATTAAAAAATTGTCCAGACATATAAAGTTGGAGATGAAAGCACTGATTCAAGCAGCAGTGAAGAAGACAATGAAGAAGGTATGAAAGTAGTAACCCTATTTGCAATTTGTTGTCCATTTCTTTAAATGTACTAACACTTTGATGTTGTTTGTTGATTGCAGTTTCTAATGATGGTCCTGAGGTTGTAGATGATAAAGATGCCAAACCAAAGTTTGATTACCAGAAATGGAAAGATGACTTCAATATGCATAGTGATGAAGAAGAACAGCCTTTATTCCCTGTAGAAGAAGAGATCTCTCCTGTTGATCCTACTAAGATGGAGGTAAAGCATACTTTTAACAACAAAAATGCATTTAAGAAACATCTTAAGGGTTACTGCGTAAACATAATTATCAGTACAAGACAATAAGAGTGACCAAAAAGACTAAGAGTAAGATGTAGGTATAGGGAAGAGTATGGCTGTATGTGGTCTATAAATGCTAGCATAAAAAATCATGAGTCAAATTTTACTATTAGGAATGTAAATCTCGAACACACTTGTCTCGGGAATCCAAAGACTTTTAACAGGTCGACAGATCCCGAGTTTGTAAAAGGGGTTGTACATGAGAAGTTAAAGCAGACATCTGGGGCCTTAATTAAAAAGCCTAAAAATATTGCAAAAGACTTTTTTGTTACTCATAACATCAATGTACCATATATTTGTGCATGGAAGGCCAGAAACCTTCTTTTAAAAGATTTGTTTTGTAATTATGAAGACAGCTACAATGATGTACCCATCTTTTGTGCAATGGTGGGTCATACTAATCCAGGTTTTGTTGCTAAATTCACTTATGGGAAAAAAGGTGTATATCATAATCACTTTTTTTGCTTAAAAGTTAAATTTACTTTTTCTCTTTTGTTTATGGGTCCCTTTGTTTATTTATAAATTATGCTCATTACGTCATTAGTTTGGTTACTATTTGTTGAAGATAAGGCATTCATGACCATGACTATTTCATTTGCTGCACCAATGGGAGGATTTCAGAAAGCTTGCAGGGGAGTCATAGTGTTGGAGCATAGCTCGGTTGAACCCACCAAGCGTTGGTATGTCAAGCTTGGTTGTCATATTTTAGTGAACCAAAACTCATTTAAAGAGTCGCTTGATTATTTAATAGAGTCAACTTCGTATAGGTTAGCTAGAAAGTTACTAGGATATGAGACTTACAAGTATTACGTGAATACTTGAAGAATGTGAAGACTTACAAGTATTACTATGATATCATCCTTCCTCTTGAGGTTAGTATTATTTGACTTGAACTATTTCATTCCTAACGTATCTTTCAAGTCGTGCATATTGAAAACATAACATGAAGTCGTGAATGATTATACTCTAGTTAGACATAGTATTAAGGAATTACAATATGAAGTATAACGTCTATCTTTTGAACTTCGTATATAAGACATCGACATAATCATATGAATGCTATTGTGATTATGTATGGGTATGGGTGAAGATTTCGTCCTAGGAAATAATGTTTTACATTCGTTTAAAGGAGTACAATTCATAAACTTGTTTTATGAATCGAAAGGGAAATCGCTAGGCTTATTGGTATTGTTATTCATTGCAAATCTTTGGATTACCAATATGTGTGTTTAGTATAACCGCTCAAAACTTGTTTATGTATCTTGGTAAAACTATTCACAATGTCTGACTTTTGTATTGGTATGACTTTTATTAGTGAAACAGATCTTAAGTAATCACCTGAGATGGTATATATGATCGATTTGTTGTAATTGGTATGACCAACTCTAGACATTAGGGAACCGATCCTAGTAAGAGGTGCAACCGATCACAAAAGGGGAATCGATCCTTGTAAGAGGTGCAACAAGTTTTTAGTAATTGGGGAACCGATCCTATGAACATGTACAACAAATACAAGTTAGATACAATATTTATGTGGGAACCGATCCTAGTACCTAGTCAACCAAGTTTTGGTAACTAGCGTGACTAATGGAGGTAGAACCGAAACTTGTTTTGGTAGAACCGTGAAACCCATGGTTGGTGGTTTGATAGGATAATCAATCACATAGTTCTTGGAAGTCAGATGAACCAGTTCTAAACTTGTTTGGAAGTGTGGCAAATCAATACCAAGATCGTAAATATGAAAAAGGATTTACAAATTAAAGATGTCGACATACTTTGAACATGTGCAGTAACGCTTATCTTTTATTGTTCAAAGATATTCTTTAATAGATAAAGGAGAATCCGGATCGAAATAAATTGAGAATCTTTTAATTAAGGGTTTTAGTTTTATATGCGGTTAATTTCCAGCAATTAAAATGCATATCTTTAGAAAATAAAAATTGGTAATGTGCATTTACTAATTGGAGATTTTCTACTGAGATTTCAGTCAATATTTGGACAAAGCATTTCCAGGAATTACGTAAACCGAATTTGGAAATATATTGCATATCTTAAGAATATTTTCGGTTTTGGAAATTCCTTGGTGTCCAAACTTCCCTGGTCTATAAATATTGAAGTTTGCATTTTGAGCAAACTAATCCTCAGAGCCAGAAAAACTACCTTGTTGTGTTGTTACTGGTGGAGCCTTCTATTCGGAGTGGAAAGTAACCTAATTAGGCGAAATCTCTTACGACCTCTCGTTTTAAAGAATTCTTTGGGATTGGGAAGCTCTAAGAGTACCGTTGGTGGGAAACTAGATAATTGCATTTTATTATTAGTTTTCGATTGATTTGATTGACTAACGATTGTTGAACTTTGATTGCACCTAGTTTGTTTATGCTTGAGAATCTTCTCTTCTGATATAAGATTCACTCAAACTAGATCGAAGTTTTGACGGGGATCTTTAGACTGTTTGTAGATATAAAGACGTCTTGTGATAATCCATTGTTTGGACTGCTTGTGTGTGATTAATCACAAGAGATTCAAGTTGATTGTGTGCAGGTGTTTATTGAAGATCTAAGAAGATTTGAAGACGAAGAAGATTTATGATTTGGGTTCTTAATCTTTGGTGTGCACAAAACTTGATCGGCTGGGGATCCAACTATAATCGGTTTATCTTTGTGATAGATTTGATTGATTAGTTGAGTATATCAGCATCAATACGTTTCTTTGTAATTTAAAGTATTGATTGCATAGTCTTAACAATTACTTTGGTAGTTATTGAAAAGATAGATCTAAGGACCTGACAAAGGAGTTTATTGGGAAACGGAAGAGCCTTTTGTCAAACTCATATCACTTGTTTGAAAAGAGTTGTTAACGAACAGATTTGTTGTTCCTTTACTGTTTGGAATATGAACCAAAGGAATTATTCCAAGTTCGTGACTTATTGCAAGTTGGAGGCGCAGGGATACAGACGGAACTAGGTGAACTATAGGTTTAGTTGCTTGGTCTCAACTATACGAAGTTGGTTTAGATTTTTTACAACGGCTTAATCCTAAGAGTATTCAATTTCTGGACAAGGTCCCGGGGTTTTTCTGCATTTGCGGTTTCCTCGTTGACAAAGTCTTGTTGTGTCTTTTAATTTCCTATTTCCGCAATTATAATTATTTTTATTATAATTAAAAGTAAAATACACAAACGTTAATTCCTATTTACTTGATAGAAATCCTACTGTGTTTGGTTAAGTCCGAACCTTTTATCAAGTAAACATACTTCGTTGTTGTATTGTCTCGATCTTGTATCCATAGTCAATTACACAAGTTATCTTGTTGTCGTATTGTCTCGATCTCGTATCCATAGACGATCACACGAAGTGTGAAACGATTAGTTGTATTGTCTCGACTCAGTCCATAGACAATCACTTTAGGAGAAAGGACTTATAGGTGGAAAAGTTTTAGATTGAGGTATATTTGGGTACCCTCGTCTTTTCACATAGGGCTAGATGCATGCCATCAAATTGGAAAGCTTCGTGGTGTCCTAATGGATGCAACAACACTTGATGGTTAGAATAATCTTGTGACTTTAGGTATTAAGGTGTATAGGAGTGAAAGTAAGGAGAATAGGACTGGGTTCCTCAAGGGTTTGGCTCTAGGAATCAATGTACACCATGATGGCAGAATTACGTACCTTTATATCTGATAGGCAAAAAGGGCAGTTGGAAGATGTTCCTATGGTTTACCTGGTGCAAGGGTTAGATATTGTTTCACGTATTTAAGTTTGGTTATTTTTTTACATTAGTTTACATTATGTTTGTTTTTTAAAAGTACTAACTCTTTCTTTGCATATATGCAGGCACTCAAGAACTTCAAGAAGTACTATAACGCATCAAGCTTGCACACCTCATTGTGGAACACATGCAAAGCTTAGAAAGTAAAGCTTTTCAGGTTTGTGCCTCTTTTATCTATGTTTTTTGATTGTTAGTTTATAGGTTATATGTAAAATTGCTATTGTTTTGCAATATAGGAACACTTGGACAACATATGAAAAGAAAATGATGCTGCT
This sequence comes from Papaver armeniacum, assembly GCA_023531295.1. NCBI lineage: Eukaryota > Viridiplantae > Streptophyta > Magnoliopsida > Ranunculales > Papaveraceae > Papaver > Papaver armeniacum. The sequence goes on from JAJJWW010018369.1 coordinate 57,265, forward strand.
GGTGAATATCTTAAGAAAGAAGATCCAAAAGACTTGGTCTAGGGTCTTCTATGATCCCTTTAGCTGTTGTGAGCATATGAATAAAAATTTCTCAGAATCTTTTAGTTCAGAGATAAACCTATAATCCAGCTAGGAATGATGCATGGTTAGTTAGTAATGGGTTTGTTTTTAAGAGAAGGGAAGAATATGCTAAGTGGGATCAGAATGGTTTAGTACCTGCTGCTATTAAACTGTTAAATAAAATGCTTGACTTGGTTGGAAAGTTTGATACAACAGATACTGTGGTTGGAAAGGTTTATTTGATAACCAATGTGAGCACCAAGAAAATATTCACAAAGAATATTGTAGAAAAACAGTGCACTTGTTTGCAGCGACAGTTAAGGGGATTACCTTGTCAACATGCGTATGTGCATTGAAGCTAATTAGGATATGGAAAGAGTAAGTGGTCCATTGTATTGTTGAAAGCACTCATTTTCAGTCTTCTAATGAATTTCACTGTCTGCCGTTCATATTCGAGTGCTTCTTCTTATGGTTTGAACTTCTTATGTTTCTACATCTTTGTTTGGGTTAAATTTCATGGTTGTTTTTGGTGACATTTCGTATGATGATTGAATCAATGAAGAAAATGGGAAAAAACACATGGGCCTCTCAAGGGCACCAGTATAAACAAACCCAAAAGCACATGTGAGGAATAAAGACTTCAATTTCCCGCCTTTGTTTTTCATCCTCAAATTTTGCCTGTTCCTCAATGGCAAACAAGACATATAACCCTTCAATTCAATTGTGTCCTTATACTCATCATTAGCCGATTTTCATGCATCATTTTTGTTGTCCATTTCAAATTTTGCATTATCTAATCCTTTTTCTTGAACTATGATTCCTTCAATTATGTGGATATACTTTTAGGAGTGTTTTAGTTAAGATCACTGTGATTGAAATCCTGAAACTCACAAGGGGACACTTTCCCTAGAATGTTTTTTTTTTAATTTCTTCTAGCGTATAACCAACAGTCCCCATGAGTTCGAGGCTTCTGCAAACTAGAGCCAGGAGTTTTTTTTTTTTTTTTGAAAGTTGGAATTTATTTATTAAGAACCGAACTTCAATATTTGGAATATCATAATAGATTTATCTCCTAGAAGTCTAAGAGGTAAAAACTGTGGTCGGGTGATATCCGCTTTTTTGTTAGGGGCCTTCGTCGGTTTTTTCACGCTTAACTTACATACCTTACATAGATACATGTTGGACAACATGCTTATGAGCATCTCTAGCTTGTTGGTGATATGAGACTTCCTGGTTATATGATACACGCGGCTTCTTCTTGATTTCTGTGTCATCTGCTTGTTGGAGATGTGGTAAAACACTCTACTTCGAGAATGGTAGAGGTCGAAGGCTAAGGCTATTAGCACTTCTTAAAAGACTACCCACAAGAGCAGCCCATAATTTTTTGAGTGCAACAGTTCTGAAACTTTGTCATCCCTAGTTGGCAAATTAAGTACCCGCTAGAGAGAACCAATCCCAATTTCGTCACAGTCGTCATCCCTAGTTGATGAACTAAGTACCCGCCGGAGAAAGTCGTCGTGGAGAAAGGTTTCAGTTGGTACTGAAGCTGAGGTTGGCATATGCACAAGTGGTTGTGGAAGCAAGCTGATGTAGAACCGTTTCCGGAGTCGAATGGATCTTAACTGATAGACGCATTTATGTGTCTATTTTCATCTCGGTTTTATATGTTGTTAGTACCCATTTTTGTACTCATTATGGTGTTTTATGTGTTTGTAGGTATTTTCGGGCAATAAACGTTTTTGGAGAAATCGGATCGAAAAGTTCATAAAGGCACCCGAAGAACACCTACTATTCAGACTCTCAAATGGATAAGGGGCACCTCACTGTTAAGGGGAACCTCACTGCTAAGGGCACCCCAGGATTGGATAGGGTCACTCCATCCCCTACCTTTTAAATAAAGTTTTGGCGGGAAAAAGAAATCAGTCGGCAGCGATTTTATGGACAGAGTTTTACTCGAATTTTCTTAGAAAATTATGTTGGATTGGGCTTGTTATGGGCTTAGTACAGCTAAACAGGGTTGGCAAGAGTCTCAGATTCAGAAAAAAGGAAGTATTCGTCGACTTCCAATAAAACAGGAAGAGAAAAATGGTCGGAGTTTTGTGATTTATTTGGACGAGATTTTATGTGAGATTTTCACGGATTTGAGTTGGAGTTATCCTGTACTTACGAAACAGGCTTGGTACTCGGGTTTCTATTGGAAAGAAAGCAAGCTTACATGTATTCCTTACGTAACAGGGCATTGAGGAAGTTTACGGAGTTTTGGGTTGGATTGGATTTTGGGAGATTACGTGAAGTTTGGGAGACTGTATTGACGGCTAGGATTGAACTCTACTCAATAAGGAAGGTTTGTGCAGTTGGAAACCGCAAAAAGAGAAATACAATCTCCGTATTTTGGAAGCTTTCAAGAACAACAGGGAAAGAAAATACTCGGGCATTTTTGGAAGAAACGTGGTGACTCAGGGAGGATATTTGGTCGTAGAGATTTCTTTCTATCTTTAAAAGAGTTTTGATCGAGTCAGGGACACGTAAAGAAGAACAGAAGAGGAAATAAATCCCGTGGATTGTGGGGGAATAAAAACATACTTGGAAGGATATTTTCTCGAGAATTTTGGTATTGTGGGTATATAAAAGAAGTTGTTTGAGATCTAGGGGGTAGTCGAGAGTTTGGGTACGCTGCTGGGAAGAAGAAAAGGCTGCAGAGGAGTTGTAGCAGCAGCAGGAAGAAGAAGAAGAGAATGAGTTGCAGAGGACACTAGAGAAGTGTCATTCTCAAGAACCCTAAACTGAAGAACATTAAGCTGCACAAAACAGTCGCAGTCAGGGTCTTATATTCAAACAGTTCTGTAACAGTCCGTTAGTAACTATTATCTTCAGTTTTGCAACAATTATCGTAACAGTGCCTTCTGTGACGCCTATACAAATTACAAATCTCTCGTGTTATTATTTCTTCATAAAAACACCTCTTGAGCTATGAATTATTATTTTGGGTGTGTTTTGAGGATGAGGAGCTAAGCCCCATCACTGGGACGACAGAGGAAGCTTTGTTTCACAATGGTTTGGTAACTATATTTGATTCTTTATGACTTTTTGCACTTGATTCAATTGATTTATGATTTGTACTAATTGTTTGTGATTTCGTTTGATGGCGTATGCTTAGACTTAGAGCTTTTGATGCGCCATTCTTGTGATTTACAATTAATGTTTTACAAAATTTACTTTTGGAAAAGAAATAGAGTCCATAAAAGAGTTATAATTGTTAAGAATCAATATATGCATCACTCGATTTTGATTAATGGTAGAATCCTCGAATCTCGCACCTCTCGATATTGTGACAACCTCTTGTATATTTTTCTAATATTAAGTCTGAAATCAAATCTCTACAAGTCTTTGAACGAACTTTCTTATCACTTAAAAAACTACATCATTAACCCTGCAGATTGAGTCGTTGTCTGACCATGTTCGATGTTATCACCTAAATCTAGATTCTCATGGAAACCAATACATATAGTTGCATACATGTTTACATCTATAGAAGAACCTAAACTATCCTTAGTACTACTAATAAGCTTATCTAAAAACATGGAACGAAAAAAACACAAAAGCAAGTGTTTGGTTGATGATTATGGTCACTCTCATATCAAGTTAGCAAAGTTGCAGGCTATTATCTTCTTTTCGGGAATTCAGCTGTCTATGCGGAGATGGTAGTTGTGGTTGCCGGTGATGACGCAAAGCCGAGTTCTTAGTGTAGCACCGTATTAGCCGATAGTAACCAAAGCCCCGCCGAATGATCCCAAGATAGGGCCCGGTAGAGACCATAACCTTCAACTGGATATAAAGTACAACTAGAATATGGTGCCATAACACACTTATGTATATACAATAAAGGATAAGTAGACCTATCATTATGCACGAGTTCGTGCAGTGCACTGATTTTGTCAAACTCCGTAGTTTCCTTTGACAGCCCCAGTCATTACTCATTTTACATGAGAGTTGGGTCTTGCCAATATCTCGCATTTCTCCATATGGGTACCAGATAAAACTTCTCCAGCAATTGAGAAGACTCATCCCAGCTGTGGTTGCCTTTGAATTGGTTTGATCCGGGTTGTAAGAGGTCTTTGACTGTTTGTTAATTGGATGATCTTGACGTGACTTTATTATATTTGATAAAAACTCGTGTGACACACCAGTTTTTTGTGAGACGTGGCTTGAGCCTGAGTCATCAATTGTAAAATTGGCGCCACATTGATTGTTTCCGTGTCGAGATCTCTTTATCCGTAAAATAAGGTAGTCTTGCCAGCTCATACTTATCCTGTTTAGCTCCCGACGTTGTTCGCTTTTGGTTTCGTGTGGTGGCAAGATAAATTGCAGGTGAATTATTGAAAGATTTCATTTTGGATGACTCGATACCGATTGTTCTCGAGTTGAGTCACAAACATTCAAGACAATTAACTTTTGCTTCTCTCCATCTACAACAGGTAGGTTATGGATTTTTGGTTTTCCAGTTTGAATGTTATGAGTCTTGATTGAACAAAGTAGCAATATATCTCGAACATGATGGTATCCATTAGTACATCTGAGGAGGGGGCTATGAGGAAAAATTACAGAATTTTGCGCCAATAACTTCTTGTTGCAACGGTGTAAATGGTTGACCCAATTCCTGAGATATGTTAGAATTGAAGCTACCCCGAAATACCGAACATATGTACTTTTAGTTTTCTTTTTCTTTTTCTTCATGGCTACGAGGTAGCTAAAAACTGGACTTCTATTAATGACTCTTAGGTATAACAGAGAAACACTAACTACGAATTACTGAATGATACGAGGATGATTAAAGCAGTAAGGAAACCAAAGAAATTGTTGAGATTATTAGTCCCACATTGTTGGGTTATCTAAGATCCTGTAGTTTATAATCTCTTAGGGCCTCTCCACTCATAGCCAATTGGTTTTGAATTGGATGCCCATATTCTAACATGGTATCAGAGTAGGCTATTTGCGTTGAGTCATTGACCGCGCCTTTACTCCGCGTCACCCGATTTAATTGTCCACGTGTTAGACCCAACGAGGCTACACGTGAGGGGGCGTGTTGAGATTATTAGTCCCACATTGTTGGGATATCTAAGATCCCGCGGTTTATAATCTCTTAGGGCCTCTCTATTCATCGCCACAAACTAGGCATCTTCGCTTGCTTTGGATGGATATAGTTTGAAACCTCTCAAACTAAATTGCAAGTAGCGTTTGGTCGACAAATTCGAATTATTTGTTTCATCTCTGTAAATTATTGGTTCCATGATTGGAAGGCTTAATCACGATATGTATTTTCAGATTAAGAAAGATAAGATGGATGATGGAGAAGGTTTGTTCATTGTGGAATCGGTGTGTTTGGGTTTGATGGTATATTTGTTATTAGCACTAATAATGTCATTGTGCAGATATAATCAAGTGGTGCAGATAATCCTTGTAGCAAAGTGTAGGATAACACTCTAAAGTTCTCACGTGTTGCTCACATGATCCGCCGATATTTTCTCTATTCGGTCACGCGTGTAACTTAGGAATTAGTCAATTGTTGAATTCTATCCCGATTTATTAATTGGTTGTAATGAACTCTCTCTCTCTCTTGTAATGAAGCTTAAGCTTCTCTGAGACAATTATGATAATGGAGATTACCATTGATGCTATGCTATTATGGTATCAGAGTGGTTAGAGTTAGTTTCAACTCTATACCGATCCAAGCTTCCGATCTGTTTGTCACTCGACTCTCCTTTATATATCCTTTCTTTCAGAGAAGCAACTTTGATCAGTTGATTCACTCGATCAAATCTGGGTCTTCTTTTCTGCTAAATTCTTCTCGATCTATTCCCCTTACTGTCTTCTTCATTGAAATCTGTTTTCAATTTCTTTAACACCCTGTTTATCTGTCTACAATTTCAGATCTGAAATTTTTCTTTCTCACCAACTAAGGAGAATCCTACCTCCAATTCTTTTTCAAACATTCCCCTCAATTAGTTAAACAACTTTGTCCATCTTAAACTCAAGGAGGACAACTTCATCACCTGGAGGCATCTTATGCATCCTGTAATTCATAAATACAAACTTATGAAATACCTTGATGGTTCCTACGCTTGTCCTCCACAGTACACAAATGTAAGGAATCAGCTGAATGGGATTGAAAATTCACTTTACACAGACTGGATTGATGAAGATTCTTCCATTATGATGTGGCTTCACTCCACCATCTCGGACTTTGTCATTCCCTACTTTTCAAGAGAAACAAATTCTCATGAGCTTTGGGTCAGCATTGAAGAGCGATTTGCAAGAGCTTCTTCCACTCACAGCATTCAACTGCGTACAAAACTTCTCTCTATCAATCAAGGTAACAAACCTTTATCTACCTTAATCAATGAAATCAAATCTCTCTCTGATCAATTAGCTGCTTCTGGTGAGGTCATTTCTGATAAGGAATTAGTAGTGATTACACTAAAAGCTTTGAATGCTGATTACATACCCATTGCTACTTCTATGAGACATCGAAATCCCCTAATTACTTGTATTGAATTGCACAACAATCTGCTTAGTGAAGAAACTGTTGTCAATGAAAGAGCAGCTACACTTAAACTTGAGACTGATACAAAAGCTTTCATGGAAAATATTGGCAGACCTGCATATAGAGGTTCTTACAATAACTCTAGAGGTAACTTTAGAGGCCAAGGTTATAGTGGTGGTCGTTTTCCAAATCCTGCAATCTTTCACAGGTCAAATCCTGGTAGAGGCTCCACTCCACCTGTCAAACAAGCTTGTCAACTCTGTCTTGGAGAAGATCATCTGGCACCAAATTGAACACAACGACTCAATTTCTCCTATAAGGGCAGACCACGTCCAGCCAACTTAAGTGCAATGTTAGCTGTTGCTGACATCTTTGACACATAAGAATGGATTGCAGATAGTGGATCAAACACCCACATTACTCCACATGCTTATAACATGCAAGAGACCTTTTCCTATGATGGCAGTGAACAAATTCAAATTTCTAATGGTGAAGGTATGTCTATAACTCAAAAAGGACACACTAGTAAGCACATTCATGATCATTCATTTCATCTCCATAATGTCCTTGTTGTCCCCAATGCCTCTCAAAACTTACTGTCCATTCATAAATTTACTTATGACAATAACTGCTCCCTAACTCTTGATTCTCATGGCTTCTCTGTGAAGGATCTGAGCTCTGTGAAGACTATTTTCCAAGGACCACATAGAAATGGCCTCTACCCAATATCCTTCAGCAAGTCCAATTTTGCTCTCTCCTCCACTACCAGTTAAAGTGTTCTCCTACATAAAAGATTTGGTCATTCCAGTTTTCAAACTCTTCAGAAACTTTGTAATTTGCTGCAATTATCAAATGTTTTTAATAAGTCTTTTTCAGATTTCAACTACTACTTTTCAGATTTCAACTACTACTGCAACTAAACCACTAGAGTTATTACACATGGATCTTTGGGGTCCTTGTCAAGTGGCTTCAACTTCTGGAAATTTATATTATTCTAATATTGTTGATGAATTTACTAAGTATTGTTGGGTTATTCCCTTACATGCCAAATCTGATTTTAAACAACTTTTCTCTTCATTTGTGCATAAAATTGAAAATCTTCTCTCCCACTCAATAAAAACTATAAGAACTGAGAATGGAGGAGAATTCCTCAATAAATTCTTAGCTATTTTTTGTGATCATTTGGGTATTACCCATGAACTTTCTTGTCCACATACACCTGAGCAGAATGGTGTGGCAGAAGTTAAACACAAACATCTGCTAGGCATCACTAGGACTTTGTTTTCTCAATTTGGTCTTCCTCATGAGTTTTGGGTTGATGCATTACACACTGCAAACTACTTAATCAATAGACTTCCCACTAGGTCTATTCAATACTCATTTCCCTTTCAACTCCTCTTTGACAAAAAGCCAGACTACAATTTCTTAAAAGTGTTTGGCTGTGCTTTCTACCCTTGGCTTAAACCCTATACTACAAATAAACTGGAACCTAGAAGCAAAGAATGTATCTTCCTAGGCTACAGTCTCCAACATAAAGGTTACATATGCCTAGACCCTATCTCAGGCCCTATTTATGTCTCTAGGCATGTGTCATTCAATGAGGATTCCTTCCCTTACGAGGTCCTTCCCTCTACCACTGCTCCCTCTCTCACATGATACCTCTCCATCTCCTACTCTTGACATTCTACACATTGCTCCTCCAACCTCATCCACATATATCATTGTCAATGATCATGCACTGACTACTAGAGGAAAACATGGCATTAGAGTAAGAAAATCTTATTTTACCACATTGTATCCTATGGATGTTGCTCTACTTAGCAAGGCTCAGTCTATTCCAACTTGCATAAGCATTGCTCACAAGGAAGAAGTTTGGAGAGGAGAATCAGCAAGAGAGTACAAGGCCTTAAATGATGCTGGTACATGGTCCCTGGTGGATCTAACTGGAATTGAAAATGTAGTGGGTTGCAAGTGGGTTTTTAGGATCAAATACAAAGCGGATGGAACCATTTACACACATAAAGCTAGAGTAGTTCCAAAAGGGTATCACCAGCAACCAGGCATTGACTTTGAGGAAACATTTAGTCCAGTGGCTAAACCAACCACCATAAGAGTTATTCTGTCCATGGCAGTGCAGTACAATTGGAAAATTCACCAGCTAGATGTCAGCAATGCTTTCTTACATGGAGATCTGAAGGAAGTGGTGTACATGACTCAACCCCCAGGTTTTGTTGATGACAAGCCTCATCATGTCTGTCTCCTTCACAAGGCTATTTATGGACTCAAACAGGCACCTAGAGCCTGGTATGCCAAATTGAGTGCTGCACTTCTATCTCTGCAATTTGTCAATTCTGTCTCTGATTCAAGTCTCTTTGTTCGCCAAGATGGTCCTCACATCTCAGTAGCATTGGTTTATGTAGATGATATCATTCTCACAGGCAGCTCTCCTGCATTTTTACAAACTGTGATTACTCAACTACAACTCCAATTTCCCATAAAAGACGTATGGGACTTGCATTATTTCTTGAGACTTGAAGAGAAGAGAAATGCCACCTCATTGTTTCTTTCTCAGACCAAGTATGCAGTGGACCAGCTAACCAAGCATCACATGGAAGGCTGCAAACCCTGTCAAACTCCATTTGTAACTTCAGAGAAACTCAGCAAAGAGGATGGTGATCTACTTTCAAATCCAACAGAGTATAGATCCTTGGTGGGAGCTCTTCATTACCTGACTTGGACACGGCCTGAGATCTCTTATGCAGTCAATGTAGTATGCCAACACATGCAAAATCCCAGAACACCTCATCTATTGGCCGCAAAGATAATTCTACGCTACATAAAAGGCACCATAAGTCATGGTCTCCACTTTACTCAAGGTGCAAACTTCTTATTAGGGTTCTCAGATGCAGACTGGGCAGGCTGCAAGGATGATATACGCTCAACTGGTGGGTACTGTATATTTCTAGGACTTAATATCATCTCCTGGTTTTCCAAAAAGCAAGCAATTGTGGCACGGTCCAGCACTGAAGCTGAATACAGAACTATGGCCAACAGTGCTGCTGAGGTGGTTTGGTTATGTTTTCTTCTTCAAGACTTGCACTAACCAATTTCAGGTATCCCTAAACTGGGATGTGACAACATCAGCTCCATCAGTCTTGCATCTAATCCCGTCATGCACTCTCGCATGAAACATATTCACTTAGACTTCCACTTTGTCAGAGAGCTAGTACAGTCCAAGGCATTGGACATATTTTATGTTCATACTCTTGATCAGTTAGCCGGCATCTTCACAAAAGCCTTGCATGGACCCAGATTTCAGATGATCCGTACCAAGCTCAGTGTGCTAGCTCCACCCATGAGCTTGAGGGGGTATTAGCACTAATAATGCCATTGTGCAGGATATAACCGAAGTGGTGCAGGATAAGCCTTGTAGCAGTGTAGGATAACACTCTAAAGTTCTCACGTGTTGCTCACATGATCCGCCAGATATTTTCTCTATTCAGTCTACACGTGTAACTTAGGAATTAGTCAATTGTTGAATTCTATCTGATTTATTAATTGGCTGTAATGAACTCTCTCTCTCTCTTGTAATGAAGCTTAAGCTTCTCTGAGACAATTATGATGGAGATTACCATTGATGCTATGCTATTAGCTGTAAGTAATTTTAAACGGGAAGGTTTAAGGATTACTTAGATGCAGGAGGTTTGGTGTTGAAGAACATTGATGTTAATGGCAGTTTTTGATGTAACTCAGTTTCCACGATTCGCAGAGCTAAAATCGGAGGAAAGAGATAAAGACAAGATGTAATAAGTTGCTGCGAGCCAGGAGTTAGCATTGCTCTGCAGTTTAGATTCCAAGGAAGTTTCTATCAAAAGGTATAACGGAGTAAACCCCTAAGAAATTGTTTTTATTAATGGTGAATAGGATGATTTTTTTTAAAAGGAACTTACTGCATTACTTGATAATCACATTGCAACCGCCCTTTATTCTTTTCTGGACATATTTGAAAAACATCATGAATGGACGCCAAAAACTATGAGGAGTTTACGCTGACAATGAGTCCAAATTGACCTTGTGTGGACACGGTTCTCTGTGGTTCTGCCCTGCATTTTTCTCGTTACCCACATGATCATATATACAAGTTTAAAATTTTCTTAGAAAACAGATTTTCTTAAATGTTTTGGGCTTGATAAAGTTTAAAACACATTGATGTTCCCCACCACCGCCAAAACTTACTAATCCTTTTCTTCCATCAATTTGTTCTGGCAAGTTAAATTACGCAACAAAAACAGAAGATGCATGACCACTAAAAGACACTACAATATTTGCAAGTCCGCACGATCTATAGTCCGCACGATCGTGCGTGCCTGGACTTGTATTATACATTGACTCGTCATTGAGTTAGTGGTACACAACTGACTAACGTACCTCCCAAGTGAATATTATTCAAATTGATTGTGCATTATGAAGAGAAGAAAATGTAATTAAGTGTTGCACTATATAATTGGGTTCAGAAGCCTGTCTCTTCATCATAATCTCTACAAACAAAAACTTGTTTGGTATCCTTTTTTTCTTCCTTGCCTTCACCTATCAATCAACATGGCAAGGATCTCAGCATCTCTGGTTCATGCTTTAACCTTATTTGTTCTAATCAATGTTGCACTAGCTGAATACGAGCCTTATACGCCCAACTACAAGGAAACTCCATACAAGAAACCAGTTGTAGAGGTTACTGTAGAAGCATATCTTCCAAAATACGAAGCTCCAAAATACGTCTACGCATCTCCACCACCACCGGCTTACGTCGCTCCCAAGTACGAAGCACCAAAGTATACCCCTAAATACGTTTACGCTTCACCACCACCACCGGCTTACGTCGCCTCCAAATACGAAGAACCAAAGTATACTCCTAAATACGAATCACCCAAGTACGAAGCACCAAAATATACTCCTAAATACAAAGCACCCAAGTACGAAGCACCAAAGTATACTCCTAAATACGAGGCACCAAAGTACACCCCTAAATACGTCTACACATCTCCCCAACCACCGGCTTACGTCGCTCCCAAGTACGAAGCACCAGTGTACACCCCAAAGTACGTCTATGCATCTCCACCACCACCGGCTTACGACGCTCCCAAGTACGAAGCACCAAAGTACACCCCTAAGTACGTCTACGCATCTCCACCACCAACGGCTTACGTCGCTCCCAAGTACGAAGCACCAAAGTACACCCCTAAATACGTCTACGCATCTCCACCACCACCGGTTTACGTCGCTCCCAAGTACGAAGCACCAAAGTACACCCCTAAGTACGTTTACGCATCTCCACCACCACCGGCTTACGTCGCTCCCAAGTACGAAGCACCAGTGTACACCCCTAAGTACGTCTACGCATCTCCACCACCACCGGCTTATGTCGCTCCCAAGTATGAAGCACCAAAGTACACCCCTAAGTACGTCTATGCATCTCCACCACCACCAGCTTACGTCGCTCCCAAGTACGAAGCACCAAAGTACACCCCTAAATACGTCTATGCATCTCCACCACCACCGGCTTACGTCGCTCCCAAGTACGAAGCACCAAAATACACCCCTAAATACGTCTATGCATCTCCACCACCATCAGCTTACGTCGCTCCCAAATACGAAGCACCAAAGTACACCCCTAAATACGTCGCTCCCAAATATGAAGCACCAAAGTATACTCCTAAATATGCATACCCATCTCCACCACCACCAGCTTAATTACGTCGCTCCTTATTAGGCCGACCGAGCGAAGCGTGGGAGGACTCTATATATGGTGACTTTGTGTCAATGTGAAGCGTGACATTTTTTTCAATTACACAAAAAAAGATTGAATTTTGGTGGGACACTGGAAAAGACTAAGATGTCCTCTAAATCAAATTTTACCCTTTTACCTTTAGACATTTTCGTAAATAAACCAAAGAGGAAGGGGAATAAGGTATTAGACATTTTTGTAAATAAACCAAAAAGAAAGGGCACAACAGTAAATGCATTTTTTATATATTTAAAAACCTCGTATATTCCAAACTACAAGTCGTATTTTTATAAATTTTATATATTTGGAAAGCCCTTTAAATTAGCTACGCAATGAGCACAAACAATGATATCAAATTTTTGTTTTTCAATTTTTTTTATTATTCTCCAAATTTTGTATCTTTTCTCCTTAAAAATTAGGCATAGCTTAAAATTAGACATATCTTAAAAAAAATTGAAAAAAACTACAAGAAAAATAAAATGATTGACTAAGTATAAAAAAGAACTAATTTTAAAATGAAAAGCACAACATATATGGTGTTGAATCACCACCAAATTATTTGCAAAGTAAAAATATACCATGACCTATCTGTCTAGAAAAATGATACTTTCGCGTCGTGTTTGGAAAAATTATACCTTCGTGCCGTCTCAGGAAAAATAATATTTTCACCCTACGGCCGAACTAAATTGTGAACACAAAATTTAGTTTTACGTCAATTTTTTCGGTCGGCCATCCCACCGTGGTAGCGGTCATCTAGTTACTAAAAATCTTAGTGGTTATCTCAAAGATTTTTCTACTGTCCCTCTAAAATCACCATGTTCCTAGCGAACAACATTCATTCAGTGTTACATCGTTTGTAACGTATGTACCTCACATCCCCTCATTCACCAAACTGTTATTTGATTTTTATTTTGAGTTTCAATTATGTTTATTTCTGCAAATCACAACCGATTGCAATTTTCATAGGTTGCAGATATATGTTCACTAATGGAATTTCATTCCCTTTTTGTTTTTCTGTTTCTGCACTATGATGCAATACAAATCCGACATATGTGGTTGTATTTTGTTGGGATCTTCAGTGCAATAATTAATTTGTTTGCTGTCTTCTGAATTATAATACATTTGCATTCTAACATCTCCAACTACCATATTCATCACATATTTTTTTTCGTGTGATTCCATATTCAGTGCGCAATTGCTGCATTCCATATTTTCTTTTACAGTAGACTTCAGCCAACTAAGACTTTTAATCCAAAATTGTGCACATGAGCGCAATTGATCAAACCGTTGCACGGTGGAGGCGAACGCAAGTTTCAAAGAAGAACATGACCATTATTATTACATGTTTGACCATTATCGAGTTCGTCTTCTTTTTGTGCATATGTTTGACTAATTGACTTTAACATGTTTAGCATGACAGACCGTGTGATAATAGCCATTTAGCATATAAGCTAGTACTCTTAATCTCAAGAGTCATCATTTAGCATATAAGCTTTTACATTACATGATTCATTACTAAAACTCACACTGTTCTTTTCGACGTATCATCAAAACAATTTATTTGGGCAACTCAGCCTGTCCTGTGACCTGTGACCTGACTTGGTGGTTGGACATACGTGGTTGTACTTTTTAGGGTCTTCAGTGTAATAAATTTGTTTGCTGTCTTTTGAATTATAATACATTTGCATTCTAACATGTCTCATTTCACATCAAATCTCCAACTACCTTATTCATCACATATTTTCTTTGGTGTGATTCCATATTCAGTGCTCCATTGCTGCAGTCCATCAACGAATACCCATCCTTGGCTAAACTCGTATCCCCTTTTCCTGTAGACTTCAGCCAACTAAAATTTTAAGCCAAAATTGTGCAAATGAGCGCAACTGATCAATTATGTCAAACATACAGTAATTGTCTATTCTTATAATTATATAAAAAAAAAAAAAAAAAAAACATTCTCTATTCCATGGTCTCTTTGTAGTTGTGCATCATTCATGTTGTTGTCAGTAGAAATAGCCCCTAACATATGCTTTCCTAAAGATATCTCTCTTTTCCACGACTCGAGTGCCTTCACCTATATGGAGTTAAATTTACCAATGGTTGCTGGAATTAGCATTTCTTTTCCAATTGTGATGTAATTGAAGATCTGCTAATTGGATTGATGAGAGGAGTTTCTGTATATCAAATCCCACACTTCTTGAAAATTCATAATCGGCAAGAAAATGAAGATGGTTTTAGAGACTGTGCTGTCAAGTTGCAGCTGTGCGTAAGTTTCTCTGATGCTTTCACGTGTAAATTATCTACCGACTTCTGATTGAACCCTACAGGCATGCCTGCTTGCTGCTTGCTTTGAATAGACTTTCTCCATTGCTGACGGTTCTTGAAGAATTTGCAGACATATCATTATTTGTTCAAGGTGAACGAGCTCAGAAAACAACCACTGATTGCTTTCCTCAAAACAGCACCTAATCTGGAGATGCTCGAGTTCAAAGGGGCAAGTGCAAGGACCTTTTGAATCTGGATGTTTTTATTTGATAAATCACAAAATTAAATCTTACGTTACATTTGCTAATTATTTATAACTATGCAGTTATTTTTCTTTTGACGTCTATCTAGAGAATATTTAGATTTGGGTTCATTCAAGCATATTCATTTTCAGTTTACTCAGCTTCATTCTTGATAAGACTATGAGGTCTTGATAGTCATGTACTCAAGTAATCCAGCATATAGGCTGATCAATATAGGCACGATTTTGCTACTTGAACAGCTTCTTGACAGCTGATTGCCCGCAAAATCGACGTGGCAGAGAGAGGTAAGTATTTTTTTTTTTTATTCCGTCACCATGAAAAAACGATGAAAAAAAGAAAAGGAAAAATGAATTCCTTAATTTTATTGCCGTTGGATACAGCCGATGGTTCAGATGAGTTCTGTATCGGTAGTTCCAAAGATAACTACTCTTCACTTACTGTTGTTCTCGTTTTGGAGCAGCGAGAGGAGAGAAGCAATGTTAAAAACCTAATTCTACCTCCGAGGTAAAAATCGTTAAATCCTTCATTTCAATCTCTTCGAGTAATCATCTATTGATTTCCTTCATCTACAGTTGTTTCATTTTATTAGTTTTGCTTATAGATCTGATGTTTTGTGGCTTAACCTTTTTGTTTAACATGATTACATCATAGTTTTGCTTACAGATCGTTATCTAGACTTAAATCTCAACAACAAAATCAATTTCAGGAAGAACCATCATTGAGTACGAAAGATGGATTCATATCTTTATTTCCGTAGCAGAGGTGTTGAGAGTTGAACCCTCGTAATAGTTTTTGATAGTGGAATCCCATCGCCTTTTTCAAATTAAACCCAAGTTTTATAAAATCAATCCCCTCAATTATATGGCACCCATGCTTATGCTAATTGTAGTAGTCGTTTTGGGTCATTTCTGCCTGATTTTTTTTTTCTTGCCTGATTTTTTTTTTCTTAATTATTATTGTTGATCCACTGTAGGAAATTCAATGGTCCTATAAGGCGAGTAAAGGGAGGTGGACTAGTACTCAATTAGATTTCATTGCTTATACTCTATGGGTCTCTGATGATGCCTTTTGGGAAAACCTCTTTAAGTTATTTTTTTTTTTGTTTAATAATCTGTTTGCCAAATCATTAGCTCGGGTGCGCAATTTTTCTTGTTTTTATATAGGTCAGGATGGATGTGCTTGAACTTATTGCTACAGAATGAGAATTGAGGAAAGCTGTTAAATCTTTTAAGGAAAATAGAGAGCAGGTTGGTTATTTTTTTTTTTGTTGTTTTTAAAAATGTTTTTTATTTTTTCTGTTTGCCTAGGTGAACCTATTTTAGTTCGCAATGATGTAGAAATATAGACTACTAACCAAGCATTTCATTCGGGGATGTATATATAAATGTAGTGCAACTTTACTAGATCATTGACGATGTTTTATTAAACGTTGCTCTGGATGACATTTTGCGGCTTTAATTTTCTGATTCACCTACTGAAAGTTGTTTGGAATTTTCCACCATCAAATTCACGATGATTGCGACTTTGGATATCAAATCATATTTTGGTTTGATATTTTCTACATGTTTCTTCTCTTGTTTGAACATTTACAGGACTCCTTGTGTTCTCTCGAATTCTTGTTTGCTGCCTGAACACCTGTTTACTCACTACATCTTATTTGGGCACAATCTTTTTTTACGGTGGTGAAGTTTGTTTGTAAATAATTACATTGAGGGCAGTTCCCTGTTGTATGTACCTAATCAATTTTTTTTTTTTATAACTGACTAGTTGGGTCTTGGTTCCGGCTTTTCGCAGGGTGTTGGTTCACTAATGGTGCTTTCAATTCTCAATCCAGTTACCAAAGTCGTTATGCTTACAGGGCATTCCATGCATGCTATGTTAGCCAAGATATATCTTTGGTAAACCCTTGTGGATCACCTCAGCTATCTTTATAAAATCACCAATTGAGAAGGATTGGCCAGTTTTGCAAGTCTTATGCGAGGTGTCTCAGCTGCTGTCTCAAAAACTCGTAAATTTTATGTAATTTAAGAAAGAATTGGCCAGTTTGGCTAGTTTTGTTGTTAATTTGCAAATGTAACCTGAAAACTCGATCAGTCTGTAAATTTATGGGTCTGTAAATATATTATTTCTCTGATGAAATGAATTTTATTATAAAAAATTATAGCAGATAATATTCAGTACATAGATTATGTTGATTGCACAAGCACATATATATCTTGCTCTCCACTTAATGGTATTGCAGGCTATGCCATCCTACTGTAGACAACGGATTTAATGTTGCAAAGTTTGTGGTACTATTGCAGAACAGACATGCAATTTAGCCACTTCTTAAATAGCCATACAAATGTTTCTGTAGTTTCGTTACAAAGCAACCCACATCCAAGCAATATTGATTGGCCATGGTGATTAACCCCGATAAAAGGAGTGAAAGGCATCTCATAATCGTTTGTCATGTAAGTGGCATCGAAACTAATAACCTCGCCAAATTCTTTGTATGCTTCTCTACTCCAACCATCAGCCCAAAATACGTTTTTCAAACAATTTTCTTCATCGTAATCAACTTCGAAATAAAACCCACTATTCTCTTTTACCTTCTTGGAAAAATATTTCATCAGAGCAGTTGCATCCCCTTCACCAAGTCTTAGTCGGCGTATTACATCAAGTGCATTTCTACAATCTTTCTCATTGCAATCAACTTTATCAAATCCACCAAACTGATTCACCACAGAGCGGAAAGTCTTTTCCACTGGAATTCCTGATTGGTCATTAAGATCAATTGTATGTAAAACATGTGGTTCAACTTTCCGATGTTGACGATAATGCCGAGAAAGACTTGGATTATACGTATGATTGTGATCAAGTTGAAGCTGAGTAACCTCCCATTTGTCTTCATCATCTAATCTTGCAGTAACGTAAGCCTTGCAATCACAACGATTGCTCTTGCGAGGTTTGGCTATGTTTTTAGTCTTGTTAACAGGGTTTCCTGCTCGGTTACAAACATATGTCACACTTCTTATTATTCCCTCTTCATTTTTCCGATTAGTTCTTTTCCTAACTGCAAATCCGACTCGTTTTGCATATGCTTTATAAGCATCGAACAAATCGTTATGAGCTTCAAACTTTTTTCCAATGTACAATTCATCCTCATCAGTATTTTGCATCTTTTCACCCGTTTCTTTCTCAGCATCATCTAAACTGATCAGCGTCATCTACACTTACAATTAAATGCGATGTATTATAAAAGTGATACAAGATCACAATATAAACACACTATATATGGACATTAATATGTACCAATCATATAATCTATTGGTTGTGAAATAATTAAAATTCTTGATCAGGATGTTTACCAAATCTAACAGAAGAGAAACAATAATTGCAAACCCTTTTATAAAACACGATTTTTATCAAAACTTAAACATTAAAGAAGTACTCAGTATTCAAAAACTCTTATACAATAAATATAGAGTAGTTTAGATTTTAACTTTACCTCATTAGTAAGTTTGAGACAAAGATGACAGTGATCTATGGAACTATCGATACCGAACTTGTTTCTCTTCGAAAAGAACGGTTTTTTAGTGCAGAAAACCTAGATTTGTTTTGGGAAGAAGAAGAAACCCTAGATTTGTTTTAGGGAAGAATAAGAAACTGAATATGACTTCTTCTTTTTTCCCGCTGCCAAAATTTACATCTGAACCGTATATTAGATCCAACGACAGTTAATATTTCCGGATTCACTTATTTCGTTTTAGTTTTTTCTTTTAATTAGATAAATAAAAAGTATTTACCTCTCTCTGACACGTCGGTTTTGCGGGCAATCAGCTGTCACCCGGCTGTTCAAGTAGCAAAATCGGTGCATGGTCAGATGTAAATGTTTTGATGCCAATCAAGAGAAAGAACATGCACTCAATTCAGAACGCTGAGTAAAGCAAATTGTATTATGTTAAAATCAGTAATCACATATAATAATCTCGACGTAAAGAAGAAAACAATAACTAGCTAACTCAGGCCTAGCGGCATGTTATAAAGACCAATCAACGCCTGTTCTACCATTGGAATTCTATTTATTTAATATTCCATCAAAAAAGAGAAAAGGAATTTTCTTGATTCTCCGTCCAGAAGGAGAAAAACACCCAAAAGTAAAACCGCAATAAAATAACACAAATTTTCAATACCTATCATAAGGATGATAACAGCAAACCCTGCAAAACAGTTTAAAAGAAACCCTGCAATCTTTAAACTATTAAATTTGTTGCGAATATCCTTCACTCTCTTTCCATTGAAAGTATGCCCAACTGCGTCAAGACTCAAATCCAATAAACCGTCAATATTCAAGTAGTTCGCCGCTAAGATAAGTTCGAACAATGTAGCTTGATCGACGTTAATAAAATCGCCATCCCACATCAGAAGTAATATTTCGTTCTTTCTACCATCGTCCCCTATAATTTTACCGTCCTCCCCTATAGGAATACTAGTTTCAACATGTTTCTTGCAGTATTCAATAACTTTAGCCAAAATCTTGCTTGTTACCTTGGGTAAATGTATTACGTCGTCATCTCCACAATCGTCGTCTTCGATCATACGCTTAAGGGTTAGTGATTGAAGAGCAACAGCTTTTTTTACTTGAAAATCTTTCCCATCAGAACTCCTCAAGGTTACTTTCTTTGAAAAGTTCAATCCCATTGAACAAAGGTTGAAGAAAAACTTAGAAAACGCACAAAACTAAAAGCAGACGGAGGCGGATTTGCTATATATTTCTGGTAGTCGTCTTCGTTTGGGAAACACGGAAAAGCAACGAGAAGTTATGTTCGGAAAGAAAGAGGAGCAAGTCTCCCAACATCCTCCTAAACGACATTCTATGTTGTGGCTATGGGGTGGCGAATCTCGTAAGGGACACGAACATTGTTTCGGACTAGTTGGTTTCACGCAACATGGTATGGGTGGTCGGAAAATCAGGCTTCAAGTCCAAGTCGCAAGATCCAACGAGTCACAACTCACAGCTACGCTAAAGACGCGTCTTTTCGCTCTTACCATAATTTTCCGTTTCCCAAACGAAGACAACTTCCAAATTGCGATCCTTCATGATTCTAGAGTCTTCTCACAAAGTCTATATATATCTGTGAACGAAGGTGTTGGTTCTCACGTACAATCTCTTCGCTTTTCTTTCTCTGCTCATAAGATTTTTTCTCAGTTAGTTTTTTCCTTGCAACCTTTGATTGATAAGATATGTCGAATTCAAAGATGGTAACCTTGAAGAGTTCTGATGGAGAAACTTTCGATGTTAAAGAATCTGTTGCCCTTCAATCTCAAACCATTAAGCATATGATTGAAGATGATTGTGCTGATAACGGAATACCTTTACCCAATGTAACTAGCAAGATTTTGGCTAAAGTTATTGAATACTGCAAGAAACATGACGGTGACGCTGATAATGAAGGGAAAGATGAGGTTAAAAACTGGGATGCTGAGTTTGTTAAGGTCGATCAAGAAACGTTGTTCGATCTTATTTTGGCTGCAAATTATTTGAATGTTAAGGAGTTGTTGGATTTGACTTGCCAGACAGTTGCCGATATGATTAAGGGCAAGACACCAGAGGAGATCCGACAGACATTCAACATCAAGAATGACTTCACCCCTGAGGAAGAGGAAGAGGTCAGAAGGGAGAACCAGTGGGCTTTTGAATGATTTGAAAGCTAAACAAACCAGAGTATCATCTAGCTAGGGTTTACTTCTCTTTTTATTATGCATGTGAGTTGCATGGTTTATGGTTTAATTTATGTCTCTGAGTAATCCAGACGGTTTTGTTTTTTAATGATTGGTAGAGATTAATATGATTTGGTTTCTTAATTATTTAGTGTTTATTTCCATATGATTGTTTTATTCTTGTCCCGTTAATAAAGATTGGAGATTTTAGATTATGTGTGACTACTTTACTACTCGCATCTTTTAGGATCAACCCTAACAAGCAACGGATTATTCCGTAGTGCAAATTATATTTGAAGAATACAGAAAAAACATATCAGTGTATATAGTGCAACTGAATTTTTCTGGTGCGTCAAACTTAAAAAAAAAAAAAAGAGGCTGAAGCATCTGCTGCTCGGTATAGAACATAATTTGTGTTTTGGAACATTCATAGTCAATGTAAATAAAAAAAATAAAAGAAAAATTCACGCTTGAATGACAGAATTTCAACATAGTCGTGGCTTTCCGACGTATAAGTATTGGCTCATACTTTTGCACATTCTGTCACCAACAGGCTTTGGAATTCACAATTGTCGGAAAACAACAAAGGCTTTGGAATTCACAATTGTCGGAAAGCCACGACTATGTTGGCAACATCAAATTTCGAGTTATGTTTTTTTTTTTTTTTTTTTCCTTTCTGCGAAACAACCACAATTGTCGCTTGAATTGTGCTCGCGGATTGAGCCTTGTTTAAGGCATGCTACTTTGAAGAGAGCAGGAAACATGTCCTTTAAAAGATAGTTCTCAAAGAAGCTGAAGTTGTCCAACTTATGTCCTCCTTATTGGTGCTCATTGGTCACACAGCGCCAACTTTGTTTTTTTTTTTTTGATTGGAAGTGAGAATTGTATTAGAGAAAGAAGAATTTACAGCAGTCTAAAAACTGTAGACAAAAAACAGCAAAAGAAAACTAGAAAACTAATGAAAGACAGTGTCCCAATTGCTAACAGAATAAGAGAAGTTACAATGTACTCTCTTCCCAAAAGCATTTGCCCAGCTCAGCACCATAGTTTTAACATCCGTAGCCAGGTCCTTATCAGTCTTGAAACTATAGTTATCTTCAAAGGTTCTACAATTCCGCTCCCTCCACAGAACCCAAATCACTGCCGCAGGGATTAAATCCCAAACTATTTTAGCAGTAGCTGGAATTGAATTAACAGGCCATGAATGCTCAAAGGACAGCATAGAATCCCAAGACCAGTTCTTATTAGGGGTTACTGCTGACCAAACGCTTCGAGCTACCTTTGTCTCCCTCAAGCTCAGGTACATTCTCCAGTCAAATCTACCTACACGTTACTCACACATATTCCTCACAATCCATCAACACCACCGGCCCCTCCTTCACCACACAAGAACATATGGAATCCTCATGTTCCCCCAAAGGTGTGTTTCTTCTTCTGAACTGCTGCACTTGATAAGATATCCACTCAAGATTCTCTACAACGAAGAAGTTTCAATCTTGCAAGTCGTCGTCCACTCTGCTTGCCCGAATGCGAATCATCACAACACTTGCTTCTGAGTTGCTAGTTGTCTAGACAAGTATATGGTCCTTGATCTTACCTAACCACCTCCTTTGGAATCCACCCTCGTCAGTTGCAAGTTCTCTAGACAAGTATGGTCCTTGACTTCAGTTCAGCTAGATGTACCAATTTCAATCTACAGCACAGAGGGAAAGGTGGCTTATTTAGCTACATATATCCATTGTTTCACTAAACGCACTTAATCTTGACAAACTTTCTGAACTTTTAAGTGAACATTTTTTCAAGCACACCACACGTTGTACTCGTAATACGTTCAGAGAAAAAGACCTTAATGCAGTGAGTCTGGAACTGAAATTCCTTGCAATGACATATGATAGTCCACAATAAGTGAATTTGTTTTCCAATAAACATGAGTTTCTTTTTTATAGTTTTGAATTTTCACTCCAAGTTATTGCAAATTAAGAAATCAAGAAATCATATTAATCAGTAGTCACATAATAATCATCTCTGAAGTAAAACAAGAAATACAATATACTGTTAAGAATCAGCCTTGGGCGCTGCCTTAATGCCCTGTACTACTATTGCGATTTTCCTTTTAAAAAGAAATCTACCAAAATAATAAAAGAAAATAAAAGAGAGGAAGGAGATATACAAGAAACCCTTAAACGCCTCTATGAAAACTAACAAAACAATAAACCCTGCTAAACACTTGAAAAGAAACAACACGTTGTCCCATAATATACTACCAGAAGGTCTTGCTCTGAAAAAATTATAAACTTTACCGAACATCTTGAAAATATCCACGATCACCTGGAATGTCTTTTTGACTTTGTCGTACATTGTCATGATCATTGTCGCAGCTGTCTGATTAACAAAATCCGCTAAATCTTTAATACCCAAATAGTTTGCTGCAAACATAATTTCTAAGAATGTATACCAGTCGACGTTAACAAATTCAGCATCCCAGGTCTTAAATCGTTCTTCCTCGGTTTCACCATGAGAACTTTCAGCATGTTTCTTGCAGTATTCGAAAACTTTAGCCAAAACCTTGCTTGATATGTGGGGTATTGGTATTGTGTTGTCGACAACACATTTGTCTCTGATATAATTCTGAACAAATACAGATTGAAGAGCAATATCTTCTTCGACCACAAAATCTTCTCCATCACTACTCCTTAAGGTTATGGTCTCTGAAGTAGACATGATGATCAGTCGAATTAACAAAGCTGAAAGAAAGCAAAGTATACATATATAAGCTATGAGAAACCCAAAGCCAATTAGAATTTGGAAGGATCGGTATTTTGGTAGTTGTTTTCGTTTGGGAAACACGGAAAAGCCCCGGAAAATTACGTTTTCGAAAAAAGAAAGTGGGATACGACGGACAGATATGTGGTTGTGGACTTGGTACGCCGCCTACCTACCTAGTCCAACAGCCCGTTAAACAACATTCTATGATGTGGCTATGGGGTGAGTAATGCCTAGACAAGCTCTATGATCCCAAATTTTTATCTTCTGCCACAATTATCTACAACATTACGTAACTTACGTTCCAGACAAACTATGCTATGGACCTGTTAGAATAATGTGGTGTTAATTTCTCATTTGGGGTAGTCGGATAGGATGGTTTGACACAGCCAAGCTCTATGATGCCAAATATTATCCTTAGTTTTAACCCAAATCTTTTTATACGATTATATTAGCAAACTAAAAAAAAAAAAACTGTGTTGATATATATCCGGACAAACTAGCTGGCTAGCTTGTTTGTTCATGCATATTCACTTTCATTTTACTCAGCTTTATTAACGGCCGATAAGTCATCTTTATGTGAGATCATACTGGGCTATGAGGTTTTGACAGTCATGGATCAAAGTAATATATCAAGCAATTAAAAGAAGGTGTAACCCCAGCCTCAGGCAGTAGATGTACGTGTACCAAATAAATGCCTGGAATTTGGCGAGTCACTCACAGTTTTTTTTTTTTGGTTACGTGAGCGGGATGTAACATAAGACCTCTCCAGGTTCCATTTTGGCTTGCAAGAACTGTAAATATGGGGATTTTGAGTTCGTTGTCAAACAAGCTAGCTAGGGGAAACACATGCAAATCTATAACGCTGAGTTAATTAAGAAACCAAATTGTATTAATCACTAGTCACACATAATAATCTCGACATAATTAAGAAAAACCATTTACTAACGCAGGCCTTCACATAGTACTATTGTTTTGTCCTGAATCTGTAATTCCTATTTATTCAATGGTAAATCAGAAAAGAAAAGAAAAAAATAAAAATGAAGAAGAAAACCATTAAAACCACATATATCTCTACTAAAATATAAAAGATAACCGTAAACCCTTCTAAATACTTCAAATGCAACCAAGCATTGTCCATCCATAGGGGTAAGCCATTATTTGAAAGATCACTGGTTCTCCATCTTGACCTACTGCTCTTCCTTACCGGTGAGTCATTCTTGAGTTTGAACGCCTTTCGAATCTCCTCCACTGTCATAATTCCCTTGGTAGTATCTGCAACTGCCTGGATAGTTAAATCCAACAAGTTATTAATCTTCAAATACGTAGCCGCTATAACTATATCGATCAATGCATCTTCTTCAACCTTCACAAATTCCGCATCCCAGATCTTAAGTAGTTCTTCCTCAGTATCACCATCGTCCTCCCCTTTAGGACTTTCGACATGTTTCTTGCAGTATTCAATAACTTTAGCCAGAATCTTGCTTGTAACTTTGGGTAAAGGTATTACGTTGTCAATGTAATCATCTTCGATCTTATGCATAATGGTTTGAGATTGAAGAACAACAGCTCCTTCAACCTCAAAAGTGTCTCCATCAGAACTCTTCAAGGTTATTGTCTTTGACATGGTCCATCCCATCGAAGAAATTAAGGTTGAAGTTTTTGAAGAAAGCCAAGAAAGTTTGATGCGTAAAAAATATCGAGCGTCTGTGTTCACATCACATATATATATATATATATATATAGGAAACCCAAAATTTGAACAGCAAGAGACCCAAACCGAGTAAAGATCTAGACTAGAATTAGGATTCAGGAAGGATTGCTACCAACACCGCGTTAAACAACATTCTATGTTGTGACTATGGGGTAGTCATAATGCGTAAGCTAAAATACAATTTACTCTCTGGCACACAAATATTTACAACGTATTGAAGGAGAAATATAGAGAAAGATAAGAGAGCACAAAGAAGAGGATTTTCCATTGATTAGCATCAGTAGTTTACATAGAACAATATCCTAAATATATATATATATATATATATATATATATATATATATATATACGTGTAGGAAGTAAACCCTAGATACTATATTGGGCCGCACATCCATGGGCTACAAGCCTCACAACACTCCCCCTTGTGCGGTCCAATAGAACTCTGTTTGTAGTGCTTCACGTATAGTGCTTCGAATGTAAGTCTTCAAATGTCGTCCTCTTCTTGATGACTTCCGCTAAAATCAATTGCCTCATGAAAACTTTGACAATAAGGAAAAACCCGAGTGGGATAAAACCTTGGTAAAATCCTTCACATGTAATACTTCACATGTTGTCTCGTACTTTACATGTAATTCATCACATGCAATACGATCTTCAAAGATCAAAGAGTCTAAGTTAATTGCCTCGTTAAAACTTCGTCAGGGAAACCCAAAGGGACAAAACCTGAACTAAAGGAAAATAGTACAATATTACGCAAACGTAGAACATAGTTAGACTCGAATATGTTGCCTCATTAAAACCTTGACAAGGAAAACCTAGTGGGACAAAATCTTGACGAAGGGAAAAGAGTACAACGTGATAGATGCAAGTAAAGGTGATCCGTTGCAGATGATCACTTTGCTCCGTTGAAGTTAACTAGTTGCTTCACAATTCCTAAGGCAGAAAATTCTTGTGGGAAAAACAATAGCCTTAGTTGGGAAATTACATTCCTAGTGTTTGTTGTTGTCTCATTAAAAACCTTGCCGAGTAACAAAACCCTGTGGGAAAAAGAAACCTCGGTGAAGGAAAATAGTTCAACAAACCATTAGATGCTTCCCATGATGTCAGACAATTTTCATTAGTCTAATGCAGTCAAAAGGAGTTGATCACACTTTACTTTGGTGACTTGAATGTTTATAAGACTATGTTGTTGATTCTGGAAGTTACGTTGCTTATAGACTATCACGTTTCATTTCTTTGATTCAGATATTTTCAGTAATATCAACGCGATCTTTATGTCTTCAATGTTCAACATACTTGATGTTTTTAGTGTTGTCTAGCTAAAAACCTTGTCGAGTAACAAAACCCTTTGGGAAAAACTATTCTCGATCGAAGGGAAAAAGAGTACAACACAGCTTCAATTTAGAAGTAAAATATGTAGACATCATATCCTTGGATCCTCCCCCTAATGTTGGCATCTCCCCGTTACTTTGAGAGTTGTTCCATTTGTTCCTTTTGTCATGTACTTTTGAAGCGAATATTGGCAATGACTTAGAAAATAATCTACCATATCTCCTTCTGGTTACTTTCGTTGGATAAGAGATTATTGTTCCTTCATAATCAACAACTTTTGGATTGCACTTTCATTAGCATTCCTTTTAATGTCTTTGTAGGGATAAAACAAATTTATGTCAATGGTTAATTTTAAGTACATGATTACATTCACTATACCATTCCAATGACGTTGCGTTGGCGCGGAGCTATATCTAGCTAACAAGTTCCCTGAGGATGTAAAATTTAATCGAGTACATTATTATACTAAGTACAAAAATGAGTCTATTATACTTAGATATGGGAATTTCATCTCCCAAGACATCTTCGTCATATTCCTTTGGACGAAATGGTTAATTACTTACATTTGAACCTCCATTAATCATGGGAGTGCTATCAGGATGCATGTCTTTGTTAAATAGCCTGACAACTTTAGACGTATGCAAACTGGTGGAATAATATACGAAAAGCTCAGTATTCGATCGAGCTTTCCCTAGATTTTTCATCTCAAATTCGGATTTTAAATAACTTTTAATGTCTCTTATTACATCAAAAGTACACATCATGTCTGTAACATAAACATAAATAGCTACAATTCCAAATCAGGAACTTTCATATGAACATGCAAGGAAAAATAACTTACTTGTCTATCCCCTCCAAATCAAATAGCCACTTAGACGGGTATACCACATCCGCCTGATTGCTTGAATCTATAAGTGAGCATTCTATCTAACTGTAAACGAACTCTGTGATTTAGAGTAATTTGATTTGGGAAACAAAAGTCTATCAAGTACTTTTATAAATATCTTCTATCTCTTAATTCTTTTAGAGATACGTAACAACCATATACATATGCTGCATTTCAAGTTCTTTTGAAATTACCAAGCTAACTAAGTAGCAGAACTCTATAACATTCATTACAAGAGAATAATTCCAGGGCTTTGTGAATAACCTCGCGCCACAAGGTGAGTCTTTGCACTTTAAGACTACTTTCTTCTCATTATTCTTTACGGCAAATTAATTATGTATGTCCAATAGGCTTTACACTTGGTTGAATAGCACTACCACACCAAATACCCATATATTTGCCAAAGAACTAAGTTCTACTTGGATTGTGTAGGCCAAATATGCTATTTATTTGAAATTAATCAAAATAAAGCATGGTTCAATCTCATTGTGCTCTACTTCTGGAGCAACTATTTATGGATTATATCATCACTTTGCACGCACGATCCTTCCATTGACTCATGTGTATTCTCATAATCCGTCAGGATTTCATTGTTCTCTAGAATCATTTAAAACTTCGGAGTGTCCTCCTGTTTGATCCATGGACATATTCAGAGACAATCTTATGAGATGATTTCTGATGATATAAATAAGTTGTGCGTTACTCAAAAACTTCCTTTCTAGGTGAGCATTGATTGAACCAAGTGGTCTCTCCAACTTCCTTTATGGAGCCACGGCCTCAACCACACTTCCACTGAGTGTATTTGTACCTTAGTCTAGGTGTATATCTCGTATTTAGGATTTGTAACTTTGCAGGTAGGTTTGCAGCTGGTATGTGTGATCTCATCACTTTAGTAACATCATTGTACATTCTGAAAATCGAATATTCTTTATGACTTCACATTTACATTTGTGGAGTACAAGAATCAATATGAGACACGGTGGGAACACACCATGACAATTCTGTCGTTCCCTTAGAAAATACTTTTCTCATCTCCCCCTAACGACGGGAAGACTGTCTCATTAAAGTGATAACCCGCAAATCTAGCGGTAAGAGATCTCCTGCCAAAAGTTTTAAAATAAGGATAATTGTTGGGAACTCATTTCCAACATAACTACTTAACAGTTTTGAAGACCTTTCATAGTACGATGTGGAGTCGTAATGGCACATATATAGTGAAACCAAAAATGTGTAAATAAAAACACGAATGTCAGGCTTAAATCCAGTTACCAACTGGTGCGCAGAAAAGGTTGACTAATATTGGGTTCTAAAAAAAAAATTAAGTTAGATGCGTGTAATATTGCATTTCCCCAAAGAAATAAAAGATAGGTTGGTACGCATAACCTATTCCTTAGACACCATATGTAATCTTTGATGGTAGCCTCTGCCAGACCATTGGAAATAAGATGCTCTATATTGATCCTATTAAACATGCAATATTCATCAAGTCCTTTTGATGTAAATTCTCTAGCATTAACAAGGGTGGTTAGCCTTTGCACTTTGCGTTGTGTGGTATGTGCTAGTAGTTTTCAAACGCAAATTTCTTGGGAACTATAACTAGTCCAAAAAGTCAAAACATTTACCAGATCCATCAGTCACTTTATTGGTCCGCATTCTGCATGAATATTTTTCTAAATTTCACCTTGTTATCGTTGTAATATGGATTGTTTACCATTTGCATCTTAGGATGGTCTTGATCCTGTTTTACTAAAGACTTTGTAAAATGAGTGATATGCTCTCTTACTTAAAAGCATAATGGGAGGGAGGAGGGGGTTGTGCATCTGGTACTTTAGAAAACACTTATTGAGAGATATGTCGTTACTTTGCATTATGTCAATCTTTTTCCCGTTGTATTGTCCACTCAAACACAGCGATGTACGTATGAGTCCTTTCAAAACGAAACATCATGTCACAACCAAAATGCCTTTATGGTTATGTCAAAGTTTGTATGAGTCAATTTCCAACATTTCATCGTTGGAATCAATATGGATTCAGTAATCCAAATTAATACTATAGTGATTTACATTTCAATAAATTGACTCATGAGTCTCTCTAAAGTATGTTTCCTTCCAAATACTTTAGTGATTATAAAAATATGCAATCAAATACATTATCATCACAGTCAGGTTCCACATGATATCCATTTCATGGGTTTCTTTGGAATTTAACAAGGTGTGATTATCCCTTGGTACATGTAGAGATACTGTGACGTCTTTGTTCTATCTTGAAAACAAATTTTGAGTAGTGCTGCTCTCGATGATCCAATCCTCGTAGTCACATTAAAATAAAATAGTTCAACAACTAGTTTAAATTCCTTAAGATGGTGGGAGGGAAAACACTATCTATTAGACACTGAGTCTTGAGATATTGAATAAGTGTATGGCCTTATTAGTAACGAAAGTGAGATTCAACTCAATTACTTTAGAGTGAATGTAAGTTACATTTCATCCAGATATATCTCAAGTGCTTGAGAGAATTTATGTTTCTTGGGAATGGTGTAATTTTCATTCCATAAGCGCAGATATTGGATCTAGTTCAATTAAATAGTCAATTGGCCAGGCAAAGTTCTTTTTGTCATTAAAGTTGATGTCTAAATTATGACCTTCCTATGGAAATTGGTTGCTACTATGGAACCCGCATTACATTGCTTGTACCAATACCGGTAAGAAGATTCATTCCAAACTCTTTGGTGAGATCTAGAATCACATCTTAGCTTCATCCCATGTTCAATTGATATCGTACTTTGGTGTCATTACTGCTGGGAAAAGAAATAAATAAATAAATAAATAAAATACATTTTCTTTTCCTCTTTCTCATGATATATATGTCCCTTTTCACATGCTTTATATGAGTCGGTACGTCTAACCCTCATTACTTCGGGGCTCTTTCCATTTTCAATTTTGCTAAATTTAGCTTAATTTGAGAAATTTCTTTATCTCAACAGGCCAAGAGAATCTCACTACATGTGTCAACCAATTATTTTAGGTTGAATAGATTACTAAAGATAGTTCTCTCGTTGTCATACTTCAACATATACTGGTGTTGATGGTGGTTCCCATGACCTAGTGTTACCCGCAACACATTAACTAAGAGCATTTAACTCAGGTGTAAATAATTAATAGGGGTATTTTTTCAAAATACCAGATTAGGGTTTTCAACACAGAACCCTAATTCCAAAACCAAGCCGCATCTGCAGCACCATGGAAACCATGCCAAACCAAGCCGCATCTTGCGCACCATGGCAACCATGCCAAACCAAGCCGCACTCTGCGCACCATGGCAACCATGCCAAACCAAGCCGCGCTCTGCGCACCATGGCAACCATGCTAAACCAAGCGCATCTTTGCGCACCATGGCAACCATGCCAAACCAAGCCGCATACTGCGCACCATGGCAACCATGCCAAACCAAGCCGCACTCTGCGCACCATGGAAACCATGCCAAACCAAGCCGCATACTGCGCACCATGGCAACAACGCCAAATTCCAAGCCGCTATGCCTTTGGCCCACGCCCAAAATAGCGCCCTAGGTTTGCAAGACTTGCAACTAGGTCAACATGGCCGCACGTGCCATTGGCACATGCCAACGCGTGTCGCAAGCCATATTTCCGAGTCGCTATGCCTTTGGCCCACGTCCAACATAGCGCCCTAGGTTTGCAAGACTTGCAACTAGGTCAACATGGCCGCACGTGCCATTGGCACATGCCAACGCGTGTCGCACGCCATATTTCCTAGCCGCTATGCCTTTGGCCCACGCCAAACATAGCGCCCTAGGTTTGCAAGACTTGCAACTAGGTCAACATGGCCGCACGTGCCATTGGCACATGCCAACGCGTGTCGCAAGCCATATTCCAGAGCCGCTATGCCTTTGGCCCACGCCAAACATAGCGCCCTAGGTTCGCAAGACTTGCAACTAGGTCAACATGGCCGCACGTGCCATTGGCACATGCCAACACGTGCGCAAGCCATATTTCCAGAGCAGCTATGCCTTTGGCCCATGCCAAACATAGCGCCCAGGTTTGCAAGACTTGCAACTAGGTCAACATGGCCGCACGTGCCGCAAGCCATATTTCCAAGCTGCTATGCCTTGGGCCCACGCCAAACATAGCGCCCTAGGTTTGCAAGACTTGCAACTAGGTCAACATGGCCGCACGTGCCATTGGCACATGCCAACACGTGCCGCAAGCCATGTTTCCAAGCCGCTATGCCTTGGGCCCACGCCAAACATAGCGCCCTAGGTTTGCAAGACTTGCAACTAGGTCAACATGGCCGCACGCGCCATTGGCACATGCCAGCACGTGCCGCAAGCCATATTTCTAAGCCGCTATGCCTTTGGCCCACGCCAAACATAGCGCCCTAGGTTTGCAAGACTGCAACTAGGTCAACATGGCCGCACGCGCTATTGGCACATGCCAAACACACACACGCTGGTAGCCTAACTTGCGAACCGTGCAACCTACCACCAAGGCATTCCGTACATGCCATTGGCACATGCCAAACACACACTTGTAGCCTAACTTGCGAACCGTGCAACCTACCACCAAGGCATTCCGCACATGCCATTGGCACATGCCACACGCGCCACTAGCAGCGCCACTTGCACTCAAGATGCAACCAACACTCGAGACATCAACACAAACCGGGGATGCTTCTTTAGGGTTTTGGTTTGGCGGTCACATCATGCGGCGTACACTACGCTCACATTAAGAAAGCGTGAAAAGGAATAAAGCGGTCAAATAAAAGAGGAAATAATGGTGAAAAACGTTTTCACCCATTAAACCATGCGGTTACCACCTCCTCCCATTATTTCACCCTTTAATCTCTTCCTTCATGAGGCCAGGGTACATTTCAATCTCGACTTGTATAAATAGGTCTTACCTATTTCCACCAGACAACAAGTCTCGGTCAGGAGAAATACACTACACTTACACTCTCAGAAAGGCAACTTTGCAAGCTCTCCCCAAAAGCTTCTATCTCTTGCAAGCTTCCTAAGCTTTCACTTTACGATACAAGTCGAGATACTACTCTCCTCAACACCTTTCTTTGCTTCCCTCCCCCAAATCAACCCTTCTCCTCCACTTTGTGACCGAAGCAAGTCCGGAACGGCCATTTCTTGGTTTAGGACGGACTTGTACGGATCGATCTCTCGAATCTACAAAGTGCTCACGTGCAACACATTTGTTTAGGGTTTGAATCAATTTCTCACTCACCTACCGAAATTACCGAAATCGGCAGAAACGATTTTCACCCCATAAACAATTGGCGACCACGAGCGGGAGGATTGATCTATCGGCTATAATGTCGATTTGTCGATCTGTTTTCGACCCGGATGTCAAGATGGTAGGGGAAGGCAACTCGATCCGACTCAACTACCGGCGACTCGGTTACCAGTTGCAAAAAACTACACGAGCTGGGACTCGTTGAAGATGCCACCGACGATTGGGGACTTGCGACTCGGTCAGACTCAATCGCTGGACAACCGGTTATCAGTTGTTAAAACTACACCGTAAAAAGCGGGGACTCGGTGAAGACGCTACCAAGCAATTGGGGACTAGCAAGGCGATGCTAAAGCAAAGCCGCCTTGCTGACAAAGCCGCCTTTTACTTGGAAAGAGGCGTGTTTGCAAAGAAACGTTGAGGAAAATCGTCCCATGATCTGCTCTTCTTGGAGAAAGTCGGCTTTGCGTCTTCAAGAGCCGCTCTCTTCATAGTCAACATCTTGAAAGCTTCTCGAGTTCCATATCTGTCGGGCGATCTCCTCGGCGGAAAGGCTTTCGACACTGCATCTTTCAAATTTTGGATCTCGGCAAGGCCTTCGACAAACCACGAAGTGTTGAACTCCTTTTCCACGCACACGTCGCGATGGTGCTCCCGATCGGCAATAACGTCTTGAAACGGTGTGACCGGTCACCTCACGCATATCCTCGATGGAAGACAAAGCCTCTTCCACACGCTTAACCAGTAGCGAATCGACTAGTGACTTTCTTGGTTGTAGCCATATGTCCGTGCTTCTCCCATTACGGTGTACAACGCCTCATGCTTAGCCGGCACGCTAAAACCGCCAACCAGCACATGACCTGGATAAGGAACCAAGTACGGGGGATCAAAAATGGCGCCTGCAAGTGGCCTCACGACTCGCAAAGGGTTTTCTTCCATGTCTACGGCAACAACCATCGAGAGAATCATCCACCGTCGAACCACGTTTGTGCCGAGCAATTGGCTAACTCTCATCTCCAAGTCACAGCGGGGTCACAAAGGCAAGTTTTCGTGTGACTCCATCCCGTAATCATCCTCCGAACGGATTCCTCCGCAAACTTGAGTTAGACATTTTCAAAAGAAGAAACAGAAGAAGAAGAAAGAAAGAAGCGCGAAACTTACCGAACCGCTTCCTAGAAGAAGAACAGTCTTGCCAGAGGAATCACTCTCGCTTGTTGAACTTTCTTCTTTCTCCCGACTCATCACCGCTATGAGTAGGCTCGGTGCGCCGGAATTCCTTGAAGAAACTGCCGTCTCCTGGCAACGTACAAGGGAACCGAAAGCGTTAACACTACCGAAGCCCTGGAAGGAAACAAGACACATATTCTCGGCCGAAATTTACGTATGTTTTGAGACAAA
Organism: Papaver armeniacum; assembly: GCA_023531295.1. NCBI lineage: Eukaryota > Viridiplantae > Streptophyta > Magnoliopsida > Ranunculales > Papaveraceae > Papaver > Papaver armeniacum. Next base: position 91,226 of record JAJJWW010018369.1, read on the forward strand.
CCCATGAAGAGGCGACACATACCAGTTATTGGAAGAAGCTGAAAGACACAAGAGCCGTGGGAGGATCTTGTGAAACCGTCCGAACCCGCCAAGCCACGATTCTTCGTTCTCCGTTCCTTGGCACAGGGGCTTTCCGAATTGCTAGGCAACTTTCGCTTGGGATCTCTCAACATTGGATACTCCTTCAAAACTGGCCGGAGAAGGCTTGCAACGAACGTTTTCCACCACGTTATTCACAAAATCTCGGATCATAGTAAACTCGTCGCACCAAAACTCATTATAGCCGAAGGTCGTCGAAGTTACTCTTCCCATTTGAAAGAAGGGAAGACGGATACCCGGCTCAAGGCATCTGGCGTCAAGGGCGACACGTAATGAATCCTTAGGGATCACCCCTAGGTAAACAAGAGGAACCCCTTGATCGAAACCCATGTGACGAGCAAGACGATCAATATTATAAGCGGCTATCTGGAAAGACCCACGAAGAAAGACGGTATATAACCGGGCGAGCAGCTACGAATGAACGAGGGTTTTCACCAACACTCAAATCGTCATCGAGAAGACAAAGACGTGAGCGGAGCGAAGCAAAGGTGTCAATTTGAGTCAGCGACTTATGGAATGGCCCCATGGACGAAAATTGATTTCATGCAACTTATCAAGAAAACTAGCCAAGCTCACGCCAACTCTTGGACGCCTGTTCACCCATCGAAGAATTCGGAGCCACCCCAACTCACGGGAAGCGAAGGCAACGGTTTCGGAGCATACTTCTCAAAGTGCTCCCATAGCCAGACTTGCAGAAAGGCAACGTGCACATATGAATCCACTTTCATGAAACCATTCGAAACTCGTATGTTCGCAACCAGGTGATCCAGATGCACATACAGGGAACCAAGTAACAGCTTGCCAATGGGAAGAACTTCACCCATTCCCAATTTCACGGCAATCGCCAACAACTCCGGTCTTATTCCCTTCTTGCCGTAACCGTCATCAAAAATGTCTCTAGACAACCGAGAGAGCCAAAAATGTCTTTGCGACATGAAGATCACCGCTTTTGCATTGGGCTCCAACTCGTCAGGAAACCATTGAGATATCCACCAACCGTAAGGGCACCTTTCATCCTCTTTCCGGGCAGAGTCCTTCGACTTCGCAATGGAGTCTTTCCGAGCGAAATCCCCCCAACTTGGCGGCCGAGTCATCCGCATCTTCGCCTCACTTTCAGATAATTGGATTCTGAGATTCCCAGTTACCGGAAGATTCAGCAAGAGAGCCACACTCTCCAAGGAGAAAGTTATCTCACCCCATCTACATATGATTGTATGGGTGTCCGAACACCATCTGGAGATGAAAGCAACTAAGCCTGGGATGTCCTTCCTAATCTGAAGATTTACTGAAGTCTTGACGCATCAATGACCTGCGCTTGAGTCAAGATGGTATTTATACACTCCTCTCTCACCATGAACTCAACCCATCCAATGGTCAAAAGAACGCAATGGACTTTGACACATCCTAAAGTCAATGTTGGAAGAGGAATATACCCCTTTATGAAGACAAAACCGAATGGTGCTCTGCAGGCGAACCGAACGTGTCTTCTTGTCATCCTCACCACCGGTTAGCAAAATTGACACGAAACACGGGTGATTCTTCCGAGCGAGGGCGAGGGCTCTAGTGAAGAATTCATCATCGTGTTCGGTTTGGAATTATGAGCATCCTTCGACGAAGTGAAATGTGGTTCGATGGGTAACATCTTATCGAATTCCTTCATAACAATTTGGTAATAAGATATCTACACAAAACAAATGGAGAAAGACGAAGTTATCTCCCTGACACATAATCGTACCCAACAAATTCGGTTTCAAGACTATATCCACAGTATTTTATTCGGGTTCAAGACTATATACACGGTATTTTATTCGGGTTCGAAACTATATACGCGGCATTCTATACGGGTACAAGTGTGTCTACAGTATCCTTCTTCGGGTTCAAAAATATATACGGAGCATTTTTCTATTGGTCCAAAACTACGCGTGATACTTCTTTCAAAAGGCAAAATCATATATACAATATTTCCTGCGGGTTCGAAGTCATATGAAGCATATACACAGTATTCTTCTTCGGGATTCATACAGGGTTCTCTACGGGTTCGAAATACACACGCAGTATTTTCTTCAGAGGCACGCCAAGAAATCATATGCAAAGATTGTGGAAGCGCCTACTTTTAAGGTTTATACCTATGAAAAAAAAAAAAAAAAAAAATAGAGAAAGAAGAGTACTCGAAGACATACACAGGCCGGTCTCTCTTTGCGCTAGTATGAAAAGAAGAAAGAATAAAGCGCAGAATGGGGAAAAAGGGGCTTCATATATATATATATATAGGCGTGAAAGACTTTGAAATAGGGAAGGATTTCCCTTTTACCAAAATCACGCGTGTAAGAAACGGTCCCACAAAGGGTGCGACCTCCCAATGCCGCCCAAGTCACGCCTGCAAGCATGGTTTCCAAGATTGGACCGGCCCCACCAATTGCGACTTCCCAATGCCGCCCAAGTCACGCCTGCAAGTATAGTTTCCAAGATTGGACCGGCCCCACCAATTGCGCCTACCTCCCAACGGTCGCCCAAGTCACGCCTGCAAGCATGGTTTCCAAGATTAGACCGACTTCCCAATGCCGCCCAAGTCACGCTTTGCAAGCATGGTTTCCAAGATTAGACCGACCTCCCAATGGTCGCCCAAGTCACGCTTTGCAAGCATGGTTTCCAAGATTAGACCGACCTCCCAATGGTCGCCCAAGACACGCCTGCAAGCATGGTTTCCAAGCTGCAAGGCCCACTAATTATGCTGACCTCCCGATTTGTGCAAAACTACCGGAGGCAAAGATTCGAAATCCTATTTATAAAGGTCAGACAAGCCTCCTTCAATTTTCTTTACGGTTTGCTGTTAATAGTTTGTCACCATCTTATGCTTACCTCGCAACAAAGCCCCTGTTAGAGCTAGCGGGGGACTTAATGTTGATGGTGGTTTTTAGACAAGGGGTAAAATCGTAAAACCCCATGACCTAGTGTTACCCGCAACACATTAACTAAGAGCATTTAACTCGGGTGTAAATAATTAATAGGGGTATTTTTCAAAATACCAGATTAGGGTTTTCAACACAGAACCCTAATTCCAAAACCAAGCCGCATCTTTCACGCACCATGGCAACCATGCCAAACCAAGCCGCACTCTGCGCACCATGGCAACCATGCCAAACCAAGCCGCACTCTGCGCACCATGGCAACCATGCTAAACCAAGCCACATACTGCGCACCATACTGCGCACCATGGCAACCATGCCAAACCAAGCCGCATACTGCGCACCATGGCAACCATGCCAAACCAAGCCGCACTCTGCGCACCATGGAAACCATGCCAAACCAAGCCGCATACTGCGCACCATGGCAACAACGCCAAATTCCAAGCCGCTATGCCTTTGGCCCACGCCCAACATAGCGCCCTAGGTTTGCAAGACTTGCAACTAGGTCAACATGGCCGCACGTGCCATTGGCACATGCCAACGCGTGTCGCAAGCCATATTTCCGAGCCGCTATGCCTTTGGCCCACGTCCAACATAGCGCCCTAGGTTTGCAAGACTTGCAACTAGGTCAACATGGCCGCACGTGCCATTGGCACATGCCAACGCGTGTCGCAAGCCATATTTCCGAGCGTATGCCTTTGGCCCACGCCAAACATAGCGCCCTAGGTTTGCAAGACTTGCAACTAGGTCAACATGGCCGCACGTGCCATTGGCACATGCCAACACGTGCCGCAATCCATATTTTCGAGCCGCTATGCCTTTGGCCCACGCCAAACATAGCGCCCTAGGTTTGCAAGACTTGCAACTAGGTCAACATGGCCGCACGTGCCATTGGCACATGCCAACACGTGTCGCAAGCCATATTTCCAAGCCGCTATGCCTTGGGCCACGCCAAACATAGCGCCCTAGGTTTGCAAGACTTGCAACTAGGTCAACATGGCCGCACGTGCCATTGGCACATGCCAACACGTGCGCAAGCCATGTTTCCAAGCCGCTATGCCTTGGGCCCACGCCAAACATAGCGCCCCTAGGTTTGCAAGACTTGCAACTAGGTCAACATGGCCGAACGCGCCATTGGCACATGCCGGCACGTGCCGCAAGCCATATTTCTAAGCCGCTATGCCTTTGGCCCCACGCAAACATAGCGCCCTAGGTTTGCAAGACTCGCGACTAGGTCAACATGGCCGCACGCGCCATTGGCACATGCCAAACACACACGCTGGTAGCCTAACTTGCGAACCGTGCAATCTACCACCAAGGCATTCCGCACATGCCAAACACACACTTGGTAGCCTAACTTGCAAACCGTGCAACCTACCACCAAGGCATTCCGCACATGCCATTGGCACATGCCAAACACACACGTTGGTAGCCTAACTTTGACAAGGTGCAACCTACCACCAAGGCATTCCGCACATGCCATTGGCACATGCCAAACACACATTTGGTAGCCTAACTTGCGAACCGTGCAACCTACCACCAAGGCATTCCGCACATGCCATTGGCACATGCCAAACACATACGCCGGTAACCTAACTTGAAAACCGTGCAACCTACCACCAAGGCATTCCGCACATGCCATTGGCACATGCCACACGCGCCACTAGCAGCGCCACTTGCACTCAAGATGCAACCAACACTCGAGACATCAACACAAACTGGGGGATGCTTCTTTAGGGTTTTGGTTTGGCGGTCACAAAAGATGCAGCGTACACTACGCTCACATTAAGAAAGCGTGAAAAGGAATAAAGCGGTCAAATAAAAGAGGAAATAATGGTGAAAAACGTTTTCACCCATTAAACCCTGCGGTTACCACCTCCTCCCATTATTTCACCCTTTACTCTCTTCCTTCATGAGGCCGGGGGCACGTTTCAATCTCGACTTGTATAAATAGGTCTTACCTATTTCCACGGACAACAAGTCTCGGTCGGGAGAAATACACTACACTTACACTCTCGGAAAGGCAACTATGCAAGCTCTCCCAAAAGCTTCTATCTCTTGCAAGCTTCCTAAGCTTTCACTTTACGATACAAGTCGAGATACTACTCTCCTCAACACCTTTCTTTGCTTCCCTCCCCAAATCAACCCCTTCTCCTCCACTTTGTGACCGAAGCAAGTCCGGAACGGCCATTTCTTGGTTTAGGCCGGACTTGTACAGATCGATCTCTCGAATCTACAAAGTGCTCACGTGCAGCACATTTGTTTAGGGTTTGAATCAATTTCTCACTCACCCACCGAAATTACCGAAATCAGCAGAAACGATTTTCACCCATAAACAACTGGTTCGTTAGTATCATGGATGAAGTAGAGAAAATGGAAATTTTCCGACTCATATCATCTTTTGTGAGTTCTTCCACAAAATTTGAATACACGTGATTTGATTTGAACTTATTTTTGAAACTACTGACAAATTAATAGTCGAGCAAATGGATTACATTCCATAGAACATTCAAATTATGGGAAGAAAGTATCAAGTACGCAATTATGGTCCAAGTACTTCTAAACCCCAAATGAATACATACATTGGAATCGAGTTGGTACAACCAATTGAACAAAAGATAAACATCATTCAAAAATAGTCAATATCATATTCAAGAGAACAAAATAATATTTAGACCAACATACTTAATGGACGAGATCAACACTCATAAACAAATAAACAAAACTGGGTATGTTCTAAAAAAGTATAATAATAATAAGCCTAGCAAGTACTTAATAGTTACATACCTCAAAACAAAATTTGGTTCCCACTGTATATAGACAGTATCGGAACAGCCTTGATCGCACACAACACAAAATCAAGTCGGAAACTGGAACATGACACCAAAACCAAGTTTGAAACTGGACAGAACGGTATGGAACTGGTTGAACCGTAACTGGGTTGCACCGGGTCGGAGGATTTTTCATTGAAACAGAAGTGATTAGAATTTCAAAACCAAAAACGTATAATTGAATTGGAAAGACGTTACAAAATGACAACAGACATTGTACAAGTTCAGTCAAGCGTTACATTGAAATGATAAATTACATACAATTGATTAATTTATGGTGATAATCTAATCTAGTTAAGCATAAAATTAAACAGCCATCAACATAACAATCTAATCCTAGTAGGCAGTGTTGATCATGATTAATCAAAAAGAAGAAAACAAAAATGTCCTCAATCAAAACAGTAAACGACCAAAAGTCAAAGAAATTCCATGGTCATGGTGTAAAAATCTAAAGTTTTAGTAAACGGTTGTTTATGGGTAAAAATCGTTTCTGTCGATTTCAGTAAATTCGGTAGGTGAGTGAGAAACTGATTCAAACCCTAAACAAATGTGCTGCACGTGAGCACTTTATAGATTCGAGAGATCAATCTGTACAAGTCCGGCCTAAACCAAGAAATGGCGTTCCGGACTTGCTTCGGTCACAAAGTGGAGGAGAAGGGTTGATTTGGGGAGGAAGCAAAGAAAGGTGTTGAGACAGAATAGTGCGGGAGAGTAGTATCTCGACTTGTATCGAAAGTAGAAGCTTGGGAAGCTTGCAAGAGATGAAAGCTTTTGGGAGAGCTTGCAAAGTTGCCTTTCCGAGAGTGTAGTATTATTCTCTGATCGAGACTTGTTTGCGGTGGAAATAGGTAAGACCTATTTATACAAGTCGAGATTGAAACGTACCCTGGCCTCATGAAGGAAGAGAGTAAAGGGTGAAATAATGGGAGGAGGTGGTAACCGCATGGTTTAATGGGTGAAAACGTTTTTCACCATTATTTCCTCTTTTATTTGACCGCTTTATTCCTTTTCACGCTTTCACTAGAGCCCTCGCCCCTGCTCGGAAGAACCACCCAGGTTTCGTTCCAATTTTGCTAACCGGTGGTGAGGATGACAGGAAGACACGTTCGGTTCGCCCAGAGAGCACCATTCGGTTCTGTCTTCATAAAGGGGTATATTCCTCTTCCAACATTGACTTCGGGATGTGTCAAAGTCCATTGCGTTCTTTTGACGGATGGGTTGAGTTCATGGTGAGCAAGGAGCGTATAAATACCAACTTGACTCGAGCGCAGGTCATTGATCTTTGTCAAGACTTGAAGAAATCTCCAGATTAGGAAGGACATCCCGAGGCTTGGTTGCTTTCATCTCCAGATGGTGTTCGGACACCCAAACAATCATATTTAGATGGGGTGAGATAACTTTCTCCTTGGAGAGTGTGGCACTCTTCTTTGAATCTTCCGATGAATCGGGAATCTTAGAATCCAATTATTTGAAAGTGAGGTGAAGATGCGGGATGACCTGGCCGCTAAGTTAGGGGATTTTGCTCGGAAAGACTCCATTGCGAAGTCGAAGGATTACCCGGAAAGAGGATGAAAGATGCCCTTACGGTTGGTGGATATCTCAATGGTTTCGGACGAGTTGGAGCACGAACAGAAAGCGGTGATCTTCACGTCGCGGCATTTTGGCTCTCTGGTTGTCCAGAGACATTTTTGATGACGTTTCGGCAAGAAAGGAATAAGACCGAGCTGTTAGAGATTCTCTGTGAAGTTGGCAAAGGGTGAAGTTCTTCCCATTGGCAAGCTGTTCCTTGGTTCCCTGTATGTGCATCTGGATCACCTAGTTGCGAACATGCAAGTTTTGAATGGTTTCATGAAAGTGGATTCATATGTGCACGTTGATTTTCTGCAAGTCTAGCTATGGGAGCACTTCGAGAAGTACGCTCCGAAACCGCTGCCTTTGCTTCCCGTGAGTTGGGGGGGCTCTCGAATTCTTCGATGGGTGAACAAAGCGTCCAAGAGTTGGCGTGAGCTTGGCTAGTTTTCTTGATAAGTTGCATGAAATCAATTTTCGTCCATGGGGGCCGGTCCATAAGTCGGTGACTCAAATTGACACCTTTGCTTACCGCTCCGCTCACGTCTTTGTCTTCGATGACGATTTGAGTGTTGGTGAAAACTTGTTCATTCGTAGCTGCTCGCCAGGTTATATACCGTCTTTCTTCGTGGGGTCTTTCCGGATAGCCGCTTATAATATTGGCCGTCTTGCTCGTCACATGGGTTTCGATCAAGGGGTGCCTCTTTTTACCTGTGCCGGCGATCCCTAAGGATTCATTGCGTGTCGCCCTTGACGCTTGAGTGCCCTTGAGTCGGGTATCCGTCTTCCCTTCTTTCAAATGGGAAGAGTAACCGACGACCTTCGGCTATAATGAGTTTTGGTGCGACGAGTTTATTATGATCCGAGATTTTGTGAATAACGTGGTGGAAAACGTTCGTTGCAAACCTTCCCAGCGACTTTGAAGAAGTATCCAATGTTGAGGGAACCCAAGCGAAAGTTGCCTAGCAATTCAGAAAGTCCCCAGGCCAAAGAACGGAGAACGAAGAATCGTCTTTGGCGGGTTCGGACGGTTTCACAAGATCCTCCCACGGCTCTTGTGTCTTTCGGTTCTTCCAATAACCGGTATGTGTCGCATCTTCATTGGCTTGTCTCGAGAACACGTGAATTTGGTGAGAACATGTGTCTTGTTTCCTTCGGGGCTTCGGTAGTGTTAATGCTTTCGTTGCCCTTGCACGTTGCCGAGGAGGCGGCAGCTTCTTCAAGGAATTCCGGCGGCACTACTCATAGCGGTGATGAGTCGGAGAAAGAAGAAAGTTCAACAAGTGAGAGTGATTCCTCCGCAAGACCTTTGGTTCTTCTTCGGGAAGTGGTTCGGTGAGTTTCGCGCTTCTTTTCTTTCTTCTTCTTCTGTTTCTTGTTTTGAAAAAATGTCTAACTCAAGTTTGCAGGAGGAATCCGGTTCGGAGGACGATTCTGGGGTGGAGTCACACGAAATCTTTTCTTTGGTGACCACCGCCGGTGACTTGGAGATGGGAGTTAGCCAATTGGCGGGCACAGACGTGGTTCAATCGGTGGATGATTCTCTGATGGTTGTTGCCGTTGACTTGGAAGAAGACCCTTTGCGAGTCGTGAGGCCACTTGCAGGCACCATTTTTGATCCCCCGTACTTGGTTCCTTATCCAGGTCATGTCTTTGGTTGGCGGCTTTAACGTGCCGGCTAAGCATGAGGCGTTGTACACCAGAATCGGGAGAAGCACGGACATATGGCTACAACCAAGAAAGTAACTAGTCGATTTGCGGCTGGTTAGGCGTGTGGAAGAGGCTTTATCTTCCATCGAGGATATGCGTGAGGTGTTGGTCACACCGTTTCGAAGACGTTATTGCCGATCGGGAGCACCATCGCGACGTGTGCGTATAAAAGGGGTTCAACACTTCGTGGTTTGTGGAAGGCCTTCTTTGAGATCCAAAAGTTGAAAGATGCGCAATCGAAAGCCTTTCCGCCGAGGAGATTGCCCGACAAGAGATGGAACTCGAAAAGCTTTCCAAGATGTTGACTATGAAGAGAGCGGCTCTTGAAGACGCAAAGTTGACTTTCTCAAGAAGAGCGGACTTGTTGGACGATTTTCCTTGAACGTTTCTCTGTTAAACTTTCATTTAGGTTTTTTTTTTTTTTGAAAGACATATTGGATGTCCGGTTCAAAACTTGATCTTTGATAGACAGTGGTAGCTTTTTAGGGTATTGGATCATTTCGGGATGAATGTTTTTGATAATATGACTCGATTATGTTTTGGGAAAAGAATATTGCTTTTATGAAAGTGTGTGCTAGCAATAGGCACAAGACTCGGTAGTATGACGGTTTTACTAAGAACCTAAAAATAGATTGTATATCTTGCCCATCTGAATTTACTCACTTCATAGGTTTTGCGAACACGCCCCTCTCCATGTAAAAGGCGGTTTTGATGGCGGTTTCTTGGTAGCATCGCCAGAAGTCCCCAATCGCCCGGTAGCATCTTCGATTGAGTAATATCATCTTCAACAAGTCCCAGTTTTCTTGTGTAGTTTTTACAACTAGTAACTTAGGATCGTCCTGGTAGTTGAGTCGGATTGAGTCGCCTTCCCCTACCATCTTGACATCTGGGTCGAAGAACGAGATCGACAATCGATATTGTAGCCGATAGATCAATCCTCTCATTTGTGGTCGCCAATTGTTTATGGGTAAAAATCGTTTCTGTCGATTTCGGTAAATTCGGTAGGTGAGTGAGAAATCGATTCAAATCCTAAACAAATGTCTTGCACGTGAGCACTTTATAGATTCGAGAGATCAATCATGTACAAGTCCGGCCTAAACCAAGAAATGGCCGTTCCAGACTTGCTTCGGTCACAAAGTGGAGGAGAAGGGTTGATTTGGGGAGGGATGCAAAGAAAGGTGTTGAGACCAGAATAGTTCAGGGAGAGTAGTATCTCGACTTGTATCGAAAGTAGAAGCTTGGGAAGCTTGCAAGAGATGAAAGCTTTTGGGAGAGCTTGCAAAGTTGCCTTTACGAGAGTGTAGTATTTTTCTCTGACCGAGACTTGTTGTCTCCATGGTGGAAATAGGTAAGACCTATTTATACAAGTCGAGATTGAAACGTACCCTGGCCTCATGAAGGAAGAGAGTAAAGGGTGAAATAATGGGAGGAGGTGGTAACCGCATGGTTTAATGGGTGAAAACGTTTTTCACCATTATTTCCTCTTTTATTTGACCACTTTATTCCTTTTCACGCTTTCTTAATGTGAGCGTAGTGTACGCTGCATGCTGTGACCGCCAAACCAAAACCCTAAAGCAGCATCCCCCAGTTTGTGTTGATGTCTCGAGTGTTGGTTGCATCTTGAGTGCAAGTGGCGCTGCTAGTGACGCGTGTGGCATGTGCCAGTGGCATGTGCGAAATGCCTTGGTGGTAGGTTGCACGGTTTGCAAGTTAGGTTACCAGCGTGTGGGTTTGGCATTTGCCAATGGCATGTGCGGAATGCCTTGGTGGTAGGTTGCGCGGTTTGCAAGTTAGGCTACCAGCGTGTGTGTTTGGCATGTGCCAATGGCATGTGCGGAATGCCTTGGTGGTAGGTTGCACGGTTTGCAAGTTAGGCTACCAGCGTGTGTCTTTGGCATGTGCCAATGGAATGTGCGGAATGCCTTGGTGGTAGGTTGCGCGGTTTGCAAGTTAGGCTACCAGCGTGTGTGTTTGGCATGTGCCAATGGCATGTGCGGAATGCCTTGGTGGTAGGTTGCGCGGTTTGCAAGTTAGGCTACCAGCGTGTGTGTTTGGCATGTGCCAATGGCATGTGCGGAATGCCTTGGTGGTAGGTTGCACGGTTTGCAAGTTAGGCTACCAGCGTGTGTGTTTGGCATGTGCCAATGGCATGTGCGAATGCCTTGGTGGTAGGTTGCACGGTTTGCAAGTTAGGCTACCAGCGTGTGTGTTTGGCATGTGCCAATGGCACGTGCGGCCATGTTGACCTAGTTGCAAGTCTTGCAAGCCTAGGGCGCTATATTTGGCGTGGGCCAAAGGCATAGCGGCTTGAAATATGGCTTGCGACACGTGTTGGCATGTGCCAATGGCACGTGCGGCCATGTTGACCTAGTTGCAAGTCTTGCAAGCCTAGGGCGCTATATTTGGCGTGGGCCAAAGGCATACCGGCTTGGAAATATGGCTTGTGACACGTGTTGGCATGTGCCAATGGCACCTGCGGCCATGTTGACCTAGTTGCAAGTCTTGCAAGCCTAGGGCGCTATATTTGGCGTGGGCCAAAGGCATAGCGGCTTTGAAATATGGCTTGCGACACGTGTTGGCATGTGCCAATGGCACGTGCGGCCATGTTGACCTAGTTGCAAGTCTTGCAAGCCTAGGGCGCTATATTTGGCGTGGGCCAAAGGCATAGCGGCTTGGAAATATCGCTTGCGACACGTGTTGGCATGTGCCAATGGCACGTGCGGCCATGTTGACCTAGTTGCAAGTCTTGCAAGCCTAGGGCGCTATATTTGGCGTGGGCCAAAGGCATAGCGGCTTGGAAATTTGGCATTGTTGCCATGGTGCGCGAGGGTGCGGCTTGGTTTGGCATTGTTGCCATGGTGCGTGATATGCGGTTTGGTTTGGCATTGTTGCCATGGTGCGCATTATGCGGCTTGGCTTTAGCATTGTTGCCATGGTGCGCAGATATGCGGCTTGGTTTGGCATTGTTGCCATGGTGCGTTGGTGCGGCTTGGTTTGGCATTGCTGCCATGGTGCGCAGATATGCGGCTTGGTTTGGCATTGCTTGCCATGGTGCGCAGTGGTGCGGCTTGGTTTGGCATTCTTTGCCATGGTGCGCGGGGTGCGGCTTGGTTTGGCATTGTTGCCATGGTGCGCAGTGTGCGGCTTGGTTTTGGAATTAGGGTTCTGTGTTGAAAACCCTAATCTGGTATTTTGAAAAAATACCCCTATTAATTATTTACACTTTGTTAAATGCTCTTAGTTAATGTGTTGCGGGTCGCACTAGGTCATGGGGTTTTACGATTTTACCCCTTGTCTAAAAACCACCATCAACATTAAGTCCCCTGCTTAGCTCGGAACAGGGGCTTTGTTGCGAGGTAAGCATAAGATGGTGACAAACTATTAACGAGAAACCGTAAAGAAAATTGAAGGAGGCTTGTGCGACCTTTTATAAATAGGATTTGGAATCCTTGCCTCTCGTAGTTTTGCACAAATCAGGAGGCTGGCATAATTGGTGGGCCCGATGCAGCTTAGGCGATGTTGGGAAGTTGGCGTGAGTTGGGAAACTGAGTGGGCTAGCTGGTGGGACCGGCGCAAAGTGTAGAAGCCGTGCGTGCTTGCAGGTCGGCGCAATTGGCGGGTCGGTGCAGCTTGGGCGACGTTGGGAAGTTGGCGTGAATTGGGAAACTGAGTGTGCTAGCTGTTGGGACCGGCACAAAGTGTAGAAACCGTGCGTGCTTGTAAGCGTGACTTGTGCGGCCATTGGGAGGTCGACGCAATTGGTGGGGCAGGTGCAACTTGGAAACCGTGCTTGCATGCGTGACTTGGGCGGCATTGGGAAGTCGCACCCTTTGTGGGCCCGTTTCTTACACGCGTGATTTTGGTGAAAAGGGAAATCCTTCCCTATTTCAAAGTCTTTCACGCCTATATATATATAAAGCCCCTTTCTCCCCATCCTACGCTTTATTCTTTCCTCTTTTCATACTAGCGGCAAAAAGAAACCTTCGGGTATGTCTTCCAGTACTTTTCTCTTCTCTTTTTTTCTTTTCACGTAGGTGTAAACCTTAAGAGTAGGCGCTTCCACAATCCTTGCATATGATTTCTTGGCGTGCCTCTTGTAGAAAATATTGTATGTATGCAACCAAGGGAAATCTGCATATATCGTTTGAACCGTAGGAAATATTGCATATATGAATTTTATTACTGAAAGAAATATTTGAACCTGAAGAAAATACTGCGTGTGTATTTTGAACCCGTAGAGGATGCTCCGTATATAATTCTGAACCCGAAAAATGATACTGCAGGCGTATTTGAGCCCGTACGAAACACTGCATGCGTATTTCGAACCCGTAGAGAACCCTGTATGAATCCCGAAGAAGAATACTGTGTATACGCTACATATGACTTCGAACCCGCAGGAAATATTGTATATATGATTTTTGCTTCTTGAAAGAAGTATCACGCGCGCAGTTTTGAACCAATAGAAAAATGCTCCATATATATTTTTGAACCCGAAGAAGGATACTGTAGACACACTTGTACCCGTATAGAATGCCGCGTATATAGTCTCGAACCCGAAGAAAATACTGCGTATATAGTCTTGAACTCGAATAAAAATACGTCCTCCTTCCCCTTTTTTTTTTTTTTTTTTTTTTGTTGGGTACGATTATGTGTCAGGGAGATAACTCCGCCTTTCTCTGTTCGTTTTGTGCAGATATCTTATTACCAAATTGTTATGAAGGAATTCGATAAGATGTTACCTGAACCAAATTTCACTTCGTCGAAGGATGCTCATAATTCCAAGCCGAACATAGATGATGAATTCTTCACTAGAGCCCTCGCCCCTGCTCGGAAGAACCACCCAGGTTTCGTTCCAAATTTTGCTAACCGGTGGCAGAGGATGACGGAAGACACGTTCGGTTCGCCCGAGAGAGCACCATTCGGTTCTGTCTTCATAAAGGGGTATATTCCTCTTCCAACATTGACTTCGGGATGTGTCAAAGTCCATTGCGTTCTTTTGACAGATGGGTTGAGTTCATGGTGAGCAAGGAGCGTATAAATACCAACTTGACTCGAGCGCAGGTCATTGATCTTTGTCAAGACTTGGTAAATCTCCAGTTAGGAAGGACATCCAGGCTTGGTTGCTTTCATCTCCAGATGGTGTTCGGACACCCATACAATCATATGTAGATGGGGTGAGATAACTTTCTCCTTGGAGAGTGTGGCACTCTTGTTGAATCTTCCAGTAACTGGGAATCTTAGAATCCAATTATTTGAAAGTGAGGTGAAGATGCGGGATGACCTGGCCGCTAAGTTGGGGATTTTGCTGGAAAGACTCCATTGCAAAGTCGAAGGATTCTGGGAAGAGGATGAAAGATGCCCTTACGGTTGGTGGATATCTCAATGGTTTCCAGACGAGTTGGAGCACGAGCAAAAAGCGGTGATCTTCATGTCGCAGCATTTTGGCTCTCTAGTTGTCTAGAGACATTTTTGATGACGGTTCGGCAAGAAGGGAATAAGACCGGAGTTGTTGGCGATTGCCGTGAAATTGGGAAAGGGTGAAGTTCTTCCCATTGGCAAGTTTGTTACTTGGTTCCTGTATGTGCATCCGGATCACCAGTTTTGCGAACATGCGAGTTTCGAATGGTTTCATGAAAGTGGATTCATATGTGCACGTTGCCTTTCTGCAAGTCCGGCTATGGGAGCACTTTGAGAAGTATGCTCCGAAACCGTTGCCTTCGCTTCCGTGAGTTGGGGTGGCTCCGAATTCTTCGATGGGTGAACGAAGTCCAAGAGTTGGCGTGAGCTTGGCTAGTTTTCTTGATAAGTTGCATGAAATCAATTTTCGTCCATGGGGCCGGTCCATAAGTCGGTGACTCAAATTGACACCTTTGCCGCTCCGCTCACGTCTTTGTCTTCGATGACGATTTGAGTGTTGGTGAAAACTGTTCATTCAGAGCTTTGCTTTCCGGTTATATACCGTCTTTTTCGTGGGGTCTTTCCAGGATAGCCGCTTATAATATTGACCGTCTTGCTCGTCACATGGGTTTCGATCAAGGGTGCCTCTTGTTTACCGGCCGGTGATCCCTAAGGATTCATTGCGTGTCGCCCTTGACGCCAATGCCCTTGAGTAGGTATCCGTCTTCCCTTCTTTCAAATGGGAAGAGTAACCCGACGACCTTCGGCTATAATGAGTTTTGGTGCGACGAGTTTATTATGATCCGAGATTTTGTGAATAACGTGGTGGAAAACGTTCGTTGCAAACCTTCCCAGCTGAGCTTTGAAGAAGTATCCAATGTTGAGGGAACCCAAGTGAAAGTTTCCTAGCAATTCGGAAAGTCCCGGGCCAAAGAACGGAGAACGGAGAATCGTCTTTGGCGGGTTCCGGGACGGTTTCACAAGATCCTCCCACGGCTCTTGTGTCTTTCAGTTCTTCCACTAACGGGTATGTGTCGCCTCTTCATTGGCTTGTCTCGAGAACACATGAATTTGGTGAGAACATGTGTCTTGTTTCCTTCAGGGCTTCGGTAGTGTTAATGCTTTATTTGCCCTTGCACGTTGCCGGAGAGGCGGTTTCTTCAAGGAATTCCGGCGGCACTACTCATAGAGGTGATGAGTCGGAGAAAGAAAAAAGTTCAACAAGTGAGAGTGATTCCTCCAGCGACCTTGGTTCTTCTTCGCGAAGTGGTTCGGTGAGTTTCGCGCTTCTTTTCTTTCTTCTTCTTGTTTCTTCTTTTGAAAAAATGTCTAACTCAAGTTTGCGGGAGGAATCCGGTTCGGAGGACGATTAAGGGGTGGAGTCACACGAAAACTTGCCTTTGGTGACCACCGCGGTGACTTGGAGATGGGAGTTAGCCAATTAGGGCACGACGTGGTTCAAGCGGTGGATGATTCTCTCGATGGTTGTTGCCGTTGACTTGGAAGAAGACCCTTTGCGAGTCGTGAGGCCACTTGCTGGCGCCATTTTTGATCCCCGTGTACTTGGTTCCTTATCCGGGTCATGTGCTGGTTGGCGGCTTTAGCGTGCCGGCTAAGCATGAGGCGTTGTACACGAGAACACGGGAGAAGCACGGACATATGGCTACAACCAAGAAAGTCACTAGTCGATTTGCGCTGGTTAGGCGTGTGGAAGAGGCTTTATCTTCCATCGAGGATATGCGTGAGGTGACTGGTCACACCGTTTTCGAAGACGTTATTGCCGATTGAGAGCACCATCGCGACGTGTGCGTATAAAAGGGGTTCAACACTTCGTGGTTTGTCGAAGGCCTTCTTTGAGATCCAAAAGTTGAAAGATGCAGCAATCGAAAGCCTTTCATGAGGAGATTGCCCGACACAAGAGATGGAACTCGAAAAGCTTTCCAAGATGTTGACTATGAAGAGAGCGGCTCTTGAAGACGCAAAGTTGACTTTCTCCAAGAAGAGCGGACTTGTTGGACGATTTTCCTTGAACGTTTCTCTGTTAAACTTTCATTTAGGTTTTTTTTTTTTGAAAGACATATTGGATGTCCAGTTCAAAACTTGATCTTTGATAGGCGGTGGTAGCTTTTTAGGGTATTGGATCATTTCGGGATGAATGGTTTTGATAATATGACTCTACGATTATGTTTTGGGAAAAGAATATTGCTTTTATGAAAGTGTGTGCTAGCAATAGGCACAAGACTCGGTAGTATGACGGTTTTACTAAGAACCTAAAAATAGATTGTATATCTTGCCCGATCTGAATTTACTCACTTCATAGGTTTTGCGAACACGCCCCTCTCCATGTAAAGGCGGTTTGATGGCGGTTTCTTTGGTAGCATCGCTTGACAAGTCCCCAATCGGTGGTAGCATCTTCGATTGAGTAATATCATCTTCAACAAGTCCCAGGTTTTCTTGTGTAGTTTTTACAACTAGTAAGGGTCGTCACGGTAGTTGAGTCGGATTAGTCGCCTTCCCCTACCATCTTGACATCCGGGTCGAAGAACGAGATCGACAATCGATATTGTAGCCGATAGATCAATCCTCCATTGTGGTCGTGATTGTTTATGGGTAAAAATCGTTTCAGTCGATTTGATAAATTCGGTAGGTGAGTGAGAAACCGATTCAAACCTAAACAAATGTCTTTGCACGTGAGCACTTTATAGATTCGAGAGATCAATCCGTATAAGTCCGGCCTAAACCAAGAAATGGCCGTTCCAGACTTGCTTCGGTCCAAAGTGGAGGAGAAGGGTTGATTTGGGGAGGATGCAAAGAAAGGTGTTGAGACCAGAATACCTCCGGGAGAGTAGTATCTCGACTTGTATCGTAAAGTAGAAGCTTGGGAAGCTTGCAAGAGATGAAAGCTTTTGGGAGAGCTTGCAAAGTTGCCTTTCCGAGAGTGTAGTATTTTTCTCCGACCGAGACTTGTTCCGGTGGAAATAGGTAAGACCTATTTATACAAGTCGAGATTGAAACGCACCTCAGCCTCATGAAGGAAGAGAGTAAAGGGTGAAATAATGGGAGGAGGTGGTAACCGCATGGTTTAATGGGTGAAAACGTTTTTCACCATTATTTCCTCTTTTATTTGACCACTTTATTCCTTTTCACGCTTTCTTAATGTGAGAGCGTAGTGTACGCAATGCATCTTTGTGACCGCCAAACCAAAACCCTAAAGCAAGCATCCCCGGTTTGTGTTGATGTCTCGAGTGTTGGTTGCATCTTGAGTGCAAGTGGCGCTGCTAGTGACGCGTGTGGCATGTGCCAGTGGCATGTGCGGAATGCCTTGGTGGTAGGTTGCACGGTTTGCAAGTTAGGTTACCAGCGTGTGGGTTTGGCATTTGCCAATGGCATGTGCGGAATGCCTTGGTGGTAGGTTGCGCGGTTTGCAAGTTAGGCTACCAGCGTGTGTGTTTGGCATGTGCCAATGGCATGTGCGGAATGCCTTGGTGGTAGGTTGCACGGTTTGCAAGTTAGGCTACCAGTGTGTGTGTTTGGCATGTGCCAATGGAATGTGCGGAATGCCTTGGTGGTAGGTTGCGCGGTTTGCAAGTTAGGCTACCAGCGTGTGTGTTTGGCATGTGCCAATGGCATGTGCGGAATGCCTTGGTGGTAGGTTGCACGGTTTGCAAGTTAGGCTACCGGGGTGTGTGTTTGGCATGTGCCAATGGCATGTGTGGAATGCCTTGGTGGTAGGTTGCACGGTTTGCAAGTTAGGCTACCAGCGTGTGTGTTTGGCATGTGCCAATGGCACGTGCGGCCATGTTGACCTAGTTGCAAGTCTTGCAAGCCTAGGGCGCTATATTTGGCGTGGGCCAAAGGCATAGCGGCTTGGAAATATGGCTTGCGACACGTGTTGGCATGTGCCAATGGCACGTGCGGCCATGTTGACATAGTTGCAAGTCTTGCAAGCCTAGGGCGCTATATTATGCGTGGGCCAAAGGCATAGCGGCTTGGAAATATGGCTTGTGACACTTGTTGGCATGTGCCAATGGCACGTGCGGCCATGTTGACCTAGTTGCAAGTTTTGCAAGCCTAGGCGCTATATTTGGCGTTGGCCAAAGGCATAGCGGCTTTGAAATATGGCTTGCGACACGTGTTGGCATGTGCCAATGGCACGTGCGGCCATGTTGACCTAGTTGCAAGTCTTGCAAGCCTAGGGCGCTATATTTGGCGTGGGCCAAAGGCATAGCGGCTTGGAAATATGGCTTGCGACACGTGTTGGCATGTGCCAATGGCACGTGCGGCCATGTTGACCTAGTTGCAAGTCTTGCAAGCCTAGGGCGCTATATTTGGCGTGGGCCAAAGGCATAGCGGCTTGGAAATATGGCTTGCGACACGTGTTGGCATGTGCCAATGGCACGTGCGGCCATGTTGACCTAGTTGCAAGTCTTGCAAGCCTAGGGCGCTGGCGTGGGCCAAAGGCATAGCGTCTTGGAAATATGGCTTGCGACACGTGTTGGCATGTGTCAATGGCACGTGCGGCCATGTTGACCTAGTTGCAAGTCTTGCAAGCCTAGGGCGCTATATTTGGCGTGGGCCAAAAGCATAGCGGCTTGGAAATATGGCTTGCGACATATGTTGGCATGTGCCAATGGCACGTGCGGCCATGTTGACCTTGTTGCAAGTCTTGCAAGCCTAGGGCGCTATATTTGGCGTGGGCCAAAGGCATAGCGGCTTGGAAATATGGCTTGCGACACGTGTTGGCATGTGCCAATGGCACGTGCGGCCATGTTGACCTAGTTGCAAGTCTTGCAAGCCTAGGGCGCTATATTTGGCGTGGGCCAAAGGCATAGCGGCTTGGAAATATGGCTTGCGACACGTGTTGGCATGTGCCAATGGCACGTGTTGGCATGTGCCAATGGCACGTGCGGCCATGTTGACCTAGTTGCAAGTCTTGCAAGCCTAGGGCGCTATATTTAAGCGTGGGCCAAAGGCATAGCGGCTTGGAAATATGGCTTGCGACACGTGTTGGCATGTGCCAATGGCACGTGCGGCCATGTTGACCTAGTTGCAAGTCTTGCAAGCCTAGGGCGCTATATTTGGCGTGGGCCAAAGGCTTGGAAATTAGGCATTGTTGCCATGGTGCGCAGGGTGCGGCTTGGTTTGGCATTGTTGCCATGGTGCGCAGTATGCGGCTTGGCTTGGCATTGTTGCCATGGTGCGCAGTATGCGGCTTGGCTTGGCATTGTTGCCATGGTGCGCAAAGATGCGGCTTGGTTTGGCATTCTTTGCCATGGTGCGCAGGTGCGGCTTGGTTTGGCATTCTTTGCCATGGGTCTGTGATGTGCGGCTTGGTTTGGCATTGTTGCCATGGTGCGCAGGGTGCGGCATTGCTGCCATGGTGCGCAGGGTGCGGCTTGGTTTGGCATTGTTGCCATGGTACGCAGTATGCGGTTTGGTTTGGCATTGTTGCCATAATGCGCAGTGTGCGGCTTGGTTTTGGAATTAGGGTTCTGTGTTGAAAACCTAATGGGTATTTTGAAAAAATACCCCTATTAATTATTTTGAAGGTTAAATGCTCTTAGTTAATGTGTTGCGGGTCGCACTAGGTCATGGGGTTTTACGATTTTACCCCTTGTCTAAAAACCACCATCAACAACGGTATAAATTAAACATGTCATGTTATACTTATAATAATAATAAAAAAAATGCTAAATCAATCAAAAACATTGCACAGAAGACAAAACAAACATCGTACTCTATGCGTGAATAGACAAAACCAGATTAGTTGGTTGCAAACAAGGACAAAGAAAAATATAATATTACTTTCATTCACAGTAGTTTAGAAAATAAAATCACTTTACATTAAACAGTATATCATCATGATTAGTCGCAATCAAGCATGGTAGTGGTTGAAAATTGATGGTCTGACAGCATGTGAATCCCACTAAACAAACATTTTATAATAAAGATGAAAAAAAAAATCTACCAATTAAATCATCACACCTAAAGATAACCTAAATCTAGCATCACAAAATCAGATCTCACCGCAACATTAGATGTATTAAAAATATATATGTTGTAATATCAATATTACTTAGCGATTGAGTGACAGAAAAAATAACTTTTCATCTAATAGTACTTAGCTTTTGATTCCGCCATGAACAGAAGGGATTGCAATTTCTTCCGCGAATCAGAGATAAACACCTCGGAACCCAATCAAAGCGAGATTGGATTTCATCCACGAGCCGGAAAAATACAAACAGACGAGTTTTCACCAGGAACATGAGAACGCAGCATGTTATCCTTGATTGATCCGAGAGAGAAAAAAAATAAAAAAAATCAGCGGCTGACCATCGTGGTGATAACGTATTGAAGGAGAAATATAGAGAAAGATAAGAGAGGCACAATGAGGAGGATTTTCCATTGATTAGCATTAGTAGTTTACATAGAACAATATCCTATATATATACACGTAGGAAGTAAACCCTAGATACTATATTGGTTTGCACATCCATGGGCTACAAGCCCTACAACACAACATTATTTCTTCTTTAAAAAAAATATTTAATACAAAAAGTAAAAAATCAAATTTTTTCAGCAAAAACACATAAAAAAATACCGTCTTCCATTTTCATGTGATCTTCGTCTTCATTCATCATTTTTTTTTCTCAGGACTTGCATCGACTTATTTCTCATCCACAAAAGTCTCATGCTCAGATGGTCAACCTTGCATCAAACTGATCTCTATTGCCTCTCCCTTTCTTTTATGGTTATGAATTTTTACCTAAGTATGAAGTTTCACATGAAAAATTGGAGAAAATTTTATTAACCTTTGATCTGTGGATTATGTTCTTAATTTATCAATTTCCGTTGATAAAAACTTAATTATACTTGATTCCCATCGTATTTAAATTAATTACATAAATTAGGGTGTATGTTTAAGGAATGGGAAAACTACTCATTGAAGAAGATGAATGTCTAATTCTAGGTCTGGCTTCGGAATCAATGCATAACATTCGAAATTAGAGAATAAAAAATAAACAGTGAGAAGCTACTCTTTGGCCAAATTGTTAGCAATGGGAAGGACAATATAAAGGAGTTTCAAATCTTTGAAAAAGAAGTAATGGGTATCTTTGATTGAACTGAATTTCAAATTATGTTATGTCTTCTGATATAAGATCTGGCTTCTTAATTTGATCAAGAATGAGACACAAAATTAAGGCAATAAAATATACTCTATGAAGATTTAACCATA
Organism: Papaver armeniacum; assembly: GCA_023531295.1. NCBI lineage: Eukaryota > Viridiplantae > Streptophyta > Magnoliopsida > Ranunculales > Papaveraceae > Papaver > Papaver armeniacum. The sequence goes on from JAJJWW010018369.1 coordinate 112,975, forward strand.
GTTAGTTGATTCGAGGGGCAAAAAAAAAAAAGAGTAAAAACCTCTGCTGTACAAATTTCTTTTTGATGACGTGGTTCGGAGGAGTTATCACCCCAGAATGCCACATCGCGTGTCATGTAGGATCAGCCGGTATTTAGCTGTTACCAAGATGTTCACCTAGCACGATTATTGTTTTAATGTGGGAAGGTCCTATAATACGAAAGTTATTAGTTAGGTCTAAAAATTGTATTTTTGTGGATTTTTAAAAGTTTTTTATTTTAGGGATTTGATTTGGGAACTGAGATTTGCAATCAAAATCAAACTGAAGATTCTTAATTGATAGGCCCCTTTCTTCTTTCCACCTCCATTTGTACCTTTTATTTTCAGATGGATCTTCTATCACAACAATACCATCGTTCTATACGAATCTATTAAATAGACAAGCAGATAAGAAGAGATCGGAAATTTAATAAGTCCAAAATGGTGTTAGTCTCAAAACTACTGTTAATGAACATTCCAACATTGATTAAAAATTTAGCTTACCTAGAAAAAGCGAGGAACACTTTATAAAATTGTTCTCTGGTAAATGAAATCGTTGATTTCATCGATTGACTGGGTTAATTTATTTTGTTGCAGAGAACTGAAAGAATAACCAGGACCATGAGAGAAGGAGGAGCTAACTGTTGGAATTGGAAGAAAGAAAAAATCGAGACAGAAGTTTGAACCGGGTCTTGGATTTCCAAAGAAAACCCGAGTTTTTTATTTTAATCTCAGCCATTCGAAATTGTTTCATCCATTGGCTGTATGAGTCTGTAAAAGACTCTGTCATTACATCTCTATAACATAAAAAAATGTAAAAGATAAAATAAGAAATATAACATAAGTCGAAAAATATGAGGGTGTTTAGACACACCTAAAGAATTAATTAAGTCGAAAAGTTGGAAGTTATGTATGTGAAACAATTTTCTTTTACTTATAACTTCGTGGATACAACTTCTAGTTATGGTTGTCAAAAAGACTTTTAACCTCGAGCAACAGTTTAATTTTGAATGATATGATGGTTCAGATCATTAAAGACGATATGATTTTGTTGTTTTGGGATGATTTTATTAATTTGTTCGAACAAGAACTACATTGTGAACTTATTAATATTTTTTTTCTATAGCTATATTTTGAACCTATATTTTTTTTATTTTGCGACCATATTTTGATTTTGGTTATGTTGGCTAAAATCGATTGAGTCGTCAAACATTATCGTTTTATTTCGTGGAAAAGGATACTCATTTTTCTGTCAAAGCCTTCAATGCAAAGAATAATCTCCATATACTAATGGCTTCACTACAATATAGATTTTTAAGAATTATCTTGAATTATGAATCTTGAGTATATCAATAATGGTAAATCATCATCGAATTGAGTTAAACTCGTCAAAAAAAAACCTGGCGTCATTAGGGGCGACCCTGAAAGAATTAGGGGCGACACAAAAAGACAAAAAGGTCACCCAAACCTAAAATTAAGTCATCCCTTATTGGTGATTTTTCGAAATGGCAATTATACCCTCCATAATCGGTAGATAAAACCACAATCGTAAGTTTACCTCCATAATCGGTAGATTTTAGGATAATCGGAGGATAATATGCACATATGTAGTTTTAAAGTTTTGTTATTTTGAAATAACCTACAATCGGAAGTTATGTATTTCACCTAATCTATCGATTATGGAGTTGTTCCAAAATCGATATTTGTAAAAATCTCAATTTTTTTGAATTTGGGAACTTCACTACAATCGGAAGTTAGTTAGTTACCATGTCTCCCGATTATGGAGTTGCCCCAAAATCGATATTTGAAAAAATCTCAAATTTTCGAATTTGGGAACTTCACTACAATCGGAAGTTAGTTAGTTACCATGTCTCCAGACATGGAGTTGCCCCAAAATCGATATTTGAAAAATCTCAAGTTTTTCGAATTTGGGAACTTCCACAATCATTAGCTTATGAAGTTCACCTAATCTACCGATTTTAAACCCCTCGTTAATCGGTGAGACAATGATAAAATGTTGTGTCCGATTACAAGGCTATTTAGGTTCAGAAGAACAATAAAAATAAAGCCACTAGTTAATGTTGATAACATTACTACCGATTCTGAACATATCTCACATTTTTTTAAAAAGTCACCATAATCGGTATTTAATGTTGATAACATTAACTACCGATTCTAAACATATCTCACAATATTTTGAAAATTTACCAGAATCGGTAGTTAAGGTTGATTTGTAGCCTCCGATTATGGTGAAAAATTCAGCAGTTTCAGACAATCAAGTAATAAACATAACTCAAAATACATTCATAACCCATAAACTTAAGAACATATAATCCAAAACAAGTATTAAAACAACATAATCCAAAATAAACTGTTAAAACAAACACCATAATCCAAAAGAAACTGTTTAAACCACATAATCCATAACATGGAACAACGCATTATCCCCTAATTCCTAGTTTTCTTATTAGTATTTTCAGCTAGAGTTTTAGAATGCTTTGGACGATCCACACGACCCGTATTATCACCAAAGATTACCTTCATTTCCCTCAATATTTCCTTCAAAGATGAGAGCTTGAAGAAGCATGAGATCTTTTGTTCGCCTTTGATGTTTTTCTGTTGGGCGCGTTCTTCGTCACTTTCTCCCCAAACTCAGATGCATACTCTTCATTATCAACATTATCAATCATCTCCCTGTGCTTCTAATCTTCACAATTGGCACAGTCATCCAATTCGTTATGCGATCATTGCGCAATTTGGACAAAAACTTTAACCTATTCATCTATTTTTTTAATTTAGAAAACATCAAATGGAGTTCACTTAAGAAACTGAGTCGTAATATTAGAGGTAAAATTCATAGAACCATACACACTCGTTTATCATATCCTGGGGGTTTTTATGGGATGATACATCTGTAAATGGATGCCGCCGAGGTCGACATTGCTTTTAGTTCACGGATTAATTTTGGATGTGAATGCTCCCGGTACCACTCCATAAAGCCTGGAGCATTTTCGTGACCTCGGTTGAAAGGTCTTCCAGTGTTCACCAAGTGGTACTCCCTCTTATCTCAATGTTCAGCAACAGATGGATCACTAGAGTTAACAACCATTATGTTTCCCTGGTTTGACTCGCTATGCTGCACTTACAACTTGAACTTGCCATTAACATGATGCCATGTTACTGCTTGGAAAGCACCATGTTGTCGCATCACCCTGGAGCCATTGTACATCACATGACCTGTGTGGTGCCACAATGGTCCAAAATAATGGGACAACTCGGAATGAGTCCCTATATGTCCACTAGCTCTGTTTTCCTTGTATGGATCAAAGCATACATCCGAGGCCTTTATTGAGTATAATTTCTCCCTCAAGTTAACCAACTGCTCGTCCTTTGACCTTTTACGGTTCTTTGTGAACTTGTACTTTGTTCCTCTCGGTGCACCTCTCTCGCCACTGTCTTTGACTCTACCAATTCCCGGCACAGGGGTAGTGGTCATAGATCCATGTCTACATACATATCAAACCAAGTATTAGAAATTGATTCTTAAAATAGAAAAAAAAACACACATAACGATCAATGTATTAATAGAGTTGAGCAAATAACTGGAATAGACTCATGTTCCCGGCAATTTGGATAGTCCTAAGCCTCGACGCTTTTCTTAACTCTTCCATAAAGAATGCAATGGTTGTCGTGCCCCAGGAGTAGTCCGCGACCTTATTGAGAGGATCCAACAGTTGTAAAAGGTTGGCGTCTACTCGATTAAAAATCTAGCTTACCTAGAAAAAGCGAGGAACACTTTATAAAATTGTTCTCTGGTAAATAAAATCGTTGATTTCGTCGATTGACTGGGTTAATTTATTTTGTTGCAGAGAACTGAAAGAATAACCAGGACCATGAGAGAAGGAGGAGCTATCTGTTGGAATTGGAAGAAAGAAAAAGTCGAGACAGAAGTTTGAACCGGGTCTGGGATTTCCAAAGAAAACCCGAGTTTTTTATTTTAATCTCAGCCATTCGAAATTGTTTCATCCATTGGCTGTATGAGTCTGTAAAAGACTCTGTCATTACATCTCTATAACATAAAAAAAATGTAAAAGATAAAATAAGAAGAGATATAACATAAGTCGAAAAATATGAGGGTGTTTAGACACACCTACAGAATTAATTAAGTCGAAAAGTTGGAAGTTATGTATGTGAAACAATTTTCTTTTACTTATAACTTCGTGGATACAACTTTCTAGTTATGGTTGTCAAAAAGACTTTTAACCTCGAGCAACAGTTTAATTTTTGAATGATATGATGGTTCAGATCATTAAAGACGATATGATTTTGTTGTTTTGGGATGATTTTATTAATTTGTTCGAACAAGAACTACATTGTGAACTTATTAATATTTTTTTTCTATAGCTATATTTTGAATCTATATTTTATTTTATTTTGCGACCATATTTTGATTTTGGTTATGTTGGCTAAAATCGATTGAGTCGTCAAACATTATCGTTTTATTCTGTGAAAAAGGATACTCATTTTCTGTCCAAAGCCTTCAATGCAAAGAATAATCTCCATATACTAATGGCTTCACTACAATATAGATTTTTAAGAATTATCTTGAATTATGAATCTTGAGTATATCAATAATGGTAAATCATCATCGAATTGAGTTAAACTCGTCAAAAAAACACGGCGTTATTAGGGGCGACCCTGAAAGAATTAGGGGCGACACAAAAGAAAAAAAGGTCACCCAAACCTAAAATTAAGTCATCCCTTATTGGTGATTTTTCGAAATGGCAATTATACCCTCCATAATCGGTAGATAAAACCACAATCGTAAGTTTACCTCCATAATCGGTAGATTTTAGGATAATCGGAGGATAATATGCACATATGTAGTTTTAAAGTTTTGTTATTTTGAAATAACCTACAATCAGAAGTTATGTAGTTCACCTAATCTATCGATTATGGAGTTGTTCCAAAATCGATATTTGTAAAAATCTCAATTTTTTTGAATTTGGGAACTTCACTACAATCGGAAGTTAGTTAGTTACCATGTCTCCCGATTATGGAGTTGCCCCAAAATCGATATTTGAAAAAATCTCAAATTTTTCGAATTTGGGAACTTCACTACAATCGGAAGTTAGTTAGTTACCATGTCTCCCGATTATGGAGTTGCCCCAAAATCGATATTTGAAAAAATCTCAAGTTTTTCGAATTTGGGAACTTCCACAATCAGTAGCTTATGAAGTTCACCTAATCTACCGATTTTAAACCCCTCGTTAATCGGTAGACTATGATAAAATGTTGTGTCCGATTACAAGGCTATTTAGGTTCAGAAGAACAATAAAAATAAAGCCATTATAATCGGTAGTTAATGTTGATAACATTACTACCGAAACTGAACATATCTCACATTTTTTTAAAAAGTCACCATAATCGGTATTTAATGTTGATAACATTAACTACCGACTCTAAACATATCTCACAATATTTTGAAAATTTACAGAATCGGTAGTTAAGGTTGATTTGTAGCCTCCGATTATGGTGAAAAAATTCAACGATTCAGGACAATCAAGTAATAAACATAACTCAAAATACATTCATAACCCATAAACTTATAAGAACATATAATCCAAAACAAGTATTAAAACAACATAATCCAAAATAAACTGTTAAAACAAACACCATAATCCAAAAGAAACTGTTTAAACCACATAATCCATAACATGGAACAACACATTATCCCCTAATTCCTAGTTTTCTTATTAGTATTGTCAGCTAGAGTTTTAGAATGCTTTGGACGATCCACACGACCCGTATTATCACCAGCATTACCTTCATTTCCCTCAATATTTCCTTCAGCATGAGAGCTTGAAGAAGCATGAGATCTTTTGTTCGCCTTTGATGTTTTTTTCTTGGGCGCGTTCTTCGTCACTTTCTCCCCAAACTCAGATGCATACTCTTCATTATCAACATTATCAATCATCTCCCTGTGCTTCTAATCTTCACAATTAGCACAGGCTGTCCAGCCGTTATGCAATCAGCGCACCATTTGGACAAAAACTTTAACCTATTCATCTATTTTTTTAATTGAGAAAACATCAAATGGAGTTCACTTAAGAAACTGAGTCGTAATATTAGAGGTAAAATTCATAGAACCATACACACTCGTTTATCATATCCTGGGGGTTTTTACGGGATGATACATCTGTAAATGGATGCCGCCGAGGTCGACTTTGCTTTAAGTTCACGGATTAATTTTGGATGTGAATGCTCCCGGTACCACTCCATAAAGCCTGGAGCATTTTCGTGACCTCGGTTGAAAGGTCTTCCAGTGTTCACCAAGTGGTACTCCCTCTTATCTCAATGTTCAGCAACAGATGGATCACTAGAGTTAACAACCATTATGTTTCCCTGGTTTGACTCGCTATGCTGCACGTCCAACTTGAACTTGCCATTAACATGATGCCATGTTACTGCTTGGAAAGCACTATGTTGTCGCATCACCCTGGAGCCATTGTACATCACATGACCTGTGTGGTGCCACAATGGTCCAAAATAATGGGACAACTCGGAATGAGTCCCTATATGTCCACTAGCTCTGTTTTCCTTGTATGGATCAAAGCATACATCCGAGGCCTTTATTGAGTCTAATTTCTCCCTCAAGTTAACCAACTGCTCGTCCTTTGACCTTTTACGATTCTTTGTGAACTTGTACTTTGTTCCTCTCGGTGCACCTCTCTGCCACGCTATCTTCAGCTCTACCAATTCCAGACCGGGGTAGTGGTCATAGATCCATGTATACATACATATCAAACCAAGTATTAGAAATTGATTCTTAAAATCGAAAAAAAAAAACACATAACGATCAATGTATTAATAGAGTTGAGCAAATAACTGGAATAGACTCATGTTCCCGGCAATTTGGATAGTCCTAAGCCTCGACGCTTTTCTTAACTCTTCCATAAAGAATGCAATGGTTGTCGTGCCCCAGGAGTAGTCCGCGACCTTATTGAGAGGATCCAACAGTTGTAAAAGGTTGGCGTCTACTCGGTTGCCACTCGTATTGGGGAATATGACACATCCCAATACAACCAAGAGATAGGCGGTGACAATGGCATCTACTTCGGCATCACTTAATGTTCCTTTCTTTTCTTTCTCGGCAGTGCCTTTGAACATCTTGATCAACTGGCTCATGTTAAACTGTCTAGTTATGTAAGAGAAGCACATGTTGAACTCAATGGCTGTTGTCTCTTTATCCCAACCAAGACACTTGTTACACAAATCATAAAGTTATGCCCAACTTAACTGCTTTGTGTACTCATACTTGACAACCACACCTCCCTCATTGAGATTAAGAATCTGCTTGGCATCATTTGGAGTAATGGTCATCTCCCCAAATAGCATATGAAAGGTGTCAGTCTCGGGATACATTCTCTCCACAAAAGCCGATATAACAACCCGATCATGGTCCAACATTGAGTTCTCGGCAGCACTAGCTAATCCAGAGTTGGCTATCCTTCTCTTGAACCTCTCACATTCACCATCTAAAGGCCAATATTTCATTACTTTTTCAAAAGCGGTGGGCTTGAGAAGACGAATCGCATCGAGAATGATACTATCAAACACACAACACATTACAAAATCAATAGAGTATTATTACGAATAAATCGACAATACGTTTGTAAAAAATAATACGATTATTACCTCGGTTTGATTTCTACGGCCCAGGAGTCTTGTAGCCAAATAACAATGCTCCACCATCTCTAGGCAGCCCAGGGATATCTTCTTCAAAATCCGTCTTCTTCCAAGAGATGGGTACAAGGTGTGATGCTTTCTTCGCTATTGGCTTCCTTTTAACTCCTCCTTGTCCTTGTGTCACTAGTATAAAAATGTCCTTTAGTCACGGTAATTTACCGTGTCCAAATCTCTATGGCCTCGGATTTCGATTTTTTGAAAACCGTGACTAAAGCCTGCGAGGCCAAAAGTGCACCATTTGGTCACGGTAAATTTCGGGGCTAAATCTTTAAATCACCGTGACCAAAACTTCAATAGTCATAGATTTTTATTGGTCACCGTGACACATTTGCTCATTAGTCTCGGAATGCTGAAAAACACCGAGACAAAATTTGTTCAATTGCCACTAACTCCATACTAACACCGTGACCAACTTGTGTACTGGTCATGTGCCCCTTATCTTTCCAAACCATCAAACATAAAATACTTTGTTGGGTACGGTTTTGAGCCGCAATAAGCAAAAGCAGTAATGAATAAACATTTGACCGAATCTGAATAATATCGTTAAAAATCAACATAGTTGACACTATCTTTATATATAAATTGCATTAGAGTTAATAACAAGGACATTAACAATATAATCAGTAAGTATTAGAATATGTAAACACGCTCGCATAAAAGAGTAGGAAGGGGAGCCTCTGAAGAAATCTCTGAATTAAAGGACAACCACTTCTGTTAAGTGCCTACTCGAGGTCTTGTTTACTGAGGAATCCTGTGCACAGTCACCCTGCAATAACTACTGCCTATTCTCCCGCTAGGATGTCGCTTAGCTGAAAGCAAGAGAACAATAAAACAAAATGTGCAAGTCAAGTTACAATGCAAGATCTTATACTGCATAAGCTCAGTTAAGAATGTTGAGATGCATAATGAACAACCCATTCTCTTCATATAAATTCAGTTAAAACACAAATTCAGCTTGAGCGGAACTTAAACCTTATCAACTTTGTTAATAACCTGAAGCTTTTGGATGGTACTTTATGCAAGGGAACGGTCGCAGACGACTGTACAATGAATATGCTTCTGCTCTATATCAAGCAAAGTGAAACACCTGATGTCATCTATCAAAGCAACTTCAGTAATTACAAGTAACGCAAAAAAATTTGATCAAAATAAGGAATAGAAAATCAGACCTCTGTCTAAAATAGTATATTCCTTAGATGCAGAGCCTTTAGCAAATGCGACTTTTCCTTGAGTTTGGTTTCTCACAGAGGCTATAAGAGTAAGAAAGATCAATTGTATTCTGCCAATAATAAACAGTAAAATGCCCAAACCTTTGGATTATGAAAATATCATTACAAAAGCATCATTTTACAGCTAATTCAAGGCTCCAAATTAAATTAAACCCGGATGCAGATTGACAAATCCTAAAGGCTATACAATAAAAGAAAAGATGAAGAGTAAATTATGACTTCCAAACCTGAATCAATTGGCGGTAATAGACCAACATGGAACAAATCAAACCAGTAACTGAACTCGAGACCAGTGAACAAAATCGAAGAAGACAGAAGTTGAATCTTTAAGGTGTATGCTCGCATTTACATATCCAAAACCTGGAAGTAAAAATAAACGCTAATTCATTCATTTACCTTCCCAAGTGAAAAAGGCACTTAGAAGAACATACGATAACTTACTAAAAAAACACAAAAAAAGAACATGTTGCACTCATCATTTTTTTTAACGGAGTAATCTCCTTTCCTATCTGACCAATGGGAAATTACAAGCTCGTCAAATATTTGAAGTCAGTCTTATAGATTTAGGAATAAAAGGAACCAAACCACTGTGAAGGAATGTCATATCCCCGATCTTAAAGAAGGTGTATCCAACCAACACCAAAAAATGCCTCCTTTATGAAAGCTTACACATCCCTTAAACGCACAAAAACATTGTTAAAAAGGAAAAACTCAAGATCCTTTAATTAAATCATACGCAGCCAATACTACTAAATTTACAGCACTAGAACGGGAAAAGTAGAATCCATTTAGTAGCCTATAACCACCATACTCTTCCTAACTTATTTTCGTGCCACTAAGTATTCAATTTCCATAACTTTAAACATCAACATTCCGGGGAGATCTCAAATTAATGGAAAGGAACATACCCTTGGTAAAGGAGGAGATTGGCCCGAGAAACCCTCTTAGTGCATGCATTTCCTAACTTGCTTAAAGTGTCTACACATACAGGGAAAAAGGAAGATATCCAATACCTTGGAAAATAAATGTAACAGATTACCAAACATCTCAACTTGCTTAGATATTGTATCTTCTAAAGGATTTAATCAATGTACGTAAAAACAAGGAATTGTGATAATTAATGTAACAAGTTACCCGAGTTGGCACAAACACAATCTACACAGACCACATTTAGATTTAGTATTACTTCTGTACAGATGATTATAATCAATTTATAGGAATAGATTTGAGTTGCATCTATCATGACATTATACTGATTGAACAGAGATTTTAACTTAAAAATAGAGTGAATAGATACCAACACCACCATCATTGATCAGCACGCCATCATTGTCCTAACAAAGGCGCAAGATTCACTATCAACTTCAGAGATCACTTACCTAAAAACGTATCAGAAACTAATATGAAGTTGAAACCATGATGGCCAAATGGTAGATAAATTCCCTAAATTAACAAAAGCATATCCATTACAGGCAAACAAAATGATAACAATTGTAAATCTAGAACATAAAAAAAATGGAATTTTGTGCTAAATTGTTTCTCTAACATGGTAATAACGACAACCCAACATCTCATTACAGCAAGGGCCATGGGCCTCGAATTTTACATCAACATTCTGACATAACTAACCAAAATCGTTATTACCATTCTGACCTCGAATGGTAATAACGACATCCCTAATAATTTTGAAAACAACCAAATCCACAAAAAATTATCATCTTCGACATTAATAGGTGAAAAGGGAAATTGGGGATTTCTTTAACAATTGAGGAAAAAACTAACTTACCTTTCACATAAAGAGAAAAGGCATGGATCTCCCACACTCTAGTAATGCTTATTTTAGGGTACCTATTTTCAAATTCAAACACAATCAAAATTGGAAAAAAATAATGTATGTCATGACTTCAAATAAGAAAACCCTAATATACAAAGAATTCACTAATTCAATTTGAGCAAATTATTTCATCTATTAACCAAAAGCTAGTCCAAAAATTAACAGACTTCAGACTCTTACCAGAAAAAACCCATAAACTTCTTGAACTATCCGAAACTTCGGATTGATTTACACATAGGAACATGAAATCAGATCGAACAGTCTTGATATAATAAGGATTTTATTTGGGATTGAATGACAGAGAGACGAAGAAGTAGAGAGGAAATTACCCTAAGACGTAAGAAGGTGGGCGGAGTTATAGTAGATCGTGGGAGATTGAGAGTATAAGTATAGCAGTTCCAACTTTTAATCGTGTTTAGAAAATGTTGATCGACCCTTAGATGTAAATTAGAAACGCGTCAATAATACCCGTATCCAAAGAGTTATGAAATGGTCCCGGAAATACATTTACCCGGGACAAACAAAGCGTTAGTCTCGTTTATAGATACAGCCGTGACAAGGTCAACCGTGACCAAAAACCATAATTGTACTAGTGGTGCACCACTTGGTTGTCCTTCAGCTTTAGTGATTTCCAGTGTGCTTGCTTGTACTTCTTCTTGAGTTCCTTTTTGGCTCCTCTCTCTCCGCGCACTAGCGGTTAGTTTCCTACCCCCAGGTTGACGAGGCCCTAAACAGTTGTATCTTTGTCTTTCTTACCTCGCCTGTCCCTAAACAATAAATTGGTTCGTAAGAATCACATTACAAAGTACTTAATCGGGAGAAAAAAAAACTAGGATTGTCTTCCGATTATGCACAATCGGACGCAAAGGTAAAACAATTTCTACGATTACACTAAATCGGAAGTCATATTATAGTACTTACTCCCGATTATGCATCAATTTGGGTTCAGAAACTCATAAAGTCATGAGACATATATAATCGGAACAAAACAATAAAATATATCACCCGATTGAATATACTCGGAAGTAAAGAAATTGCGTTTAGCTTCCGATCAAAACGTAGCCCTGAAATAGGATTTTGCTAAAATCACAAAATTTTCAAATTTTACAACTTACATAATCGGTAGTGTTTTGAATTCGTCTAACCTACGATTATACATAATCGGAAGACAAATAGTATATAGTATCTTCCGATTATGGGTACCAATTGTGTGTCCATACATGTTCTAATTCTATGTTACAATCGCAAGGCAAAATATAACTTAGCTCCCGATTATGTCCCTTTTATGGTTCAGTGACAAATAGCTTTGTATAATCGGAAGTAATATGTAACAATTAACACCCGATTATGGTCGATGTAAACGAAAACCCTTGAAAATGGCCATAATTGGGAGAAAAAATGTAGATCTAACTCCCGATTCTGGGAAATAACTGAAAACCCTCGAACTTATTTTCATGGATTCGTCAAATTGAAGCAACATAAACACATAAAAAGATAGAAACTTACCTAATTGGGGCCATTTCGGGAGATTTTGATTATCGAATCGCCACCACCACCAACACGAGCGACGTCATCCTCATCATGTTCTTCGTGTTCATGTTCTTCGTCGTTTAAGGCAGTTGCAATCGCTTTGTTCTTTAATTTTTCTCGATCTCTCGAGGGTTCATTAATATCCGTCATCGTTTTATAAAAGAATCGACGATGTTTTTGATTCGGTGATGAACGACTACGATGAATTGAAGTTTGAATATGGGGGAATAGTGTTTTTACTATCCACAGTCAGAAGGGAAGAAGAAGAGGAGAAGAAGAGTTGAAAAGAAAAGAAAGAAAATGAAATGAAATTAGGTTTTGGGTGGTCTTAATCCTTTGACGGTTGTGTCGGCAACTATAATCGGTAGGTAGATGATGTTCTCTTTCTACCGATTATTATAGACAGTTGTCCCAAATTCATTTTTTTCTTCAAAACAGATAAAATTGCGTTTTTCTACTTTAACAATCCGTAGATATGATATGTTATTATGCTACCGATTATGGCAATATCCGATTCTTAAACATACTAGTAATCGGTAGACAAAACTATATTGTAAACTACCGATTGCGAAGGGACATACAAGTATTTTCACCCTATTTTGTCTTATTGTGTCGCCCCTAATTCTATCAAGGTCGCCCCTAATGACGCCAGGAAAAAAAGAGCAGAAAAAAAATTACCTGCAGCAAAAATAATGTATTATGATTTACAATGATTCGTGAAAGATTTAGTTTAGCTAAGAGACACCAAAATTTACCAACCGCTGCCCATGTGCGTCTATGCCGAAAATACTACTCGATTTTCATTTTGTTTTTCGTTTTTATGTGTACTCGGTTTTGCTCAACATAGTATGGGCCTATGTGGGTGTTGAGAATCAGGCTTCAAGTCCAACTGTATGCCTGTAGAAGGCCCAAGATCCAATGTGGAACCTACTGCTAGAGCCCAGAGACGCGTCTTTTCACTCTTACCATATTTTTCCGTTTCCCAAACGAAGACAACTTCCAAATTGCGATCCTTGATGATTCCAGAGTCTTCTCATGAAAGTCTATATATAACTGTGAACGGAGATATTGGTTCTCACGTTCGATCTCTACGCTTTTCTTTCTCTTTTTTTATATACACATAAGAATTTTTCTCAATTAGTTTTTTCTTTGCAACCTTTGATTGATAAGATATGTCGAATTCAAAGATGGTAACCTTGAAGAGTTCTGATGGAGAAACTTTTGATGTCAAAGAATCTGTTGCTCTTCAATCTCAAACCATTAAGCATATGATCGAAGATGATTGTGCTGATAACGGAATACCTTTACCCAATGTAACAAGCAAGATTTTGGCTAAAGTTATTGAATATTGCAAGGAACATGACTGTGATGCTGATGGAAAAAAGAAAGATGAACTTAAGAACTGGGATGCTGAGTTTGTTAAGGTCGATCAAGATACGTTGTTCGATCTTATTTTGGCTGCAAATTATCTGAATGTTAAGGAGTTATTGGATTTGACTTGCCAGACAGTTGCTGACATGATCAAGGGAAAGACAGTAGAGGAGATCCGCAAGACATTCAACATCAAGAATGACTTCACCCCTGAGGAAGAAGAGGAGGTCAGAAGGGAGAACCAGTGGGCTTTTGAATGATGATTTTAAGCCTAAAAAAACAGATGGTCTAGGGGTCTTCTCTTCTTTGCTTTTTTATGGTTTAATTTTTGTTTTCGTATAAGTTGTCCAGACAATTTTTATATGAGTAGTACTGATTATTAATTATTCAGTGTTTTGAGTTCAATTGCATGTGTTTTTTTCTTCTTTCAGTAAAGATTAGAGATTTTAGGTCAACCCTAACATGCAGCCGATTATTCCCTAGTGCAAATTTTATATTTTTAGAACACGGAAAACATTTAATTTTTCGCACATGAAGCAAAAAATTTCTGACAGTTTTTTGTTTCCCATTCACAACTCATTAAGGGAATAACTTAGAATTGCATGCAACAATTTTAACCTTGCCGACATTCTGTTTGCCCTCCGCGTTCTTGAACACTGCATCCCGCAAGTTTAACTACCATACATCGTCATGGGACCAGTAGGATTTCAGATGTCCCTTGATTGTGACTTTGCTCTTAACTTGAGTTCCATTATAAACCATCTCGTTAAGGGTTTCAATCAAACACATCCCAACTATAGAACTTCTATATAGTTCCAAAGTCGCCATATTCAATAAAAAATAAATAATAATAATCTGATTGAGCGTTACTGAGAGCAATGTTCTGAAAACCGACACGGACGTCGATTCGGAAATGTTACCGGGTCAGGGTCAAATGGTTCAACCAGTGACTCAACCCGGGTTCACTGGGTCACATAAGAAAAATCACTCTTATCGGAGTGTGGTAGATAATTGGAGTGTCTCCCTTGGTTTTTAATCAACCCAGTACTCAAGAAGAAATGAGAGCTAGTGGTAGTAGTAATCATTACAACGACTGCAACGGCATCAGCTCATGGGAAAAAAGACACCAACACAGATTATCCATAATCTAAAATTAAACAAGACACCAACAGTATACCTATTAATTATTAATACTAATCAATGTAATAACTACTACTTATGGATTGGTATCCTCAACTTCTACTACTCATAAACGTGATATTTTATCACTTAGTACCTGTCAATTGCAAAAATTACACAGTACTGGATTCATACCAACATGGAACTACATAGTACTGGTGGTCAATTGCAAATAGATTCTAAGAAAAATGGATTCATACAAACTTGGAACTGCACAGTACTGGTCAATTGCAAATAGATTCTAAGTAAAAAAGCACAATCCAATTGAGAAAGCAAATAGGTTTAATAAATAGATTACAAAGGAGAAGTTGAAGTCTAGAATCATATGATATCAGTTCACATACTTGAGAAATCGACAGACAAAGTAGCAGAAGGAGGTGATTACTGGTTACCGGATGAATAAATACCAAATTCCTTTGAATTGAAAAGAAAACGGAATTATTCTTTGGGTGACAAACCTAATTTCCTTCCCTAATTTCTCCATTTTTGTTAAGAATTAGGGAAGAAAATCTTCCTTTTCTTTCCCCTAGAATATGGAAGATTTAGAAGAATCGAAAGGAAAGAATTGAAAAGTCAATAGAGTCCTCTTAGATATCTTTTAAGCTTCGGGAATTATCGACTCATCGAATCGTTGAAGGATACGGTGAATCAAGGGTCAAAACAGCCGGGTCACCCGGTTCACACAAAATAAGCCGTTTTTTGGAGAATTTACTGGGTCATAGGTAGAACGGCCCGGTAAGGTGACTGAGTCACGGTTTTTCTGGGCTGACCGGCCGGGCCGGGCCGATTTTCAGAACATTGACTGAGAGGCCTTTGCTCGCTTTTATAATGTCGTCTCAGAGCAACAGAAGGAGAAAGGTGAGCAGAGAAGAATAAGTATAATATGTGGTAAATCAAGTGGGTATATATACCACCGAGTTACTCTGGGATTAGCTGTATCTCTAAATACCTTTCCTTCCTAAAACCGACTTATATAAAAGTTAAAAAAAAAGACTTACTCGGTTACTTACTCCCCAAGACAAAGGAGTGTTTGACGTGTGCGTTCAATTCTGAAAACTTTTAGCAGTGGTCCAATAATCAATTTCGAATTTCTTGAAGTGTTTTGGGATGGTTTCAGTAAATTTGGGAGCCGGTGCCTTATGATTTGGAATGTCAAGAAGACAGCGGGATCTCCAATTCTTATAGACCTTGTGGCTAAACAAGCTAAGCTAGAAACAAGAGAAGCTGCCTATTATTCTCGCTTAATTTCCACACAAAAAAAAATCTAACTACGGATCATTCTGATATATGGCTTTGAGGTCTTGACAGTCATGGATAATGCAGTAGAAGAATCACTGGACTTTTTCGCTTGAAATTAAAAATACAAGCCATTTTTGGGTTGCTAGAAACTGTAAATATGGGGATTCCCAAACAAGAAACTGTAAGTACGGGGGTTCCCAAGAGAAGAACATGGAAAGCAAATAATATTAAAATCAGAGGTCACACATAACTATAACCAAGGCATAGCGGCGTACGCCCTATTCAATATAGTAAATCAAACAAGAAAATAAAAGAAGAAGAACGATGAAGGAAAACATATCTACAAAAAGGTAAATCAAAACGGAAACCCCTGCTAAATTCTTCAAACTCAACCAAGCGTCATCCGACCATAGGGGTAAGTCGATATTGGAGAGCTCACTGGTTCCCCCTCTTGACCTCCTGCTCTTCCTCACCGCTGAGTCCTTGAGTTTGAACGCCTCACGAATCTCCTCCACTGTCTTAATTCCCTTGGTCGTATCTGCAACTGCCTGGATAGTCAAATCCAATAAGCTATTAATCTTCAAATACTTAGCCGCCAATACGATATCGATCAATGTATCATCATCAACCTTAACAAATTCCGTATCCCAGATCTTAAGTTCTTCCTGCTCAATTTTTCCATCGTCCTCTCCATTAGGACTTTCAACGTGTTTCTTGCAGTACTCAATAACTTTAGCCAAAATCTTGCTTGTTACTTTGGTTAATGGTACAGTATTGTCGTCTCCGATCTTATGCATAATGGTTTGAGATTCAAGAACAATAGCTTCTTCAACCTCAAAAGTTTCTCCATCAGAACTCTTCAAGGTTACCATCTTTGACATGGTCGATTCCATCGAACAAAACAAATTAAGGTTGAAGTCTTGACTTGAATTGAAAGCTAAGAAATTTTGATGAGCAAAAATAGAGAACTTCTTTGTATATATATATATAGGAAACCCTAAACTTGAACAGCAAGACACCAAAACCGAGTAAACGTCTGGAAGGATTGCAACTATTCGTCCTTGTCGTTTCTTTAGCATTTGTATCCAAATTGGTCTTGGGCCTGATGCAGACATGCGTGCACTTGGAGCTTGTAATCGAGGGGTGAGCATTTGGGCTCGAATCCGGGGATTCGATCCGGCCTATCCGCTTTTCTTATGGAGGGTGTCCGACCTGCTGATCAAATTTGTGAGATCCGACGAATTTTGGATGCATATTTTGTGTTAGAAATTCTTTGGACGCCAACATCCGTTAAATTGAATATATGGAAATTTTAAAAAAATATTTGTGTAGAATATTGGTTACAAATGAACCACTGTATATTTATCTTATTTTTCATTAATTATTTCCATCGAACGTTTAGGATTTAAAACTGAGAGGTGTAGAGATAACGCACATTAGGTTCACTTGTCCCTTTGAATGATGATTTACTGTGCTTATCAATTTTACATATTTGTAATAGTAAAATTCATTGGGTCATCCGCAACTAATCCACCCATTCGCACATCCATTCGACACAAATTCGTTAATGCTACACTTGAAATCCGTTAAGTAGTCAATTGGATGCAGATGAGGCTAAAGTCTAGAAACTTAATAGCTGAGTTAATAAAATCCTGCTCTCGTAGTATAAGTAAGATACCTAATATAAAAATTATTCTTCTCTCTTGGGTTTTATAAGTTTTCCCCCTTATAATAATATATATAATCAATTATTATTCCTGAGGATTCAACATCGTTAAATTATTGTTCTTCTTTGAGTGAGTGTGTATTTTTGCAATTATTAGAAAACTATTTGTGTAGTTGTGCAAATCGCTTCCACCGCTTTTAGAGCAAAACTTATCTCAATGTCAACACATTGGATATTATTTTTTTATAGCTTCCTTAAATTAGTGAACTTAAACTCCTCCTATTGAAGATGTACTCACCAATTTTTACCATCCATTGCGCTTTCTTAGACTACTCACAACACAGTACATAAGTGTTGCTGGAATAGGGGAGTTGCAGGGAAAAATTTATTTATGTAGACATCAACCGATGTTAAAGGTCGGGTCTACAAGCCATTTATATGAATTACATGTGAATGTTTCACTTAACTTATTAAAATTTCAGCATTCCCAGGTCTTTCCATTCATCTTGGGGTGTTGGGAAAATCAGGCTTCAAGCGATGAAGCTATATTAGTATTTTGAAAACTCCAATTGTTTAAACGACTTATTTTCCAAGATATATACTCGTGCCTTATATAGTCTTGGGTAGTATTGTGGATAATAATATTATAGACAAATGATCTCTTAATTGTATGCATAATATTATAACCTCTATTTATTATTCCTTTATAATAATATTTGATTAGATATTGAAAATAACAATATTTAACCTGGCGAGATTGGGGTATACTCAAACTAATTGGGGTATACCCAATTTTAAGTGGATATGTGACCTTACTAAGGGGAGGCCAAAACGTGGTAAACTTACTTAAATACCCCTACACTAATCAACCTAAAACTAAACTCTAAACTTAAAAACCAACAATGATTAACCAAAAACCTCTCCTCTTCTCTTTCATTCTTCTTCTCTAAACCCTCTCATCTTCTCTTTCATTCCAAAAACTTAAAATCAACCAAAATTTTGAATTTTGATTTTCTACCCAAAAAAAAAATGGTTGATTCTAAACGATCCAAGAAGAAGAGAGATTCCGGTAACATGAAAACCTCCAAATCGAGGGAAAAGGTAAGGGAAAGGTTGGAACGAGTAAACCCAAGAATGAAATCCTTGAAGATCTTTGAAAAGAAACCTCTAAAGGCGAAAAGAAGATTGTAAGTGATTTATAAACTCAAACCCATTATTGTTTTGTTGTATATGATTGTTAGATTAGGTTAGAAATCGAAAATTATGATTTTCATATTTTTTGGCCGGCAAGGTCGATAGTTGAACAACATCTTAGGCCTTTGGTATTTTGAAAGAGCCGGGATGGTCTCAGGATGAATAACATGCCGACTTTTCATCAGAGCCATGGCGACTGTTGGACAATAACCAGGGCCGGCAAGGTATAATAACCAACCATGCCGGGTTATATTTGTTCGGCGTGGTTTTTGACTTGTACCATGCCGACGTTAGGCATCAGAAACCTTAATTTCCTAATTTATTAGTCGGCATCTTTCATAGATAGTACCATTCCGGCGGTTTATTAGTCGGCAGGGTAGTTGGTTAACAACATTAGGCTTTAATGTAGTCGGCAGTGTTTTATTTATCGGGCTTGCCGGCCAGGGGTAGAAGGTCAACAGTGTTGTGTTGTTTGTTTTCATATATCTTATTTGTGCATTGTTTAGGTTCCCAGAGGAAACAAAAGAAGAACTACCTTGTCTTGTTAACAATGCAGAAGAGCTATTTGAATATTTGGACACAATTTATCCCAATTTAGAAGAACCTAAAGATGAAACAGAAGAGAATTGCCCGTTTAGAAAGTTATGTTTGATGGGTAAGGAAAATCCAGAAGAATTTCTAAGGTTTATGAACAGTCCTAGCAATCCCCTCAACTATGAAGAATGCACATCATCAGAGGAGGAAGAAGAGGAGGTTGATCCAAGAACTTTTTCGGGGCATGTGACTTTTAAGGTGAACCCCTATTACAATGAGGATGGTGACTACATAGGCCCGGTGAAGGGGAAGGGAAAAGCAAAAGGCGATGCCGGTGAAAAAGCTAGTGATGGGGAGGAAGATAACAAAGAACAAGAAGGATCCATGAAATTCTTAAAATTTATTATGTTTCACTTGGTTTAGAAACTTAGATTGTGGTTTGAACTCTTTCATTATGTTTTGAACTCTTAGATTGTGGTTTGAGACTTGTTAAACTTATTTGAATTTTCAGTTTTAGTTGCTTTAGAAGTTATTATTTTGTATGCACTTTTAGACAAAGTACTTTTAGGCATGGTAGGAAGTCTATACCTTGCGGACACAGAATGTTAGTTGCACCTTTTAGGTACAAAGTACAACCCATTGAATGCTCAACGGCTAGAAATTTCAAAATCAAGATATTAGGTATGTTTTTATTATAAAAGCATTCCCAACTTCATCTTCAACCTTGCATAAAGAATGGAAGTTTCACCACCAAATATTTGTAGTCTTTGTACACTAAGTGGTCATTTTGCAAGGGATTGTCCCTTTGAAGGAAGCAAATGCACTATTGAAGGTTGTAAGGGATTCTTATTTCTCATGAAAAGCTGCAATAGGAGGTGTATATCACCGTATGCTTCAAAATGCACTTGTTGTGGGTTTTTGTATTGGATAGATGAGCGTGTAGCTCGTATGAAGATGAAGTTGCTAAAATCAACCTTCTACCATGCACGAGATCCATGTTGCGACGGTAAGATGAAGCTAATTACCTCTCTAAGAAATTGTGTACCGGAAAAAGATACTATATATGTCCCAAATGTGTTAGGGTAAAGTTTTTAACGTTTGTATGCTTTAATTAAGGTTTGTATCCGATGTATAGTCGGCATTGTCTTAAATTAGAAGCTTCAGGCTCCCACTTAGTCGGCATTATACTATATTAAAAGATTTCCAACGGTTGTCTTTGTCGGCATGGATATTATAATACACCTTACCGGCTTAATAGAAAATAACATTCATGAACAATTTGTGAGGGAGTTCTAAGCCGGCATGGTTCTAATTAAATAACAATGCAGAGGCGCAATTAAAGCGAGCAACCTCTCAAAACCGGGACCGTCTTCGGCTTAATAGTTAAAAACATCCAGGAACAATTTTTTAAGGGAGTTCTTAGGCGGCATGGTAAATTTCATAAACATCGCCGCGAATAAAGCGCCGGCGAGCTTGGCAAAAGTCGGACCTTACCGGCCATATCAGTGACTTTTCTGTCTTGTCATGCATTGCGGCGTGATCTGAAGAAATAATACCGTGCCGACCACAGGATAGCCAGCTGACTTGTCAAAAGCCGGACCTTGCCTTTGCCATATCAGGCGACTTTTTCTGTCAGATCATGCATTGCGGCGTGATCTAAAGAAATAATACCGTGTGCCGACCACAGGATAGCGGCATGTTTTGTTAATGAATATGATGCCGACCAAATGAGAATACACCCAAAAAAACACATCCATTTCATTCATTCGTAGCACTCCAAAGTACATTACACAAAACACGCATGCGATTACAAAAGTACTCCAAAAGTACGAATGTTTTGTCTAGTACTCCATTGTACACTACACAAAAAGCTGCTTTATTCCCTAATCATAATCACTCCTCACTCAAATCTATTGGAGGAGTTCATTCAAACCTATTGAACCTCCTTTAGTCAAATCTATGGGACATTCCCGAGACTCATCTATAACATTCCAAAGGGCCATGTTGTCCTCATAAATTTTCATCCATTCCTTGCTCTTGTTGTTTGCGAACTTCTCCCACAAACTAAACCTACATAGAGGAGGTAATGTACATTCCTTATTGAGTTGTAGACCAATAAAATGATTTTTATCCACCAAAGCCATGACAATTCTTCTATGCTTGAGTTGCTTCACGCAAACCGCATGTTTCAGGTGCAAATGCTATAGATAATCCCTCACTAAAAAAATGTACCACGCAATTCCAAGTATACGCAATAGATGGCCACACTCCGGCATTCTCAACCAATGCTCCCATTTGATCGGTGCGTTTCCCTCAGGGCCTTTAACACTAGTTAGCAAACCTTTGAAAGTTGCTTCTTTTTCCTCCATGGAACCTTCTAGAATCATTGAGATATGGAACTCCTTGTCGTGTTCTAGTCGAGCGGCCATCTTCTTTCTAATGTATTGGCATTGGGTGAGATTCTCTTCAACCGCTCCACTTAGGTGTCCCAATTGTTGCGAGATAACGTGAAACCCACAATTTTCATCTTTCGGAACATCGTCGGTACCAATCACGAAATCTTGAATAATTGGAGGGAGTTGAGTGCGATACTTTTGCAACACCGGTTGTACTACCTTCTTTGAACGACCTTTTTTCTTCGCAACATCTCCTTGGCTTGCTTGGCTCTCAAGAGGTAGAGTTCCATTTGTATTCAAGTTAGAGACGGTTGGTGTAGTTAAATCCTTCTTTGGCCGACCACTTTTCTTTCCAACAAATTCCACGCTTGCTTGACTCTCAAGAGGTAGAGTGCCATTTGTATTCAAGTTAGAGACCGTTGGCGTAGTTGAATCCTTCCTTGGACGACCTCTTTTCTTTTTAGCGGGCTCCTCCTTGTATTGCGCCTCGGTATAAACATGTCCAGGATGGATCGCACTTTGTACTCAAATGCTCTTTAATGTTTTCCCTTTTGGATTGATCACTATTTCTACTTAAAAACTCTTTGATTTGTTCTCCTTCGGATTGATCTTGATCGCAATTTGTACTCAAAAACTCTTTGATTTGTTCTCTTTCTTCCGCCCTCGTCTTTTTGGTAGTTGGTCTACCATTAGGATCTTGTTTCTCCGGTTCTTCAAGTTCTTCCATAAAAGGGTAAACTATCGGCATCAACTTGTGCTTCATAGTTTGTTTGTCCAACCTATTCAACTTGGGGTACTTTTAGAGGATTATTCTCCCAAGTTCCATGTCGCCAAACTCTTCATCGGGATATTCTCTTGGAGCCGGTTTGAAAGATAAACTTTGCTTCCAATAGGGATCGATATCATCAAGAGGAATGGGAGTTTTATACCTACCAAGCATATGACGACATGGAAGTCCGATAGCCTTCATTATCCTACACTTACAAGGAGTGCTCGGGTCATCATACTTTTTATACTTTTTAAACAATGCGAGATGTTTCATCATGAAACGTATTGCCCAATGCGAGACGTTTCTATGTATACCAACAAGCAACCAATCATCCTCCTTAAACTCCTTCAACTTCAGAAGCTACTTTCTTGGAATTGTTTTTTTATCTTGTCGATATCATTATTAGTGTACTCATGGATAGCATGTTGCACCGTCACAATCCCATTTTGACTCGTGAAAAGTAGACCTTTTAGTCTCCCATGAGCTTGCTCTACCATACTTGTGGATTCAAGTTTGAAATGTTTATAGTCGTAAGTATAAGCATACACAAACCTCTCTTTGTGTGGCCTCAACCATTGTTTCTTGCAATATTCCACTACTTTGGGGTAATTAGTCCCCCAATCATCCTCGAAATCCTTCAAGTTTAACTCATATCTTCCCACACTCATCGACCAAACCATCTTATCCCATGCTTTCATGAATAACCCAAACTTAATCTCACCTTCTTTCCATTCTTCGTCTTCTTTCTCTTTCTCCTTATCTCGCTCCTCTTTAGTTAGTTTGCTAAGACGTTCATCTTCCTCTTTTTCACGTTTAGTTCCTTTCTTTGCTTTCGGTTTTTGGATATGACTTCTACAATTCTTTCTAAGATTGCATTGTATATGCCAAGTGCAAAGGAAATTTTGTGCATTGGGAAAGACTATCCTCACGGCGTTCATTATTGCTTGCTCATTGTCGGTGACTATAACCCCCGGAGTTTCGTCTTCGTGGTAGAGAAGCTTCAAAGTTTCCAATGCCCAAATATAACTATCATCCTTCTCACGATCCATAAAACACCATGCCATAGTGAACGATTGCTTATCCGAGGTTTGTCCTACAATGTTCAACAAAGGCATGTTGTACCTATTCGTCTTATAAGTACAATCCATGAACAAAACTTGGTAAAAGCAACGCGCCAATTGAATCATATCGGGATGTGCAAGAAAAATACGATCCACCTTTCCCTTCGATGACTCATGGTGTCTCACCGTGTAGTTGTATTTGTGTATTAACCATTGTGATTCTTCCATCACCTTTCTTCCATCCCATTCAATTCTTTTAATAGTTGCCTTGGCCGCATAAATTGTAGACAATGAAGAGAGGTTATGCGGGTCGTCCCTCTTGAACTTACTTAGGAGCTTACTTGGTTTAATTCCCCAACTTGTTCTTACTTGTTCGAACTCGTGCGGTTTTCAACTTGGCAACTTGACAATGCCCAACAAGAGTGTCCGGATCTTCATGGTTATGCCAACCAACATCAACTCTACTCATTCTCCACACGTTGTCGGTATCTTTGTTCCTCCCAAAAATAATCTTGAATGGGCATCCACACTTCTTTGACTTCGTCTTGTACACCCTAGTCGTCTTCTTATCATACACATAACCCTTTCTCTTGTGACTTTCCTCCGCAACCCATAACACTCGCATACCATTTCAAACCGCGTATCTCTTTATTGGGTGTTTTTCACTAGAACGCACATCTTCTCTTTGGCTTTCTCAACAATCCAATTGACCGCGTCGTCTTTTTCCTTCCATTCCAAATCATTAGCATAATGTGAGGAAGTATCGGGACCCCTAATTTTACGAGCTTGAGGCTGATCCTCCATAGGTACCAATGCCACAATCTACAAAACATCAAAAGTTTAGTTGATGTGTATTACCACGGTCGGCATGGTCGACATATAAAACAATGCTTAGGCTAGAAAAGACCGAAACGTAATAGAATATAAACATTGCCGACATGAAAATAGTAGGCAAGGTATGAAAAACATTACAATGCCGGCGTACGCATTTTCAAGTAAGGACTCTGTGTTTCAAAAAATAAAAGTCGGCAAGGTTCAAATTTTCTACATTCTTAGGGCGTGGTATCGCTCATGAAAAGTCGGCACGTTATTCAAAGTAGAACCACGCAGGCTTTTATGGCCGGCATGATCGACAAGCGTCGACCTTACCGACCACTGTCTGTGCAGGAATCGAAAAAGAAAAACCAAAATCGATCATTTGCATGGAAAAATCACAATCTTCACGACGTAGGTTGTCTACCTGTTTACTTGCAGCTCCATTCTCTTCTTCTTGGTCATTGGATTCTTCGTTTGGCTCAATACATTCATCACTTCCATACCCATCATGAGTTTGAGGAAAATAAAAGTGAGGGTCATGCATGTAATCCATTCGATCATGGTCTGGTAGATCATCATACAAGTACTCATATGTAGGAGGAAAGTTAGAAGACTCCCCCACTTCAAAATCAGGATTAGAATCACTCATCTCACTCATATCACAAATTTCACAAAAACCCTAACTTTTCCCCCCCAAAATCTCCTCTACTCCTTCATACTAATTCTCTCTCTAAATGATTTCTAAAACTCAACTTATAACTAAATCAACTAACTAATCTAACTAATTTAACTAATCTAATCATTTTAGTTAAATTAGAGTTAATCATTGTGGGGGCATTTTAGCCATTTACAAAAATATAGGTTAAGGGGTAGCTTGACTTTACTTCATAATGACCAGATTTTGTCTTATTGGGTATACCCCAATTAGTTTGAGTATACCCCAATCTCGCCAGGATATTTAAGTCTCCGAGAAACAAGTTGTGCTTGCATACTGTCCAACTAGCAACCTTGCTCTTGCGATTTATAATTAAAATCACATCAGTTATTATTGAGAGTTACATTGCAGCAAATATTTAATTATTTTTATAATTAAAAATAATTAAAAACTTTAATTTGTTTGGAAGTTTGATCATTATTAGTTTTCTTAATTTTCTACATCTACCTGGTATTTTGGATTTATTTATTGTTAGAGTTTAGGATTCGTAATAATAAATTACCATGTGAGAATACGGACATCCAACTCAAAACCAATTGGCAATGAGTGGAGAGGCCCTAAGGGATTATAAACAGCAGGATCTTAAAAACCCATACAATGTGGGACTAATAGTCTCAACACGCTCCCTCACGTATAGCCTCGTTGGGTCTAACACGTGGACAATAAATTGGGTGACGTGGAGTAAAGACACGGTCAAATGACTCGTCGCAAATAGCCTGCTCTGATACCATGTGACTGTCTTCTTACAAGGAATCAAATTAATCATCTTGCTGAATCTGTCAACAATAACAAAGATATAATCATAACCTGTTTTGGTCACTGGTAACCCTCCTAAGAAATCCATGGAAATACTCTCCCAAGGTCGCGTCCGAACCGGTAGTGGCAGATATAATCCCCTCTTCCTATTGGCAGGTTTTGAAGTGTTGCATAGAATACAGCCTTGGATATACTTAGAAACATCCAAATGCATTTTTGGCCAATACATATATCGTTTCAAGTTTAACAACGTCTTCTCTCTACCGAAATGTCCAAAGAATACGAGAAGTATGGGCTTCTCTTATCCAATGTATCCTATATTCTCCTTGGGGTATACACAAAGCCGTACCCTTGTACATCAAACCATCCACCAAGCGAAACTCACTAGAACTTCCTTGACTCGCCTTTCGATAAACTTCCCTGAAGTCTTCATCCCTTTCATATCCGTGGGCATAATCACTTGGAATTAATGGCTGAATCTGCAATGCCACTAATAAAGCCATATTAGGAGGTGGCCTTGACAGCATATCCGCCAACTTATTGGTTACTCCGGTTTTATACTTGACACAAATACCAAACTGCTCCAGATAAGAGGCCCATTTCATATGTCGAGCCTGTTGCAACTTAGATTGAGTTTGTAGGTATTGTAGAGGCTTATGATCAGTATGCACAACAACTTGTTTTCCGAGTAGATAAGGTCTCCAGTGCTTCATGGCTTGATGCATGGCATATAGTTCTTTATCATATGTAGGATAATTTTTTACTAAGACTATTGAACATCTCGGAATGATAAGCCACTTTGGTTTCCCATTCTCAGTAATAATGTCTGACCCCTAAGGCATAGTTTGAAGCATCCGTTTCTACCTCAAAAGGTTTTTGTAGATCCGGTAATGCTAGGATGGTGCTTCTGATATCTTCTTTTTTAACAACTGAAAAGTGGTTTCATGTCTAGGCTCCCATTTGAACACCGTATTGAGCTTAGTTAAGCTATGCAAAGGAGCTGCTATCTGAGAAAAGTGTCGTATGAATTTCCTGAGATATTGACAAGCTCCAAGAAAACTTCGAACTTCAGTGATGTTGGTAGGAGTTAGCCATGCAATAATAACAGCGACCTTCCCTGGATCGACCTTAATTTCTCCTCTCCCAACCACGAAACCAAGAAAAACCAATTCTTGTTTAGAAAATTCACATTTCTTCTTATTCAGTGTCAACGAATTTTCTCTTAACACAGTTAGAACCTTGGAAACATGCATAACATGTTCCTCCCATGTTTTCTTTGAATATTAAGATGTCGTCCGGATATACTATGACAAAATCATAAATAAAAGCTCGTAATACCTCATTCATGAGCCTCATAAACGTAGCAGGGGCATTGCATAATCCAAATGGCATGACGATCCATTCAAATAACCCTTGCCGTGTTTTGAATGCAGTTTTCCACGTATCTTCTTCTTTGATCCGTACCTGATAATAACCAGACTTTAAATCAAGTTTGGTGAAGTATAATGCCCCTCCTAATTGATCTAGGAGGTCTTCAATCCTTGGTAATGGATATCGGTTCTTTATGGTAATCTTATTTAATGCACGATAATCTACGCACATTCTCCATCCCATATCTTTCTTCTAAGCACCAACAAAACGGGAGAGAGCCACAGGGGAGAACACGGTTGGCACGATTACCTTTTGCTCAAGCAATTCTTGAATCATCTCTTGATCTCTTCCGATTCAATTATTGAAGTCCTGTACAATCCTAAGTTTGGTAGAGAGGCATCTCCAACTAATGAAATTTCATGCTCTACATCTCTTTTAGGTGGTATTTGTAACTTCATCTTGAAATAAATCCATGAACTTCTTTTGTAACAAACTTACTTCATTCTCTTGGTCAGGAGTTAACACTTGTATGTAATGTTACCTTTTTCTCATTCGAAACAACAGGCCTGATCAACAGCAAAGTGAATATTCCACTAGTATTGATCATTCTTTTGACTTGGTTTGTTGTAACAAGTTTCATAGGCAAATGCTTTTTACTAGCTAGAATTCTGAAGTCTTTTCCATCTTTCTTGAACAAATAAACTCGCTCCCTGTGATGCAACACAGCATCTCGTTCCCATAAGTATGGGTTGCCAAAAATAACCTGAGCCACATCTAATGGTACGAAATCACAGACAACTTCATCGATAATTTTTTCAGTGATGGCAAATTTAAATCGACACTGCTTAGTCACCTGTAACTCGGTATCCTTTTGTATCCAACCTAAGGGATATGGTTTTGGGTGGAAAGTTGTGGCTAATCCCATCATTCCACCAACTTCTACGAGATCAAATTTTTTTGACTTCCTGAATCAATGATAGCTTCAACGATACTTTGCTTAACCTGAATCTTGACATGGAACAATTCCTCACGAAGATCTTGCTCAGAGTCTTGCATTCTTGTCATCAACATTAGTTTCGGATCGGGTTGATCTATTTCCAAAATTGTTTCTGTTTGTCAAACACGTTATCAAGGTGTTCTATTTCGTTGGTTTTGAGAATCCCGTAACTTTCTTGGTTTAAGGTGTGGATTTAATAACAGACAAGTATCCTTCACATGCCCTTTCTCTTTGCAATGTTCACGGACCCTTCTGCGCGCGTTCATTTGTCCGAGACTTGCTTTTATTTATCTCTCCTTTTCTTTGTATTCTATCTTCTCCTTTTGCACGAAATTTTGATCTTTTGTTGTGGGACCCTACTACTCTTGTCTTCTTTCTATGGCCTGACTTTGGTGATGGCTTCTTCTATATCTTGTACGCAGAATAGCTTCATCTCTCTTCGTATATAATCAGCAAGTCCCCCATTATATTTACGAAACGTCTCCTCACTAGAGACATCCACATCCAGTGTTAAAGCTTGGTTGTAGAATCTGTGGTATAGTCTTGGACACTTTTTGATATTACTGCCGGAGATCTTTGCCATTTAAACCATCTGTCATCCAAATATCCCTTGGGTAGAATTGTTTCTTTATGCGACTCTTAAACTCGACCATGTCATGCTCTCTGCATCATGTCTTTTCTCGTGTGCCTTCCACCATATCGAAGCATGGTTAGATAATTTCAAACTGGCAAAACAAATTTTTTTGAACTCTTTGAGTTGGTTTACCGTGAAATAGGTTTCTAACTTATCTAACCATCCATCAAGTCTCTCTGCCTCCATGGTTCCATCATAGTCGGATATTTCAACTTTTAAATTCAACCTTCAAACCTCCATATGGATTTTTGTTCAGCTCTTCCTCTTCTTCATCGCCTTCTTCAGTTGAATCGTCCTTTTCATCGTCCTCTATATTCTTCTCCCCTTGTTTGCGCACTTGCTTTCATGAATTGATGAAGGGTTTTTGTCAAGTTTTGAATCTGTAACTCGAGTCTTGCTATTTTGTCTTCGTTTGATAGCTTTGGTTCTTCCTTCTCTTCGCTTCCCATCTTAACCTTGGTACTCCCTCTAGGTTTCCTTGTGTCTGGCAATATGACAATTGCTTCTCCTGATCGTGTGTATTGTCTTCGCGTAGAGACCATGCACCACTACTAACCCTAGGAGTCAGAACGTGACTCTGATACCACTTGATACAAAACGATCAGTGGTACCTAGAGTCAGTACTGAGTTATGTTAAGAAGTCGATGAGAGAGATGCTAAAAACAGATCAAATAAAGAGATTTCAAACGATACGTTGATAACTTCTTCTTCTATTATAAACAGAGAACGAAATACAACTCCTTTACAAACCTAAATATGGTTCTTCCCTCAGAGCTCTCCGTCTCCCACACACTTTCTAGCCTACAAGTCTCCCCTTTTTATATGAATCAAGACCTGCCGCACAAGAAAGAAACTATGAGTTTAATAACTCATTAAACTAAGTTTCCTAATATAAGTAAGGAAACTACAAGTCTTGTTGATCAAGCAACTAGCCGACCAACGTCTAGTATCTTCTAGATACTTCCTAGCTATAGCATTGGCCTTACAGGTGCGGTGCCAAAGCGCACATTCGTCTGCGATACTCCCGTATCATGGCTCCCCATTTTAGGAAGCTGGAACACCCGTAAGTCAGCAAAATGAAGATGAGGAAGCGCAGTTTCCCTAGTTCCTTATCGAACCATTTAGCTTTACTAGGAACCTGTCCTTTACACCCTATACGATACATAACACGATTACCCCTCCTAGTAGGTGTTATTTTTGTCTCGACGATGCGGTCTTGTTTGAGAATTTCTTTCGCTCTACCCATAACTCATCAACGATGGCAACTTCAACTCCCGGTCTTCTTCGTCTTGATTAAGAAGTGGGGGTTCAAAGAGTTTCAAGTATTCTGCATTAATAACGGAATACATCTACATGTAGGGTGGTAAATCGAGTTGAAAAGAATTATCCCCAAATTTCTTCAAAATCTTGAAAGGCCCATATCGTATGGGTTTCAGCTTCTTCCCTTCACCTCTAAGTCGTTCTTTCCCTATACGTAACCAAACCAGATCTCCCGTAGAAAAGTTACAGGGAACACGATGCTTATCATGTTTAGCTTTGTATTTAGCTTGAGACTTCTATGTGTGCTTCTACCAAAGTGTGTATTTTGTTTATCTTTTCAATAAACTTTTGAGCTCGGTTATCTTCCTCCCATACTGTTGCTAGTTCTTGTGAAGTAGAGAATCCCATATCAAAAGGACTCTGAGGTAGATAACCTAAGCAAACTTCAAATGGGGACTTCGAGGTAGAGCCATGAAAAGCTCTATTAAAAGAAAACCGAATATACGCAGAAACTTTCATCCCAAGTCTTGGGATGTTTGGAGTGATACCCTCGCGGCCAGATGAACCGAGTTCGATTTACTACCTCGGTTGTCCGTCGGTTTGAGGATGAAAAGCAGTGTTATGCTTAAGCCGGGTGTCCATTAGATCCCATAGCTTAGTCCAGAATTGTCCCAAGAACCGACTATCTCTGTCAGATATTATAGAAGTGGGTAATCCAAAGTGCTTCCAAACATGATGGAAGAAAAGCTTAGATGCTCCTTCTCCTGTGACTCAACATCCGATACGTGTGTAAAATAACACACGTATCTTCTTTCTCAAGGAAGTTGTATTTTAGGTATTCAAGTTAAGTTAGGAAATAGACTTTACTTATCATTCAAGGAAAGTTGTGTATATAAACTCATGTTATAGCGTCTGTAAAACTTGTACAATTCAATTAATCAAAACACGTTTAAGTCTCTTCTTTGTCTACGTCTTCTATCTCTTGTTTAAGTGAACCTAAGTTTTCACGTCTTGTTTTGGTATCATTAGGTTTAGCCGATCCTTTGTTTTTCAGTTCTCAATCTTCCATTATGTCTACCGAATCGTCGACAGTCTCTTCAACCACTTCCGCTGTTATCAACTCTGTTATGTCATCCATGCAGTTCTCCCAACCTCATCACATCATTACCGTGAAACTAGATGAAACCAATTACTCGTTGTGGCGTGCTCAGTTTCTTCCATATCTCCAAGGTTATGATCTTGATGGTCATATCACTGGCACTACACCATGTCCGGCGCCTCCTGTTGATGATGCAATTCCTACACCAGCGTTTCTATCTTGGATTAAACAAGACAAAATTCTCGTCAGTTGGCTGTTCTCTTCTCTTACACCGTCTATTTTTCGCCATGTTCATCGTTCTTACCACTGCCAAAGAAATCTGGAGTTCTCTCGAGTCTTTGTATGCTTCTAAGTCTGATGCTCAAATCCATCACCTTCACTGTGAGCTACGTGCACTTAAGAAAGGATCTCAAACCATGCGATCCTATATCGATCATGCTCGGGACTTGGTTGACAGTCTTGCTGCTGCCAACACCACGGTTACGGATAAGGAGTTTCGCCATTGTCTTTTAGCTGGTTTGGACAGTTCCTATGATGCTATTGTTACTTCGTTAACCACCACTATGATCTCATTGTCTCAGAGAAGACTTTCTCACTTTTCTCCTAACTTTTGAGTTACGTATCGACCAGCAGACAAAAGCATCGAATTCCCAGCTATTGCTAATCTTCTTCGCAGATCTCGTCGATCTTCGAAGTTTTCCTCACCAGCTGCTTCTTCCGCGTCCTGGCAACAACGGTCCTCGGTTCTCGAGTCTACATCCTTTCGTGGGCCTAGTAACAAAGTAAATCAGCCCAGTCGTTTTGGTAACTCACGTGGGCCTGTTCACTTTGATAATTCTCGTGGGCCTGCTCGTCCTGATAATCACCGTGGTCCTACCAACTCTGAATATTCCACTGTAGTTTGTCAGCTGTGTAGGCGTCCGAACCATGAAGCCCAGGATTGCTGGAACCGTTATGACAAGAGTTTTCGTCCACCTAGGCGTCAACCACCATCATCTTTACCGAGGGCTTATGCTGCTTATGGACCTGGTCTTCTACCATCACCTTCATGGATACCTGATAGCGGTGCTACAGATCATATCACCAATGACTTTTCTCGTCTTCAATTTCCTACTGAGTATACAGGTCCTGATCAAATACAAATGGGTAATGGTTCTTCTATACCAATTTCTAATGTTGGTTCCTCAGTTTTAGGAACTCCTAATCGTAAGTTGAAGCTTCGTAATGTTCTATTTGCACCAAAAATATCTCATAATCTCTTGTCTGTCTCTCGTTTCACTACTGATAACAATGTCTTATTTGAGTTTCATCCCAATTTTTGTCTTGTGAAGGATCGATGTACCGGGAAGGTTCTTCTTCGCGGAATTAGGAAGGGTGGTCTCTATCAACTTGATGTTTCATCTCAATCTCCTCAAGCTTGCATAGGAGAACGTGCTAGTTTACAAGAATGGCATGCTAGAATGGGTCATCCAATGTTGCGTACAGTTCGCAAAGTTATTTCTCAGTTTTCACTTCCAGTTTCAAACCAAACCTTTCGTTTTTGTTCTTTTTGTCATGAGCATAGGAGTCACAAGTTACCTTTTAAATCCAGTACAACTGTTTATTTAAATCCATTAGATTTAATTATCTCCGATGTATGGGGACCCTCTCATATTTTATCTAATGAAGGATACAAATATTATGTTATCTTTATTGATGCGTATAGTCGTTTTACTTGGATGTTTCCCATGTCTCAAAAATCTGAAGTATTTTCTATATTTTTTGTGTTCCAAAAGCATGTTGAAAATCTTTTTAATTGAAAGATTAAAATTTTTCAATCTGATAATGCTGCTGAGTATCGCAAACTCACTCCGCGTCTCCAAGAACTTGGAATTTTTCATCGTTTTTCATGTCCACATACTTCTGAACAAAATGGTTTGGTTGAACGTCGCCATCGTCATATTCGTGAGACTGGTCTTACTATCTTAAATATGGCTTCCGTGCCTTCCTCATATTGGTATGATTCGTTTTACACTGCTTGTTATTTGATGAATCGTGTCCCTTCGACTTCCGTTAATAATTCATCTCCATATGAAGCTCTTTTTGGTCTTCCACCTGATTAGACTTCTTTTCGTGTATTTGGTTGTCTATGCTATCCCCACTTGCGTCCATATCGATCTCATAAAATGGATCCTTTGTCTTCTCCTTGTGTTTTTATTGGCTATAGTCCATCCCATAAAGGTTATAAGTGTCTTCATATACCTACGGGTCGAATTTATGTCAGTCGTCATGTTGTTTTTGATGAGACTACCTTTCCCTTTGCATCCGCGCTACCTTCTCCGGCGTCGACTCCTTCACAGGTAACGTCTTCAACTTCTTCAACTATGGTTTCTTCTTCTCGGAATATCGTTTCGTCTGTACTTCATCAACATCCACAGCAGCCGCCTCAAGCAGTGATCGACAAGACCTGTCCACATACAACAACCAGCCGACGAAGATCTCGATCTCGTCAGTTTCCACATCAGTCACCACCGCTCCCGACAGCTCCTGTCCTTTGTCAGTATATACCACAGCCCGCGCAAAAAGCCCAGCTGGCGATTTTTGTTCCTCGCTGACCTTTACCGCAGCCATCTTCTGCTCTTCATAATGAGCCGGTAATAACACGTGGTCACCATCCGCCACCTGTTTTTGCAAATAATTTGTTACAGCAGCCGATAGCATCTGTTCCCAATCATGAGCCGTCCAATGTTATTCATGATCCGCCAGACATCCATTCTGTTTGGCCCAGTATCAAATTCACCAGCTCCTGTTCTAACAGCGCATCCAATGGTCACCAGGGCCAAAGATGGGATTTTTAAGCCAAATTCAAGGTATGCTCTCATCTGTGATTCGAATCTTGAACCTACTTGCATTTCTCAAGCTCTTAAAGATCCACAGTGGCGTGCCTCCTCTGATGACGAAATCAATGCATTGCTTCGAAATGGTACATGGTCTTATGTTCCACATGATCCTTCTATGAATGTTATTGGATGTAAATGGGTTTTTCGGATTAAACGTAATCCTGATGGTACAATTGCACGTCGTAAGTCTCGCCTAGTTGCACAAGGTTACAAACAACAAGAGGGGATTGATTATTCTGAGACGTTTAGCCCGGTTGTCAAACCATGTACTGTACGTATTATTCTTACATTAGCCTTATCTTCCAATTGGCCTATTCATCAACTTGATGTGCAGAATGCTTTCTTACATGGAGAACTTCAAGAGGAGGTGTACATGAAACAACCTCCAGGTTATGTTGATCCTCGTTTTCCTACACATGTTTGTAAGTTACATCGCTCTGTATGGACTTAAACAGCTCCTCGTGCATGGTACCACGGAGACTTAGCAATTTTTGTTGCAACTTGGATTTGTTATTTCCAAGTGTGATTCGTCCTTGTTTCTTTACAATGGGACTCATGGTGTTATCTATTTGTTGGTCTATGTTGATGATATTATCACGGGCTTGATTCTGCAGCAGTATTACTTATTCTCACCCGTTTACAACAAGAATTTGCAATTAAAGATCTTGGTCAGCTGTCTTATTTTCTTGGAATTGAGGCAATTCGTACTTCTTCGGGGTTATTTCTTTCTCAACAACGTTATGCTCATGATCTTCTCATTCGAGCCAAAATGGATGGAGTAAAACCGATTACTACTCCATTAAGTACTTCGGTGATATTTTTTCGATCGTAGCACTTTATTAACTAATGCTACTTTGAATATCGTAGCATTGTTGGAGCCTTGCAATATTTGACATTTACTCGTCCGAGACCTTGCTTTTCTTTGTTAATAAAGTTTGTCAATTTATGCATGCTCCTCTGAGTTTCAGGGGATTGGTCAAGCGTATTCTTCGTTATCTTAAGCATACAAGTACGCTTTGTATACTTATCCGGCCATCTCCTTCTTTACAACTATCTTTGGTGCATATACTTGATTGATTGGTAGTTCTCTTGATGATCGTCGTTCTACAAGTGGATATTGTGTTTATTTAGTGGTAACATTATCTCATGGAGTGCTCGTAAACAGAAACAGACCTCTCGTTCTAATCTAGAAAGTGAGTATCGGGGACTTGCTATTGCACGCCGAAATTATGTGGATTCGATCACTTATTTCCGAGCTTCGTATTTCTATACGCTCTCCTCCAATATTATGGTGTGATAACCTTGGTGCTACTTATCTCACAGTTAATCCGATATTTCATGCTCGGACGAAACATATAGAAATTGATTATCATTTTGTTCGTGATCAAGTAGCTTCCAAGCTTCTTGATGTCCGTTTTATATCCTCTAAAGATCAAATTGCGGATATTTTTACTAAACCACTCTCTAAAGATCGGTTTTCTCTTTTAAGGTTCAAGCTAACGGTTCAGGATAATCCGTTACGCTTGCGGGAGGGTGTTAACTCAACAGAAATGAAAATGTAGAGATCTAACGTAGACTATAAAGAAATCCTAGAGATCTAACGTAGACTATAAAGAAAATGTTGCGAACCACGCAATTTTATAGAGTTGTGGATAAAAGATAAATTATAAGGAAAAAAAGCAGTAAATAAATAAATGAATAAGAGGAGATATAACATAACTCGAAAATATAAGGATGTTGATACACCTTAATAATTAAAAAGCAAGTTAGGAAAAAAAAATTATAATGACTTTGAGAAGCAAAAGAATATAGTTATATTTTTTGTGAAGTACGTAATTTTCACTTATGGATTCTGAAAAGAGAATTATGGTTCTGGCTACTACACAAATATTATTACGATTTTGGATACTATAAGCAGAAGTCAGAAGCAAAATTATCTTACTTCACAAAAAGTCATCTTTTTTTTTTAGAAGTCGTTTTAAAATTCTATATCTAATCTAACTTTTTGCTTTTTGACTTCTAGAAGTCAAAATGTAACTTTTGGAGTGACATCCAAACATCCAATTAGGAAATCTCACTTTGTTGTTTTGGGGTGATTTTATTAGTTTGTTCGCACTATAACTACATTTCAAACCATATTAGTTGGACTATAACCGCATTTCAGACCTATTCTATTTATTTACAACCATATTTTGGTTTCAGTTATGGCGGATGACATCGAATGAATCGTCGAACATTACCTTATTATCTTATTTCGTGAAATGGATACTCTCGTTCTGTCCAATAACTTCATTGTAAATGGCTAATGTTTTTATGTACCAATTGCTTTCTGTGCGATATGAATTTAGAGAAATTACCTTAATAGTCAGTGAAATTACCTCATTAAAATTGAGGTCTAGACTGTTACATAGAAAAAGCGGTAGATAAACATACCCTCCTGTTTCATCATAATACATTGCACACTGATACAACCAATTTACAATGTGAATTCTTTGATCTATATATGAAACCAAATAAAATGGAAAAGACTAATCTGAATATATGTATTTTGATTACTACGATCCATTTAGTTTCTGCTAATAATTTTAATTACGATCCATTCTCAAAGTCATCGACCGTCTTTGTGTAATTCTTGATCATTGTGGCGTCGGAATTGATCATCTTCAAAGATATGCTTGAATCTCTCATCGGATTTCAATATAAGATCCTAGAGGTTATGTTGAAATTTTCACAAGGCATGAAGTAGCCATGAAGACAACAACAACAGAAATACAATAGCATATAAGTAACTTTTAAAACCTGAAACACAAAGTGATTTTTATTGAAAGCAAGGAGGTTAACTATACAATTCAAAAATCCTACTAAACTCAAGTTTGAAAAAAAAAAAAGATTTTGATTACACTAGGTTTGGATAATATTTTTTGAAAAAATGTTACAGAAGACTTTCGAGATGAAAAGAAAACAGAAAAATAAAATGTAGCAAAATAATAAGGATGGTCCAGATAAGGGACACGAACATTTACCAACTACTCCCTCCGTCCCACTATTAGATGACCTAGTTGAAGTTTGAACAATTCTTAAGGGAAGGAATGGGAAGGAGTATTTTTAAGTATTTTTTTACAATTATATCCTTATGGATAGTAATTTGTAAAATTTAGAAATGATTTATCTCTCAAACTATACCATGGATTTTCATAAACTTTGTATCGTTAGAAAACATTTTAAAACACCTACGTAACGGGTATAAACGTGGATATCAAATTATATACATTTCTTATACTATCGATAATTAATCAAAAAGATAATTTTAGAAATATTCCCTTGTTTAATAAAATAGGTCAACTAATGGTGGGACAAAATTTTAAACTAAGTAGGTCATCTAATAGTGGGACTGAGGGAGTAGTATTTTTTTTTTTTTGGCTGTCCTAGGGTTTTGCGCGACATGGTATGGGCCTGTGTGGGTGTTGAGAAATTCACGCTTTAAGTCCAACTGCATGTCTGAATAAGGCCCAAAATCCAATTTGGAATTAACCTACTGCTAAAGACCCGTCTTTTCACTCTTACGGTCTTACCGTTTCCCAAACGAAGACAACTTCCAAATTGCGATCCTTCATGATTCTAGAGTCTTCTCACAAAGTCTATATATATCTGTGAACGAAGGTGTTGGTTCTCACGTACAATCTCTTCGCTTTTCTTTCTCTGCTGCATCCTGTAATTGATAAGATATGTGGACTTCAAAGATGGTAACCTTGAAGAGTTCTGATGGAGAAACTTTTGACGTTGTAGAATCTGTTGCTCTTCACTCTCAAACCATTAAGCATATGATCGAAGATGATTGTGCTGATAATGGAATACCTTTACCCAATGTAACAAGCAAGATTTTGGCTAAAGTTATTGAATACTGCAAGAAACATGACAATCCTGATAAAGAGAAAGAGAAAGATGACGAACTCAAGAACTGGGATGCTGAGTTTGTTAAGGTCGATCAATCTACGTTGTTCGATCTTATTTTAGCTGCAAATTATCTAAATATTAAGGAGTTGTTGGATTTGACTTGCCAGACAGTTGCTGATATGATCAAGGGCAAGACACCAGAGGAGATCCGTAAGACGTTCAACATCAAGAATGACTTCACCCCCGAGGAAGAGGAGGAGGTCCGAAGGGAGAACCAGTGGGCTTTCGAATGATTTGAAAGCTAAACAGCCGGGTTCTTTTCTTTTTGTTATGTTAGTTTGGTTTATGCCTTTATGTTTTTGAATATTCAAGACAATTTTTATTGGATTAATATGATTCGCTTAGTTTCTTAATTCATTGTTTCAAGTTTTTTTCAGTAAGATTAATGATTAGATTATGCCATCAGCTAATTAATATTTCTGGTTCGAACATATGAACGCCTTGATATTGTGGATTGTGGTGTATAGCTTAGGGAGTTTTCAATGGGTTCTGGAAAAAACCCAAACTGAGAACATGCTTTGGTAGAAATCCACAGTATATCGGTCAACTGGAACATATGCAAAAACTCTCGAGAGTTTTAAGTTTTCATAAACATGGGGCAATTTTTGGATATAGTCCACTTTAATATCCACTAGTTACGGTGGTGCCTTTTTTGATAAAGGAAAAAAAAAAAGGACAGATGAGTTTCCAAGCTTTTAAGTGCTAGAAAGGAAAACTGAAAACATGTACCACGACTCACTGAGAATAAACCCTTTCCTTCCATCGAAACAGCAAGTCGTAGAAGAACAGATCCCTGAACTACTTCTGGTAGCCTCTTATGTACATTCTATCTTCTAATAAATTCTCTCTTCCTAAAAAAAAACAGATCCCTGAACTCATTCCTAGGCAGTCCCCATTGAAGCAAGAATTTTACTTATGATTGTATAAATTTTTATCATCTTGTGCATGCCTTGTTATGGTATTTCTCCCACCAAATTGCTTGAGGTAAGTGGTTCTAGAGATGAATTGCCATGCAAACTATTTGAGTCTAGAGCATGCATAGAGATGATTCTTAACGTAAATTTTGGGCTTTCCTGCCCGCCCCAAGTCAGGATTACACATTGCCTCAGGGCTGGCCCTCTGCTTTGCGATATATAATAGTATCCCATCCCTCGAGGATGGTTGAGAGAGTTTGTGAATTCAACAGTACTCAAGTCTTACCACCGGGGATTTCCAAACTTTCCATGTTGTTGTTATAACGGGTAAGGTAATGCTGTAACTGTAAGAACCACATAATAAATCTGGCCACCATTTCAAGATAATCTCATTAAAAACCAATTTGGAGTTCGTTACCAAACAAGAAAACATGCAAGCAAGCCTAAAAGGCTAAAACGCTCAATTATGTAAAAAAGAACTACAATAACTAACTCAGGCCCGCCTAGGGGCATACTATTCTCAGATCAACGCCATGGTTTTCATATATCCCCTTATTTTAACTAAAAAAAAAATAAAAAAACACAGCATAACAGTAGACCCTGCAAAACACTTCAAAAAGACCCTGCAAAACACTTCAAAAGAATGCAAACGTTGTTCCACCATGCATTACCAGAAGGTTTCGCTTTGAAATAATTCAAAATCTTATTGAACGTCTTGTCAAAAATCTCCTCAAGGACCTCGGCTGTCTTTCTCGGCAGCCGCAACCCTCTCCTCAACCTTACAACCCAAATCCCATAAGTTCTTAATATTCAAGTAGTTTGCCGCTAGAATAATATTGTGCAATTCAGCTTCGTTGTAGTTAATAAATTCAGTATCCCAGCTATTAAGTTCTTCCTCAATTTTACCATCGTTCCCCCCTTTGTAAATTTCAGCATGTTTCTTGCAGTATTCAACAACTAGAGCCAATAAGTCGCTTCTTATGGGGGGAAAAAGTATTACGCGATCAGCACCATCGTCTTTGATCATGTGCTTAATTCTTTGAAATTGAAGAGCAACAGCTAAGCCAACTTTAAAATCTTGTCCATCAGAACTACGTAGGGTTACGGTGTTTGAAGTCGACATGATCAATCGAATTAACAAATCAAATTGAAAGGAAACTGAGATATATTTTAATGAGTAGCGAAAGAAAAGCAGATAGAAAAAAATATAATAAAGTCGAATGTGAGAAATCCAAACCTTTGTTAACATCACATGTATATATAGACTTTATATATAAGAAACCCAAAACTTACTAGGTTTGGGAAACTCGAAATTAGGAAAGATTGCTGTTTTTCGTAATTGACCGTGTTTGGGAGATGCAAAATTTGTTTGTTTAGTGGTTGCCTTATACAGACAACTCATGGCTTTAAGTTTTTTTCTTTCTTTCAATTAAAACTTTTTAATTTGTCCGGGTTAAACAGGTTACATATCGGACTGAGTCTTAAGGGTTACTGGTCTAATTGGCCAATTCGACCGGTTCGACCAAAAATGATACCAAAATTTGAGAAGCAGTACCCTTTTTTTATTTTATTTTTGGACTTCTCTTGGTTTTGGCCCAACATGTATCGGTCTATGTGGGTGTTGGGCAAATCAGGCTTCAAATCCAACTGTATTTGTGCAAAAGGCCAAGATTCAGCAAGTTATTACAACTGCTAAAGACACGTCTTTTCACTCTTCCCATAATCTTTCCGTTTCCCAAACGACGACTACTTCCAAATCGCAATCCTTCATGAAGAGTTTTAATCGGTTCCAGTTTTGGAATTCACATGATAAAGCAGTGTACTATTCGGCTTGTGCTGTCCATAGCTGTGATGAACAATTGGCCATTGAAGCAGTTAGATGTAGAGAATGCATTTCTCCATGGAAAACTTGAAGAAGATGTTTACATGAAACAGCCGGCTGGCTATGTGGATCCTGATTATCCTAACCATGTGTCTAAGTTACACAAGTCCTTATATGGGCTAAAGCAAGCGCCCCGTGCATGGTTTTCACGTTTGAGTAATTACTTACTTCAACTTGGATTCAAAGGATCAGTGGCTGACACATCATTATTTGTCTTGAACTCCAGATTATGTCACATATTTTCAGGTTTATGTTGATGACATTATTGTAACAGGATCTAATGCAGCTCATATAACACAACTAACCAAGGACCTTGGTAATGAGTTTTTTATCAAAGACATGGGAGACTTAATGTATTTTTTGGGTGTTGAAGTAATCAGGCAGTAAAATGAATTGGTTCTCACACAGCGAAAATATGTCACAGATCTCCTCAAATGGACTAAACTGGATGGGGTTAAACCAGTTTGCACTCCAATGGCTCCGAACATGAAACTTCGACAACAAGGCTCTGCAAAATTTGAAAATCCAACTTTGTATCGCAGTGTGGTTGGAGCGCTACAGTATCTGCATCTTACCAAGCAACATACCTAATAGCAAACCCGGTGTTTCATGCTCGTACCAAGCATATAGAGATTGATTACCACTTTGTAAGAGAACGAGTGGCAAGTAAAGAATTACAGGTCAGGTTCATAAGTTCACGAGATCAAATTGCGGATATTTTCACCAAAGGACTTGTATCACCAAGGTTTCAGATTCTTCGATCCAAGTTGCACATCCGTCAACTACAGTACAACTTGAGGGGAGGTGTTAGCACAGCTGTCAGTCCTCCTATAACTTCTCAACAGTATCAGCCAGAAGAAGAGTGTCACTGAAGCTCTAGTCTTTAGGCTTGAAGTTTGGTCGTTATGTTAGCATTAAACTCGTTCATTATTTGTTGAAACAATAATTCAAATCTGTAACTGATTGTTAAAAGATTAAGTATAAATAAATTCTAAAGTCTCCACAAAAGAACTGTGGAAGACATTCTACACATTACTGAGTTTTAACTCAAAGAATTGATTCAAGGGGTTATCTATAGGGCGTATCTGGACGAAAACCAACCCGGAGTACATGTTTTGCTGGAAGGCCTAATCATAATCGGCTAATTTATTCAAAATCGCTGAAGAGGTTAACATAAGGCAATCTCTTTGGGTATAGTCATCTTCAACGTCCAGTATTTACCTTCAGTGATGCTATATGAAAACTAGCTACTTAGGGGCAGAGATTGGAACAGTTTTGGTTTAATATTTTTCTTTCTTTAATTTTTCTGTTTGTTTTTTACTCTTTTCACCAAGATCTTTTGTTAGGAGTAGAAAATCAGTCGATTGGTAAATTGGTGAGAGCAGATACTTCAAAATCGAAAAATAGTTGAACACAAAAAGTCAGCAACCGGATTTTGAAACTTGTCCTCACATAATTCTATGACTAATGATGATGAAAATTAACGACGAAGATGACAATTAGCAAGAACACAGACATTCCATTCATAAGTAAAAAGATTACAACTTCGACTCCGCTGCATTAGAGACATCAATATTCTGCTGCAGCAACAGGAGGGACTTCTAAGAATTTCATAACGATATCATTGAAGATCTTTGGGTTTTCGAGCTGAGGTTCGTGTGATGTTTTCTTAATGACTTCCATTGTGACCTTATCTCCAAGAAGCCTGTGATAACCAAATAAGAAAATCAATAATCTGTCGCGGTGAGCTTTCTCTTTTAAATAAATAAAGAAAATAAATACTTAGTTACTTACTCTTTGAGCTCATAAGCTTTCTCGACTGGAAATATTCCATCGTGTTCTCCCCACAGTATTAAAACCTGTTGCTGTAGACTAGAGACTTCTATCGTGTTATCTTTTCCGATTGTTAATCCCTTCAGAAGTTGTAACTTTTCCTCCCTATTATCAGACATCATGGTCTACAACAAGAAAAACAGAAATTTGCAATAATAAACGTGATTCATCTCTAAATATTTATTACCGATTTGAACTTCATTTAATCTTCTACTTTTTGGTCGAAACTTTTTTCTATGGCTACAGTTTTTACAAGATGAAGCCACAGTTTTATATATGGCGTCACTAATTTGTTTCATTTAACAGAAGAAATTAGTAGAAAGTAGAAAAAGAATTTGCTTACTCTGATGATATCCTTTAGCAAAAAATCAGGTGAAAATGGAGGTTTGTAATAGGTCAAACTCATCAACATACGCAACTGTGAAGCTTTAACCGGCATCAATAAATCTTCGATTTTCTTGAAATTTATTTTCTTCAATAATTCTTCATTATCTTTCAATCTCATATTTATAGCAGAATTTGCAATAACAACTTTGTCGATTTTCTCAGGGAATAATCTTGCCATATGGTAAGCAACAAAGCCACCATAACTTGAACCTATAGCTGAGTATGTCTTAATTCCCATGTGATCCATTACTTTTGCAATAGAAACTGCTTGAAAGATCTCGGTTCTTTCGGACGAAGTAGTTGTTGATTTTCCAGTGAAAATTAGCTCGGGTATGTAGAGACAGAAATAATCAGATAGGAACTTCACTTGTTTATACCATTGCCAAAGTGGGTTAAATCCAAAACCGTGAATTAAGACTAATGATGGTTTCAATACAATAGGTTTAGATCTTTGGTTTGGAGCCCAGAGATTAATTGTGGTCTCCGAGTCGATTTTTATGGTTTGAGGTGAAAGATTTGAAGATTCGAATGTTTTCCGATGGAATTTTTCTACAAA
This sequence comes from Papaver armeniacum, assembly GCA_023531295.1. Taxonomy (NCBI): domain Eukaryota; kingdom Viridiplantae; phylum Streptophyta; class Magnoliopsida; order Ranunculales; family Papaveraceae; genus Papaver; species Papaver armeniacum. The sequence continues at coordinate 156,797 of JAJJWW010018369.1, forward strand.
AGAAACGAGGCTGAAACATGAAGTTAGAGATACCATGGTTATTGGCAATTCAGTGCTGCTACCAAGCTTTGATTTCTAAACAAAACTGAAATATGAATCAATGCAGTAGAACAAGACAAAGATATATAAATGCAATTATTGAATTTCAATCAATAGTAACGCAATTAAACAAGTACATTATTTGCTGGTGGAATGTCACTGTTGTTAGTTTATGGGTCTTGTTTATTTATATTTTTTAATTTTGATTAATGTTATAATATAAATAACTTACAGAAAATCATCTATACGATTTACATCAGACAAGAAGCTTGTCGGGAGCGTAGCCACAAGCTGGGCTTCAACCCCTTTTTATACTACCACACTTAACTTAAGGAAAAGGAAATCCCCCATACGCACATTAGCATCGTGGCTAGCCATGTAGTTGCGAGGACGTTTAATGAAGTCTGTCGTTTCGATCCCAAGCTCACCAAGAGTAATAAGAACACCAAGTATCTGGAAAAGTGAAGTCCGTCGTTTAATGAAGTCCGTTTAATGAAGTCCGTCGTTTCCACTAGTTTATGACTTGTGGTTTTTCTTTTTGCTTTCTTTTTTTTTTGTCCCTGGGAATGACCACTACTACCAACCTTATTAAATTTATGGAGAAAACATTTGTTTTAATTTCCTTTTGCTTTCTTTCTCTGTCACTCATGACCCACCCATTGCCATTCAGTCACCACCCTGCTCCACACCTCCACCTGTACCCCTATTATTATGTGGGAAATACCATTAGGTCCTAGGAATAATATATTAGATAGATTCTAGTCCATTTGACCCAGTCAAATATCTGTTGGTCCTATTTGGTAATATAAATTATAATTTGGTCCTAAAATTGTTGTTTGGTCCTAGGATGATGTCATGGATGATGTAAATATCACCGTGTAGTGGCAAAAATACCTTTTTGGATAAGGACCATATATATAGTAAAAAACTAAGAGACAATAAATCATTCTCGGATTTACTTTTTCTCTCTTATATTTTTTGATCTAGAATTTATCTCTTTTTTTATTTCTTCTTCTTTTTCCTCCTCGTTAATGGTGTCTCCATTTTTTTCTTGTCTTTTTCTTCCTGCTGCTGTAAACGATGGCGATGAAGGTGAAATCAATTAGATATTTAGATCGGTAGTTGTAGACGATGAATACGATGATGTTGATAATGTTGAATACGATTTTTTAAGGGTTTTTTTTTCTTTTTTCTGCTGTTGTTAACGATGAAAATGATGAAGAAGATGAAGATATGTTGTTGCTGTTGCTATTGACGATGGTGTTAATCGATTTAGATATTTTTTTAGGGTTTTTATATGGACTTCATTTCTGGAATGAAAGTCATTTTTAGGTTTTATATGGACTTCATTTCTGGAATGAAGTTTTTTTTAGGTTTTTATATAGAATTCATTTCTGTAATGAAGTCTTTTTTTTTTAGGTTTTTATATGGACTTCATTTCTGGAATGAAGTCTGTTTTTTTAGGTTTTTATATGGACTTCATTTCTGGAAAGAAGTCTGTTTTTTTGATTTTTGTTAGAGGGAGAACAAAATGCGATCCGAGGAATGCAAAAATCGTAGTTGACTCATCGACTAGCTACGATTCATAATGTTCACGCAAATTGGACTAAACCAACCTTGTTAAACACGGTTTCAACGCAAAGCCACTATCTAACATTAATGATTAACCTAATCGAAGATGTCTGTTTCATGAACTTCTATCCATGTCGCTGCCACCACTACCCTCCTTCTGATGACTACCAACTTCTACATACCCATAGCATTTCCAAATGTTAAGCTATTTTTCTTTTCTAACTCTGTCTTAATTCAAAGACCGAAAAGAAAACCAAGGTTTTGTTTCGTTGTAGTTTTCGTTAATTAAAACAACTTACTAAAGTAAAAGATTTTACGATCTCTTTCCCAATCATTTCTACCATTTAAAACTCAATCATTTCTACCATTTAGAAAACTGGTGCTAAAGTTGAATCCTAATCGGTATTTATAAAATTCAGTAATCAAAGTTTTCCATTAGAGAATACCTAATTGAATAGGTGATACATTTGACAGAGTTTTCAATACCCTTCTTGCATAATTAAATAGCTAGTTCTCTAATAGTGGCGGAAATTGAGCAAGTGGTGGCGGTGGTGTCATGGCAGTGATGGTGGTTGTGGCTGCGAAAGCGACGATGAAACAAAAATTTAGGTTAATCTGTTTAGTGAGCCTGCGAAGAATCCATGTTTTATTAAGGTTATTTTTGTCCGAGTCGCACAAGTTTTTTAAATCGGTCCAAATAAGTGAGTCAATCACGATTTTTGCGCTCCTCAGATCCCATTTTGCTCTGCCTTTAACAAAAATCGTTTTTTTTAGGTTTTTATATGGACTTCAATTCTGGATTGTAGTCTGTTTTTTTAGGTTTTTATATGGACTTCATTTCTGGAATGAAGTGCTACAAGAAAATAACTAAATATTAACACGGAAGGGTATTTTTGTCAATTTTAATATTTTTAAATAATTATGGACCAAACAGTAAAGGCGTTTGACCAAAGGACCAAACAGACATGTGCCCACCTAAAAAAGGACCAAACAATATTTTTCCCTATTATTATCCCTCATGACGTGTCCATATCTAAACCCCAGCCCCGGTAGCCTTGGACGTCTGCGGTGGGTTCTGGGCTTAATGTCATCTAGTTGGGAGAGTGTAATGTACTCACATAACATGAACTCTAAGGGAATCGGTACGTAATGGTTTAATTCGTGGAAAATTCGAGTGTAATCAAACTTCTAATAAGAGAATAACTCTCGAACTTTCATAATTCAGTTCATGTTCTTGTACAAGTGAGATTACAATTTATAATCATCCTAATAACTTCCTAAACCAACATATAACTGAAAATGAGAAGTTTCTACAACTGAAATAAGATATCCTAAACTAATGTCTAAGTTGTTGGCGCAATGCAGAAGTGTGATGGGTTTATGGAAATGAGTTTTGGAAAAGAGGTTGGTTTAATTGAAAAGTGAAGCTCTGATTAATTTGGAAATGAAAATGTTACAAGGGAATTTTAGTATAGCTCTTTGGCTCACTCTACTTACAATAGCAATCGCTTGACTTGTTTACTAGCTCTCACTCTTAACTCCTACTTCACTCATTATTTATTTTTTTGAAAAGTACTTCACTCATTATTATTATTATTATTACTACTTTTTTTTTTTTTTTTAAACTTTCTCTTATATTGATATGATTCTTGCTTGCTTGAGTGAATACTTACATCGTGCCTATTTATAGGCCTTACCTCACCGACAGTACACACTCTAGTTTCATCTAGAGTTTGCTAGATGTAAAATAATTTGATCCACTTGACTTTCTCTAGAACAATCTAGTATACGTATAGACTAGGACATCTTTTTGACCGACATGTCTAACTTAGCCAAGTCATGAACGACTTTGGCAACTCTAGTACATTCTAGAGCATTTTTATTCCACACTTCTCTATGTTTTTCTAGATCATTCTAGACATTACAAATTACATGTTCCAACATAAGTCAGACATTTATTCAAACACATACAGTACATTTCTCAAACCCGTACCGTACATATAATTCTAGCACCTAACAGAGCGATATGTCACGAGGAAAGATTTAGGTGAGAAAATATGGGGTGTAACGCATTTTCGATTCAATTAGTAGAAATCTAATGAACAAAGTCAAGGACATAACAGAACAGAATGTTATCGCCAAAACCACTACCTCAAACCTTATAATCTAATCAGATTGTTTGTCATCCTAATTTACCTCATATAAGTAATATTTACCAAGAAAGAATCAAATGATTGGGTACAATACACCACCAACATAACCGCCGCCGGTTATCACTATTCTGATCGTGCCTATCCTCAAGATATCAGGGATAAACAGTAGTTATAGTTTTTCCGGTGGAGAGAGTGCCAACTCTGGATTATCTATTGATAGTGCAAAGGCTATTGAATATAGAGGAGTAGATGAAGTTATGTACGTTAAATTAACTTGAAAGTTCGACCCCTGGCCAACTGGGATAATCCCCATTTGTTTGCATTCGTGGGTTTTTATCCAATAAGACAATTGGTATGAGCCAAATTAAGTATCGGAATGTCAAGACAGTTGATCCAACGTACCAATTGGCTTCAGAAGCCCTTGTTTAGTGATTTTGTAAAAGCAAGCTTGTCATAAGTCAAATTATTCCCGACTTTGCTTCTCAAGTTCAACAAGCCTTAAATGATTTTTTGCACAAACAAAACTGAACTAATTAATATCCTAAAAATGAATGATTTTCTCATTATTTAGATCAAAATAAGTTATACAAAACATATGAAAGGTTGTGAGGACCTAATCGCCATAAACAAATGGGTAGAAGTCATCTTCAAAACAAGTCTAAATTTCCCTGGCACCGTGCCTCCGTCAGTTCTCTGACACAAACACTCCCACAATATCATTAGCAACACCACATATATCCTGAAAAGATTTTTGCCTTTGTGCCAATGTATCAGGATAAGCTAGTGGCGGAGAGGCATTGCTAAACGAATTTTTGCAACTATCAGCACATGAAGCAGCAGCATTGATTTCATCCCTGTATAGCCAAGCGCATCATCAGAAAACAAATCACTGATTGATTGCTCAAGTGTAGCCTTTGCATTGTCATATAACGTACTGCATTCTGTGACAACTCTAACTGCATTTGCGTCAGTATAAGTTTTAACAAGCTCGTCGAGTATGTATCTCGATGTGTCCACAGCAATGTTTTTCGCAGCATTAATCGTAATATTAGCTCGACCTCCTGCACCGGTTTCTTTGCTGGACGGATCGGCGTTTAATATCTGTGTACAGAGATCGATTGATCGCGTTTGTTTGCAAAGATCTAGGATCGATTCAGCATCTCCCAAATGAACGATAAAAACGAGGGAAAGAATAGAGATTAGGTAGACAACTGATAAAGCCATTTTTTTTTTCTTGAAAATGAATTAAAGCTTGATCCATGGAGAGGAATTGCATATATAGTGGAATAGAAAAGTTGATTGTAGGAATAATGAAATATTCTAACTTCATTACACATTTAATATTATTGATACCAGAACATCTCATAATTATTGTTTGGTAAACCAAAATCTTTAAGATATTTCGTAATTAAGTCAGGCAGTTCAAAAATCATTAGTAGCACCCACTTTTATGTTTTCAGCCCCAATCTTTTATACACACTGCAGGGACAATGTCCAAAAGGGAAGGCCCGCGGTCAGTCAGCTTCAAGGTCCAAGTAACTTCTACACTCAGCTTCCAAATCCTTGTCCGGTTCGAGCTTCATGCATGGCCGTGTTTCATTCCCTCCTGAATTCAGTTTCCAAATCCTTGTCCAGTTTGAGCTTGCAATTACTCGTTTTCACCGTTCAGCCGTGTATAAATATTAACCTCCACCCTCAGCTTTTACCATTCATTCATTCATTCATTCATTCTGTCTCTAAAATCGGTTCTCTCTTTCTCCCGCTATAGCAGTTAACATCAATGTGGGGCTTTCATCATGGTATTTTTTTTCTATCAATAAAACAATATAATGTTTATATTTTTATATATAAAAGAATAATGAATGGAAGAATTACAATACCTCAAGACCATAATGGACCAAGGAGGAAATAGTAAAGGATTCAACAATACATCGACTATCTCCTGACTAACTCTTCCCATTTGAAGACTAACATTTCATATCTAATATCTTTAAGCGAGACCAATACAAAATATCTGCCTTAATGTCTAATACGATCTTTTGAGCGTCTTTCTCTTTTGCCTCTACGACAAACATCTGTTGATTGAGTTCTCTCCAGATATTCCAACAAATAGCATAAGGAGGATGTTCCAAATAAAATTCCTTTACTGTAGAAATGGTTCTATCTCTATCTTTAAAAGAATCCTTTATGTCATCTCCTCGGTGGTCTTCCCACTCCAAAACCATTTAGAAAAACATCACATATAGAGCGAAAGCTCTTCGAACAATGAAGGAACAAGTGATTTATAGTCTCTAATTCCTTCTTGCACATACAACATCTATTTACCAACGTTCTCCCTTTCCTTTCTAAATTATCTTGTGTTAGTAAGGAATTATGATGTACAAGCCATGTAAAGAAGCTAACCTTGGTGGGTACATTATTAATCCAAATAATCCTATGGGGAAAATCCACGAAGGGGGGATGAAGGATGTAGAGATAAGTAGCACGAACGTACCGTGAAAGCGCCGTCAGGTGTCCACTTCCAAAGTCTCTGGTCTTCGTCTTCGTTTAGAGTCACGTCTTGCAACTTGTGCGATAAATCCCCGCTTCGCAATCTCAATGTCCGAGAGTCGCCTTCTCAAGTCCAGTTCCAATTTGAGTGTCCTTCACTATCGCCAAGTAAAACCGACTAACTACATTGTTCTTCTTCCGAGAGACATTATAAAGATTGGGAAAAGCTAACTTCAAAGGCATATCACCCAACCAGTGGTCTTCCCAAAAGCTAGTTCTATCCCCTTTACCCACTTTATGCACGATCCCTTTATAGAAGCTCTCCATTCTGTTGGTCACCCCCCTCCATATTGGGAAAAGCCAACTTCATCATGGTAATTTAGTCGAAGTAAGATGTAAAGAAGAATGATCTGTTATGGACTCTCATAGCTTGTCTTGATTTCGCCTGCAAAGTGAAGAAGAATATGACATAGAACCGATTGTTGTGGTCTCATTAGAGGACACCTATGGCATCATTCGAGGGACACCATTCCTCCCAACGATTACTTCGAGTGTAATCAAACTCATAATCAGAAAACAACTCTCAAACTTTCATAATTCAATACATAATCTTTATTATTACATCACACATATATATAAAGTGTGATGTATATATATGTGTGTGTGTGTGTGATGTAATAATAAAGATTATGTATTGAATTATATGTGTGTGATGTGATGTAATATATATATGTGTGTGTGTGTGATGTGATGTGATGTATATATATATATACATCACATCACATATATATATAACATCACATATGTGATGTGTCATATGTGATGTGATGTAATATATATATATATATATATATGTGATGTGATGTGATGTATATATATAAAGTGTGATGTGATGTATATATATATATGTGTGTGTGTGATGTAATAATATATATATATATATAACATCAAACTCCTAATCAGAGAATGATATCTGGATTGGTACTTCTACGTTGGCCGCTTCATTCCCAAGTCTTTTCAGAATTTGTAGGGACAAAAATGTTAAACTTGCTGACATGATAACCAAGATGGTAGCCGGATTTTTAACTTCAAGAGATTATTGTCCGACGGTGAAGCTATGGAGTACGCTTCTCGCTTTATAATAGTAGGTGATACTCCTCCAACGTTGGATATATTACTCGATACTAGAAGATGGGCCCTTCAAACTTCGTATTTTTAGTGTAAAATCACTTTATGCTAAATTAGTTTCAAATTGATGGTCTCGATGATTACCCCGCTCTTTTATTTGGAAGTCGATATTCCACCTAAAGTAAAGTTTCTAGCTTGGTGTCTCGGTGCATGGAAAACTTAACACAATGGATATCTTGAATCACAAAGGAATGTCGTTATATAACTCGTGCATTATGTGCGGCAACACTGAAGAAACACAAGACCATTCTCCACCGTAAAGTTGCTTCTAAAATTTGGAATTCTATTTCTCCGGGTGGGCGATGGGCATGGGTCTTTCTTAGCTGTTTAATTTCGATCTTTGGCTCATGGTTGGGATATGAACTTCTTCTCCGGTTGATGTAATCTCATTTGGAGTTTGATTCATGTCGCAATTATTTGGATTGTTTGAGGTGAACGAATCGTAAAAAGTTTGAACCGAATACTTATTCAAAACAGACCTAGACGTGATTATTGATATCAAGTCTATGGTGCTTAGTTAGGCAGCAAGCGGGGGTAAAAATTTCATATCGAATTTTGCAAGTTCAGTTCATAACTCTTGGGAATTTATTTTCATTTAATCTGCAATTTCATCTTTTTTTCTTCTCAGCCTACCTTGGTAGCTTTATTGTACATTCCTCTATTCTAATATAATTCTTCTCTTTCGATCGAAAAAATAATTGATAATCGCTAAAACCGTACCTTTACGGTTTGGCACTGAATCATGCATACAACAAAGCATTATGATTATTGCTAAGATAAAATTATTCGAGTATCACAAAGTGGTGATAGCTAAAGAGTGTCACCATAATAATTTTAAGCACAATAATCGCACAACATTGTGGGAGAAACTATACGTTAAATGCAGAGACTTATAAATCATATCATAATGCACATATATATTTAGCAAATGCCAAATGGTTTCAATCAATAAAATCTTTGATAAAAATAAATCAACCTAAATTGTGCATTAATGTTTTCAATTGTCAAGTAACGCGAGCTAAATCTATCGTAATTTTCCATCATAATCCGTTCCGTGAATGCGTAAAACTACAACGGGTAAAAACTAAAATCAACTGGATCCACTTAAGTGCGACAGGATCGGGTCAGTAAGGACTAATTTGAATCGGCTTTACGGGCAAGCACCAATGGGGGCTCGGTTAAATTTGAAAGATGATCGAATCTTAACGTAATATGGGTTATTTGTTACCTCAAAGCCTAACTTAACGTTTACAAAACCGCAATTACTTAAATATCCTATAAATGAATGATTTTCTCATTATTCAGATCAAATTAAGTTCTACAAAAATGAGGAGTTCTAGCTACGGTTTGCAAACCGTCAGAAGTAGAAAATGGCCGCCAGCAATAGCCGAATAGCTGTCATAAATATACATTTATGTGGGAGGACTAACCGTCATGTATGGAGGCGTCACAAATGTTTTTTTGACGGATTTATTCTATACTGACGGTTTGACAACCGCCAGAAATAGATCATCCTATAACTGACGGTTTTTTATCCGCCAGAAATAAATCATCCAACTGACAGTTTTTTGCCGTCAACGGTTAACTGCTAACAACTAACCGTTTTTTTTTATTTTCAAGGGTTTTGAAACCGTCGTTAGTATTTAAAATAAAATGAAATAAAAATGAAAATTTAGTAGGCAGAATGCCTTCCCTTATTTCCTGTCACAACCTGTTACAATACAAAATGATGCCTCACAAAACATATTCACAAACAAACATGCATTCATCTTAACAAACAAGTTGCTAACATTGACACATAAAAGAGACTTACATTAAGATGTTATCAGTTCTGTCAAAAGACTCAAAACTTTGAAATTTCAAGATGAAGGTATATCATCATCTTGTCATTGAAAGTAAAGATATTAACTAAACCAAAAAAAAAAAAACACATCCAAAATGGTTGTGAAGGATTGGGATAAAATCAAAATACACCTGCAAGCAGGAAACCCCAAAAAAGAAATGCCACAATCACTTGTATTCAAAAAGACAAACATCTATCATATGTTGTTTTGACTTGTTAAATATAATCCCCCGTAGGTTGATGTAGTTAGTTACCCTTGTATGCACCACCCCTTCTATACATCGATTCTTGGTCTCCAAATTAGCTTCGAAAGCATATCGCCAATACGGAAGTCCTATAAAATAAAAATCATTTTGACCATCGTGAGAAAGATTGTTTAATATGGATTTGGTGAAAGTTGTGGAACAAATAACACCTAGTTAACTTTACAACTGAAATCTTAAGGAAATCAGCCAAGTTCCATCGTGTAAAGAGAATATATTCCTTTGTTAGTGTAACATAAAGATGTCATGCCAGGATCAAGGTTTCAGTCAAGAATAAATGATGAAAAAACCTAAAAAATTACCAATTGCAAGCTTGATTGAAGTAAATTAGTTACCTCAACCATTTTGAGGCTTTCAACTTCTTCATGCAGTTCTGCTATCTTCTTTAAGGCTTCTTGAAGAGGTCCATTGGAAGTTCCGATTTCATCACGTGTAGCAAGTTGTGCCTCCAATTCAGATATACGCTTCATTGCAGCTTGAAGATCCCCAATAGTTATCTCTAGTTGTTGTCTAAGGTTTAAAATTTCAACATTTGGTTCATTGGTAGCTTGAGATGATGATTCCTCACCCCAGTATTTCTTTGGTTTTACAACATTGCCAAGACAACGAACCCTCCCTCCTTTATCTCGTCCATTGACGTGTGCAAATGAATCATTTCGTCCTTGTAGCACAATTTTAGAACCTGGTTGGCTTGCTTGGTACTCCACTTCCTCCATTTTCTTCTATAAACATGTTAATTTTCAAATTAACTTCAATTTCAATGCTTAAGTAACCTTAATAAATATGAAAAAAATTCAAAGTTGATAATATTATACAATTTCTGCAGCTACTTCGGGGTCCATCAATACTTCGTCAGGATCTTCCGTTTTCCTTTTCCTTGTATGGGTAACAGCATAAAGCTCACAACGTTTAGGAGGTCGTCCTAGTTCCTTTGCCAACTACAAATAAATATTTAAGCATCTGGTTATATATGCAAATCCACATATACAGTACGGATATTCGTAAACATAACAGTAAATACTCTTAATATATTTTCCATCTTAATTGAACATAAAATTTTACCTCTACTACATAGGTTGCATGTGGTCTGGAGCCTGTGGTATGTAGATTCTTTTGTTTTGATCTGTTTTCCTTGTTTTTCTCACTTATTTCCTAGACGAGTAGAAAGATCTGTGTTAGGAATGCTTGTTCTAGGCTTATCATTCAAAGAAATTAGTGTCACTTACTTTTTTCTTGTCATCAGTTTCCCAAACATCAACTAGTACCCTCCACTGGCTCTCAACAACATCTTTTGGTGGATTAGCAAGACGTTATTCCAGAGTTGGCCACTTATTATACGCATCCACTTTAAGAGTATGTTTGTAATTTTTCCACCTTTCATTCAACTTAAGTTTGATCCAATCGTTCAACTCGTCTGGTACATCAAATATTTGCTGATAGTACAAGAAGGAAAGATTAAAATATTACTGATCAAGAGAATCAATGCAATATGGATATAATGATTTTTCGAAATACTATGCATATGGTTTTATACCTTCACTTCAAGTATGCAATTCTCAATAAACTCGGATGACATGTATTTCCAATCATGTCTTGTCAATGGTAGTCATTGCCGTCTTGTGATAGATGGGTAACATATTTGCACATGAACTTACCATTCTTCCCCATAGGCGTTATGATACCGCATTCAATCTGGACCCATTTCGATTGGTAACCTCGATTTGGTTGGAGCTCCCTCATAAAATTCAATTTTGCTTTACCTCGACCCATCCTGCAAACAAGGAAATAATTATGAAGTTAGCACACAAACATAAGGAAGTTAACTAACAAAGTAATAGAGATATAATAACCCTGAAAATTTACAAGAACAAGCTATTCAACACATAAATGCAAATGTTTAATGATGAATAATATTCGAATAAAATGACTAGCTACTTGCAAAGTCACATCAAAGCTTAACAAACTAAATAATCTTGGTTCAAATGATGCACTAATTAACATTCATTATCTGATCCACTGTCAAGATCAATATCATGGGGATCATTATCATCATTTGTATCCCCATCTATGTATTCCTCTTCTTCTGACTCTACTTCTTCATTGTTGTCTTCTTCTTCTTCATCATCATCATCATCATCGTCATCTTCTTCTTCTTCGACTTGACCATCGTTAAAACTTATTTCTCTATCTTCCCGTAGTTGTCTTTTTTCCTTTCTCGTAGGAGCATCCACAATCACCCCCCCCAGTCCCCTCGTCTACAACGAAACCAATATTGTCATCTTCATTGGTGATCGCCTTCCCAAATGGATCATTATCCAAGTAGTTGATCCGGATTACCATCACCCATGTCATAAACATCCCTAGGTTTATTCTTTACCACAACATGCCATTCCGATTCTACTGGGTCTTGAGCATAAAAAACTTGTCTAACTTGAGAGGCCAACACGTAAGGATCCTCCTGCTGTGTCCCCAAAAGATGATTAAAATTCACAAGAGTGAACCCTAGGCTATCAACCTTCATACCGGAAGTCTTTGCTCTTCCCGAAGTATTAACAACATTTGCCCAATCACACTCGAAAAGTACATACGTATGACCTTGTCTATATGTCACTCAATTATGTCCGTAAGTAACCCATAATATGTGCGTTCGGCATCATTTGTCCGGGTTTCGATGCTCCCCATTTCTAAAGGAAGTATTTGTTGACTCCAATGCAACACCACCGTTTCGTGTCTTTGCTCCATCTTCCTTACCGATAGTTTTGAAGTTATAACCTCTTGTTGTATAACCAGGTGAATCGTCTCGCAGAGTTGAAAAGGGACCTTCAAAGAAGCAAATCTAATCCTTCAAGAAACGTCACTTTAGCTCGAGTAAGCAACTTAATATGATTTCTAAACCAATCAAAGCAAACTCCAGTTTGTGCTTTATGCAGCGTTCAAGATCACTTAATCTTGGGTGCAACATAGCCGAGTAGTTTTGTGTTGCCTAAAAAAAAAACGCAATCAAATTCATCAAATTGGTGCTAGTGAAAGACATTATAAGTAACTGAATTAATAACTTGTGTGAGAAAAGTATTTCTTACATTATGTAGGGAGCTACATCATCATCATTAGACAAGATATACTCATGCAACAACTTTCTTTGTAAGGAAGCTAAAGGAAATCGTTTAGGACTCCCAATGGGAGTATCATCTACATATCTAAGCGGTCTGTTAGTTCGTGACTCGACATCTTTGAGGTACCTCGACAAAAATGTAACACATTCATCAGCTAAATAGCCTTCAGCAATAGATCCTTCTGGATGAGCTTTATTCCACACATATTTCTTGAGAGTGTACAGATACCTTTCAAGAAAAAATTTTGACTCCAGGTCAATATTGGTATCACATTATAAATATATTAATATAAAAATTTAGTGAAGAAAAGTTTAAAACATATACCGCTCAATTGGGTACATCCATCGATACTGCACAGGTCCACCTAAACGCGCCTCTGTTGCCAAATGGATTGGCAAATGAACCATAATGTCGAAAAACGCAGGTGGAAATATTCGCTCTAACTCACAAATAATGACTACTATGCGCTTCTCCAGCTGTTCAAAATCTTCGGGGCGTGAGACTTTGGAGCAGAGTTCACGGAAAAAAGAACTTAACTCCATGAGTACATAACTAACTTTAGACGGCAGCGTCTTCCGGAATGCCAAAGGTAACAACTGCTGCATAAGGACATGTGAATCATGACTTTTTAGTCCAAAGATTTTACGCTGTTGTACATTTACACATCTTGCAATGTGTGATGAATAACCATCAGGAGTCTTCAAATTCTTCGACACATTAAGAAACATCGTCTTTCTTGCATTATCCATGGAGTAACACGCTCCAGGTAAGAAATACTTCCCATTTTCCAAGGGCTGAGGGTGAAGTTCCGGTCTGATCTTCAGGAGTTGAAGATCAAATCTTGCTTTAAGACCATCCTTAGTCTTTCCATCAATATCCATTACCGTACCCAGAACACTATCACAAACATTTTTCTCAGTGTGCATGACATCTATGTTGTGTTTGTGTAGGATCATAATATCGCAATACATAGGGCTCGCGGGATCAATAAACGACGGTACCGCGAGGGAGTCGCAGGAAACTAAAATAAACGACGCGATGGGAAATAACGACACACAAAATAGTGAAAGACATGGAATCAAGCGAGGTTAAGAAGTGTCGCGAGATTGAATAGTTGTACATCGCGACACTTCGCGAGACATTCCCGAAAATAAAGGATAGCTTAGCTGTCACCCACTATGTATTACCCTATATAAAGGGTCGAGTGAGTCTGTAAAAGGGGGATCTTTTTAGAATTGTTAGGCAAGTCATTAGGAGAGAGAAAGTTTAAGAGTGTTTTAACTTCTAAGTGAAATTCTATTTTCCTGTGTAAACACTTCATGAATTCAATCAATAAATATTCTTGATCTTACATCTTCTAATGGATTAATTAGGCAAAATCGAGTAAGGGGTGTAGTGTGGGAAATCCCGCAACTACATATGCGCTAGAAACAGGATCTGTCGAGAGATTGACGTAGAAATTGGAAGGAATTTGGATTAACGAGAGAAAAGATTTGGAGAAGATCCTTAAGAATTCATTGAAAAAGAAAAATGGCTAGAAGAAGAAATGTACAAAGGGCAATCAACGGTTGTAAGAAGAAGTGGGAGACTTCTTTGGAGAAAGGAGGAATGAAACGGAGAATCATCAAGGATGAATAGGAGAAATGATGGAGAAGATCAAAATCAGCCACCGAACTCCCAAAGAGCAAACGCGGTGAGGATTATGATAGAGTAAGTGTACATACTTGGAGATCTCGATTCAAGACGAGAGAGAAGAGGAGCAAGAGGTGATGAACAATGGACAAGGAGAGCAAGGAATGAACGGAGAAAACGAAGAAATCGCAGCATTAGAAAGATTGAGACAAACAATACATGAGGAGAGACGGCTAGAGGCAGAGGAACGAGCAAACTTGACAAGACAGAATCATGAATTGAGGATGGAAAATATGAGGTTGCAAAATAGGAGATCTAGAAGTAGCGTGAGATCAAGTTCAAGATCGAATGGAGAAGAAAGAAGGAGAGTTTTACCAACAGAAAGCACCGATGAAGAAACACAAAATCCGAATATAGAGCATGGCGAGAGAAGAGAAGAAATAGAAGGTCGTTATATTCCTCAGCCCGAAAATCTTCAAAATGAGCGGAATAGGGAAAATCAAGGAAACATGCAACTCCAAGAATTGAATGACAACGGCTTGAAGGGAGAATAATCTTGCATGGGAGAGAAGAATTGAGAAGAAACCGAGAGATCGAAGATGACATTGAGAGACACTACATTGAACAAGCGCGACTAGCTCGCGAAAGAGAAAGAATGAGAGCGAGAAATGGAAAATCAAGAGATGGAAGAAGCAATCCGGCTGAATAACCATGACAACCGCGAGAGAAGAAGGGAACAAAATCGTACCAATAGAAATATTAATGAAGAATATGAGAGGGTGCAGATGATGAGAGCTGAGAGGCAACCAAGAAGAGAGAATAACCGATATAATGGCGTGCGAATTGACGAAAGAAACGAAGAAGAGCGTCGCGAGGAAAGAAGAGGAGAAAATAACGAGCGGGGAAGGTCAAAATAGACACGAGCGAAGAAGGAGAGAAGCGAGCTAAAAAGACCAAGAGAATCAAATTCTGAGGCAAATGAACAAATCTTAAGAGAATTGGTGAAATGAGAGGATTCTTTGAATAATAGAAGGGAAGGAGGAAGGAGACAGTTAGACGAAGCCATTGCGAAGCCGCGAAGAATCCCTTCACGCTAGAAGTACGAGATGGGAGGAATACCTCCTAAGTGCAATCTACTCCGCATTAACCAACATCTTTGATGGAACAACACGTGCGATACAACATATAAGCCTTAATATGAGATGTATGTTACAATGGGAAAATCATGATGCCATATTGTGCAAATATTTCGCGTCAAGCTTAATAGGAGAAGCACTAAAGTGGTTTGAAAGTCTACCAAGGAACACAATCACATCATTTAACCATTTACAAGCCACATTCCTGGGAGCATACATAAGTAACAACTCTTCACGACCTGCATTGAAGATGTATTCGGGTTGAAACAAAGGGTTGGCGAGAGCTTAAGGCGATTGACAATAAGATGGAGAACCATGTGTAGCGAAATGGCAGGACGGGTTGAGGAGAGATATCTCATCCTCTCATTTGTGAATGCTCTCTTCGCGACTAACTTGTTATACATTCAAATTTTTAGAGTCAAAAATACAATCACGATGGCCGAACTGCGAGAATTACAGGAAGAATATATCACCTTAGAAGAAAGACAATGAAATGAATTCTTATCCATCGCGAACACAAACTCGAATGTCTGAACGCAAGCTTGTTACCTCATTCATCAATACAAAGGGCGAGCACTTCGCAAGGACAAGAAGCGAGGAAGGTCCGATGAGAGACAGCGGAAGATAGTAGCTATGGGAAGCCATGACCAGGAGGAATTTGAACAAGAAAGGAACTACTATAACCGTAATAAAGCAATAATAAGATTCAGAGGCTAGACAATGTGCAAGAAACTTATGGTGGACGAAGGCAATATAACCATGGAGGCGAGAAGCCGAGAATAGTGTGGGAACCAATTAGGATGCCTCCACCGAATGCTAGTGTGGAAAAGATCTGGGAGGCTATACTCGTGATGGAAGAAGTACCAGACCTTGGAACGCGGGGATGGAACCACCACCAAAGCGACGAAGTCATGAGTTTTGTTCTTACCATCGCTTCCATGGACATCAAGCAAACGACTGCAGAAATGTAAAGAGAATTATTCTCAAGGATGATTGATCAAGGAAACCGAATCACTTTCTAAAAGGAGAAGAAAAGGCGGACATTACCACCACCTTAAAATGCGACGTAATGCTGTCGCGAAAGGAAAGGAAACATTTGTGATAGAAATCGGAACGAAAGCCAAAAATTTGAATTGCAACTCTATCGTCCACTCTTATCGCACAATCGAAGATTTTCATGACAATGTGCTCAGTAGAGTCTTTGCGAGAGATGTTGATGATAAAGAAATAATGAGCCTGGCGAGAACGACGCAGTTAGAAAAGTGGCAAACAAGACTATTTCTTTCTCTGCAGATGAAGTGCCAAAAGGAAGAGAAACACGTGATAGCCCGTTGGTTGTGAAACTAGAGATTAACCCGAAAACCAGTTGATGAAGAAGATGATGAGGCGAAGCTTGCCGGGCGATCAACCGAATCTTAATCGACACCGGGAAGTTCGGTGAATATTCTCTTCTACCATACTTACAAGACGATGGGAGGAAAAGATGAGGATTTGATCCCCTCTACATACAAGATATATGGCTTTAATGGCACTGCAAACAAACCAAAGGGAGAGGTTCACATGAGAATACCTCTACAAGGATTATCAATGATATTTTATTCTCGTGTGGTTGACGTGGAATCTCCATACAATGCGCTGATTGGGAGGCCATGGCTTCATGAAATCTTGGGAGTCGCGTCAACATATCATCAATGTATTAAATTCCCACATCCAAATGGCATTGGTATTATACAGGGAGATTGGAAGGAGTCGCAACAATGTCATGAAGTAGATGTAGAAAGTCTGCGAAGAATGTAATGCCAAAAGAAAAGGTTGGAAACAACATGTGAGAGATGAGCAGAGAAAGGAAAAATTGATGGTGGATGCCATAGAAGTAAGGATCGAACATACCTCGCGAGGTGAGTGCCTAGAGACAGCGAATATTATGGTAATAAAGAAGCAAAGGATATGAGGAGCAAAAGGCATAAGAAGTGAATAATCAACAAAAACAGGAGAAAAAGTAGCAATTGAAGTAATGATGTGCGAGAATCTCGCAGCCAAGAGTATATGGGAATTCAATTAAGAAAGAAAAATGAAAATACAGAATTGTGCGAATACTTTGCAAACAAGAATCAGCAAATAATGAAACATGAATGATTGAATGATTTAACAAATATGAATAAGTAAAAGAATGGGACGAACCTTTATGGCGTACACCCTAGTTCGCGAATAACATTTCGTAAGAGGCAAATGTAAGACCTAAAGTGCGTCATAATGGGGGTATCTCTCGACATGGCTCGTGGGGAAGGTTACACCGCTCCCAAGCCCGAGTCATGGAAATTTGGGGCCCATGAAAGCCTATCCGGAAGAGGTACCTTGGATTCCCAACTATATATGTAGGTTATACCGGTTGGGTGACCGAGGTCTCTTCTTAGGAGTCGATGTATGCTCAAGGCGCCGGGGGTACGGTTGAGCTGAGTGCCCAGGATGGATGAACCTACCCGGCCATTCTTGGCAAGTCTTGGCATGCGTTGCACTCGCCCAAGAAAACTCCACTTAGGGTGCGGTCTCGTAACCATAAACCAGGTATAAGGGATAAGAGGCTGCGAAAACAACCGGTTGTTGTTAAGACCGGATGGGAGGAGCTAGTCTTGTATGGCCGATGTTTCGCCTCCTTGAAGGGGCAACCGGGGAGATGATAAGGCCGACGCTCTCCATTAGGGGGTGTCAAAACAGACGCAAATGTCATGAGGCTCTGTTCTCGCAAGAGAATTTAGGCTCGTCATATTTGTGCAATGATCCCGCAGAGGCAATAATACTAACGCGAGGGTAAGGCGAGATCAATGGGTCTTTACATGAAAGTGTACGGACGTCCTGCGATTTCGTGCGCACGACGGCAATGTCATGGAGCTTTGTTTTCGCAAGAAGACTTAGGTCTGTCATATTGTCGCAAATAAAACATCCTGCAGAGGCAAAAATACTTGGAAAATGATAAGGCAAGATCAATGGGTCATTACATGCGAGTGTAAAGACGTCCCGCGATTTTGTCGCGATGAAAGGTGGCGGTGGGGAGGACCTCTAATTAGGGAGGTCTAACTCGGAAGACCACACAAAAATGATAAGGCGCAGGGTCAATGGGCCTCGCATTAAAATGTAAGGCATACTGCGACTCTGCCATGCAGAAAGAAAAATTAAAATCAAATCCCTAATTGGGATAGATTTACTTAATAAAATATTCAATGAGCAACTACACTCACACGAGAGGTATTAACTAAGAAAGGAAGAAAGAAATATGGGAATTACTCCATCAAAGAGTTAAATCGTTCGCACAAAAAGAAATTCTGGCAAATTACAAAGAGCATTTAACTCTCCACATCAACATTATCAAATACAGAGGATGGTTGAGATTTTTCTGCGCCTTTATCAGCTTCGCCTCCTCCAATTGGTTGATTTTCATCAGAAATGTTTTCATTACCTTCGTTCTCGCCGGATCTTTCGGATTTTCATCACGAGTCTTTTTACTTGGATCTTCATCGACGACTTCCTTATCGGGGAGATCTTCGCCGCTTTCATATTCATAATCACTATCCGGAGCATCAGAACTTCATCATCACTTACTTCGAAGGAGCGACGTGAATAGGATCAAGAGACTTCGACAAACAAAATGTTATTCACAAGAACTTCCGCCTTAGAGGAACTGGCGAAGTAATGCCTTTTGACGATTCTTACTATCAATGTCCTTACAATAAGACATATAATCAAATCTTCGCTCTGCACGGTCGCGAGAACGAGCAAGATGCGAGGAGAGTAGTCCATTTTCCTTGCGAATTTTAGAATAATCAGACCCGAGGGTGGAAATAGTGGAGCGAAGCTTTCTCTCAGAGTCTGCATAACAAATACACAAGATCAGAGAAAATTCTTATCGAACATTATTGGCATTTTCGGGGGTAGTAAAGCATTCATGGAATAAACACATAAATTAAGATAGTCAAATAATTTGACTACCTTCCTTTGAGAAGAAAGATGTTGAATTAAAGCTGCGAAATTATTCCCAAGCGGTCCATGACATCATCAAATGAATCTCCCACTAAGCCTTTCAATCGAGATCGCAAATTCTTTTCATTGGAAACAAGTATGGAGTTTTCGTTCGCGGAGTAGAGTTGGATTTTTCTAAATTGACACATTGTTCTTGGAATTGCTTCGCTTTTACACTCAACGTTATTCTACCTTGAATAAGTTTATCTCTCGGGCAAAGAATTTCTTCAAGTTGGTTTTTCAAAGTATGTTTAACTTGTTCGTGTTCTTCACATAACTTTTGACAAGCATCATCTGCTGCGAATAGTTCGCCACCTTATTCAACAAAGAACGTTTCTCTTGAAAGAGTTCGATTCTCATCGATAAAGTTTGCAACTCCAAATCGATTTAGTCAAAGCATAAGAGAGGCGAGATAAATCATTACTTAACAAGTCTTGCTTTTGCGATAAATCAAGATTCTCTTTCGACAAATTATTTATTTGATCATTTTGCATAAGTATGAAGATTATCTAAGAGATTATATTGCTCCATCCAACCATCTCTCTCAACTCGAACTTCTTCAACAATGGACTCCATCTGATATATCTCCATTATTCTTTTTTGGTTTAATGCTTGGAGGGCGAACAAGAATTTGAGTTGTAAAAAAAAAAAAAAAAAAAAAAAAATGCTTGCGAGACTATACCTTTTAACTCCTCATTTTTTCTGAAAAGATTGTCACGATCCAGCGAGAGGTTGTGAAATTTCTGATTTTCAAGGTGAAAACTATTGCACTTCGCGGTCATAACTTGGAGATCATCCTTCAACTTATTAATCTCTTGAACCAAAGATGCTTGCGAGACCTTATCGAACCAAGGTGCTTGCTTAAAATCTCATGCAGACGTTGGATTTGACAGATCGCCAGAAGTCTTTTTGGCATCATTCACGAGATCCGAAAGAACCTTAAAGGCCACATCTATCCTCCAAATTTTCGCCGTTAGAGGAATTTGCTCAATCAAAGAAGACGAGTGATCCTTTGTTAAAGGGGCCTCGGGAGAAGAAGAGGTTTCAGGGAGAGAAGTGATTGGAGAAATAGTGGGGACATTGATAGCGGGGAGGAGGTATAAGATCGTTTGTAGTAGGACAGCTTATAAGGAACTTGATCTATGAGGAGTTGAGGCATAGAAATATTGTCGTTGGTAGTAATACCAGAGGAAGGGGGCACAAAGTTATCTTGCGAAGATTTTCGCAGCTAGGAGATGAAGGTGTGAATGAAGGAAATGGAACGTCGGGAGTAACAGTTTGGAGTAGCGAGGCTTTTTGGGAGCATGACCGTAGTTTTATCATCTGTGAATGACAAATTAAATAAAAAGCCAGAGGCAACAATGTATTGTTGATAAAAAATAAATGTTTCTTGAATACCTTGTCGCTCGCAGACTGTCTTTTTGAAGCCATAGATTTTGCTCGCGAAGTGGACTTTGGTTGTGCGAGGGGTTCTTGTTGCGAAGTAGATTTCGATGGCGAGCCCAAAGAAAGAAGAGGGTCCTTCACGATAAATCTAGTTCTGGGTTGGTTCTTGCTAAACAACAATGGCAGAAAAAGAACTACAAAGTTAATCATACCAGTGTGATTTCAACAAAGAAAGTTAATCTCAAATATGATCAACAACAAAATCAGCCAGATATGGCAAAATTAACAAACCTGGACGTCATGAGAGTAACAACTGGTAGAGAATAGCTAAAGTGATGAAGAAGACGGTAAGAGACAGCAATAAGCAAACACTTGCAGAACGATGAAGAAGAAGAACACTTGCAGACGATGAAGAAGATGAAAAGGAAAAGGAAAATTCTTCACAGGGGGTGTTCCTATAAATAGATGAGAAAAATATTATGACCGGATAACATTAAATGCACCGGTAAAAGAGGTAAATATAGACACGTGTAAACGGTCACTACCTAAATCCAAGGAAGCTTGACGAAAAGAACTTTAGCAGAATTCAAATATACGGCATATTTCCTAATAGGCGAGAAGAGATTGCGAACTCGATTATTCTCTGTAACACATGAGGCAAGAAATGACACTTTGAATATAGGAGCTTCGGAACTTCGCAAAAGAATAGAGGCAAGTACGTACTTTTCAAGTACAGTATTCTTCTGCTCATTCCCTCATCAACAAAAACCAAAGATCACTACAACAACAGATTTTTCCTTCAAGATCGCTCTTCAAGCAATATTCAAGGAAAAAGAGGCAAGATGTAGGATCATAATATCGCAATACATAGGGCTCGCGGGATCAATAAACGACGGTACCGCGAGGGAGTCGCAGGAAACTAAAATAAACGACGCGATGGGAAATAACGACACACAAAATAGCTGAAAGACATGGAATCAAGCGAGGGTTAAGAAGTGTCGCGAGATTGAATAGTTGTACATGGCGACACTTCGCGAGACATTCGAAAATAAAGGATAGCTTAGTCTGTCACCCACTATGTATTACCCTATATAAAGGGTCGAGTGAGTCCGTAAAAGGGGGGATCTTTTTAGAATTGTTAGGCAAGTCATTAGAGAGAGAAAGTTTAAGAGTGTTTTAACTTCTAAGTGAAATTCTATTTTCCTGTGTAAACACTTCATGAATTCAATCAATAAATATTCTTGATCTTACATCTTCTAATGGATTAATTAGGCAAAATCGAGTAAGGGGTGTAGTGTGGGAAATCCTGCTACTACAGTTTGAGTATATTATTTTCCCAGTACGGCAGTTCATAAAATATACTCAATTTCTTCCAATTGCTCGGCATGTTACTTACAGTTGCATTTTATCCCCGTACTCTTCTCTTGCGTGGACGATCGCCTTTCAAATTCGGCTCAAACTGCTTTCCAAATATATGTGGAATGTCTTTCAACTTTTGCAAGATATCTGGCCCTAACAATGGGTTTGGAGGTGGACTACGTTCTACATTTCCATCAAAATCCTTCTTAAGTGATGTGCGGAACCTATGATTCATAGGCAAGAAGCGACGGTGTCCCATGTAGATTGTTTTTCTTCCGTTCTTCAACCATTGGTGCCGAGTATCTTCAAGACACGTTGAACATGCCAATTTACCTTTATTACTCCATCATGAGAGCATTGCGAGTCCAGGATAATCACTTATGGTCCATAATAACCCCGCACGCAAATTGAACATTTCATTTCTTGAGGAATCAAATGTGTCTACGCCTTCCTCCCATAACTCCTTAAGCTCTTCTATCAACGGTCTCAAGTACACATCAATATCGTTACCTGTGATAAGAAATATTAATCTTTAGAGTTTGTAAATATATAAGATTCTTTGTTTATAGAGATAAAGTACCACATAAGAATTCAGTAAACTCCAACCAGAATCCGCTTCTTGCAACATCATTTAAAACCATTACCGCCAACTATCTCCAATTGAAAAATGGCACAACATACCACAAATACTGCAATGCAAGGAGACAAGAGCTTGATAATACATGCAACAACATGTTGGAGCACTATACAGGGAGATGGCAATTACAGATGACTAGATTTCACTTTGAAATGCTTTTTCGACAAATGGATCATGTACAAACCCAAGTTAATTAAAATAGATACTAACTGATGGAGGGGACCATGTACCTAAAGAGATAGCAAGACTGTGTATAAACAATACGGTTCAATGAGAAATCACATTAAATGATATCCTAGCAACCTAAAGTCAAAAGTAAATTAGTCTCAACCACCAAACACACATAGTACTAACAAATGACACAACCTAAAAGCTACAATGCTGCAAGCCTGCAACTATTAAGTCGATATATATATTCATCTGAAATTCATTGCTATCAGCATCATCTATAGTAGGGTTGCATTAAGGCACTTCACAGTTGTATTTCTTACATGCAAAATCCAACACCCGGAAAGCCTCAAAAGAAAATAAACAAGCGACAGAACATGGACAATGAGATTGAAGTTATAAGCCCTAAGAATACATGGCATTTTAAATATCATGACCTATGTATGTCCTAGTTTCTATTGTATTAGTTATGAATTAGCACCATAGACTAAGTACGATCACTAAATTATATAGGAAAAAATATTTGTTGGACAGTATTAGACAAAATAGCTTGTCTGACAGTAAAAGGTTTAAGCATCAAGAGCATAAGTATTCATGGCCATCACATGCTTATAATCAACAATTAATTACAGTAAGTGCCAAACAACATAACTCCATGTATAATTCATAAGCAAAGCTAAGTTAATTAAGTCGAAAGTCGTC
The DNA here is from genome assembly GCA_023531295.1 of Papaver armeniacum. Classification (NCBI taxonomy): domain Eukaryota; kingdom Viridiplantae; phylum Streptophyta; class Magnoliopsida; order Ranunculales; family Papaveraceae; genus Papaver; species Papaver armeniacum. The sequence continues at coordinate 180,492 of JAJJWW010018369.1, forward strand.
AACTTTAATAGTAATATAAGGAATGAAACTGGACTTATTCTATCACTTGAGAAATAAGATCCGGTGATAAATCTTTCAAAAAAAAATAGCTGCTCTCAAAAACTAAAATGAATAAAGGTAAAATGTAATTACTGGGCTATGCGGGCCAGTATAAGCAGAGATAGTATCATGTTAGGTCGTTTTCATGCATAACCATGGCGGTAAGTTATACGGTAAAAGAACCACGGCCATGTGCTATGTGGATTTCTCATTGAACTGTAAGGACTAAATCCGTCGGTTGATAAACCTAATCTTATATTCCTTGAATCACCTGCAAAAGTTGGATTCATCTCATCAATTTCTTCCAAGCTTGAGAATCATTTGGATGTCTCAATACCCCATCTCTTGTACGCACTTCATGATGCCATATCATATTTGCAGCAGTCTTTGAACACATGTATAACCGATTGTAACCGAGGTTTCAAAGGGAAGTGACGAAGAATCTTGCCACTGCGTTTTCGTTTTTCCATCTTTGTAACGAGAAGCTTTACAAACGGTACATGATTTAAGATCCGCAGTCTCTTTATAATACAACATACAATCATTGGGACACGCATCAATTTTGTTGTAAGACAATCCCAACTCCGAAAGTACCTTCTTACACTGTGTGAAGTTTTGGGCAAAGTACACCCCTCTGGAAATGAATCTCTCATAAGTTGGAGCATCTCTTTGAATGACTTATCGGTCATCCCACCAACACACTTGTAGTTCCAAAATCGACAAGAAAATACATCATTGACATTTTGTCGCAGCCAGGATACGATGGCTTCTTTGAATCTTCTAACAACTTATAGAACTGTCTTCTTTGAATTACCACTTGGTATGCTTCTCGCTCCCACGTTTATATCACCCATATCATCATCTTCGCACATTGGTACTCCATATGCATCTCGAATCATGCCTGTAATATCATCTCCAAGTCCTTCACTATCATTATCTCCAACCTCAGCATTTACATTTTCTGCCCCGACATTAGAAGTAGAAGGAAACGTTGAGCGGAAACTTTCACCATGATGATACCATACTGTGTAGCTCTTTGTCATACCACAACTTACTACATCATCATATATCTCATCTCTGGTCTTGTAATAAATATTGGTGCACTCCTTGCATGGACATTTTATTTTATTACTTTCAGTAACAAACCCATTTTCAAATGCATTATCCAAGAACAACCTCAAACCAACATCAAACTCCTTACTCAACCGGTCATGCTGAACCCAACTCTTATCCATTTCTTTGAATACTGCGATACTTTCAAACTAAGAGAACAAAAAAATCATCAACTCGAATATGCATACAGACAGTTTCATTTTTTCGAATCTGATAAGTTTGTTCCTATTGTCATATAATCATATACTGAATTCACCAAAAATTCCTATCCAAACTTGTGTAACCAGATTTTCATATAAAACCCCTTTTCCAGCATCAAATGGAACCTAATTATTACTCTATAATCAAATTGAACTTGTAAAAATTCAAAATTGAAAATCGAACATACCCAGTTTGATTTAAATTTTTAATTACTACTGGCAATATCAAACTTCAAAATCAAATCTAAGTTATTAAAATTCCAAATCATAATAAATAAACCAAATATATAATAAATATTGAAATTCAAACTTGTGATTTTATAATCAACAGACCCCTTATCATTAGCTTCTAATCTTCCTTCAAAACTTCACGAAAGATTAAAACTTGAGGTTTGAAATATAAAAGCCCCAAATTTCAAAAACCCCTACGATCTGTTCACATAGTAAAAACCCCAAATTTTCAAATACCCTAATCAAATTTCGTTTTCGATTATGAATCTAGATATAAACCAAAGAAAATTGATTTTGTGCTAACTAGCTATGAACATGCAACAAGTACAATTGAACACATAAACCCTAAGAAAATTCAAAAAATTGAAATCTAAAGAGAAGAAATTTCACCTTAATCAGTAGCTTGCAGGTAAACTTATAAGCAGTTCCCAACTTAGATCTTGCAAAAAACAAAGAAAAAAAATCTTAAGCAACTTCAACAAGATCGATCTATAAATACTGTATAGAAAAATAACCCACTAACAAGAAGAGAAGTGAAAGCAAACCTCTATATATACCGTTGTGAGAAAAGATGGACGGGATCTGATGAGAGCGGTCAGTTTTACGGCCAGAGAAACGGGACAGAACAAGCTCGAGCTCTCTCTCTCTCTCTGAAAACTAAGGAAAAAGAAGATGAGAATGACCTGTTTCTCTACAAACTAGATAATAACGAAAAAAAAATAATATTTTAATTTTTTCTCTCGAAAAATTTGAGGGAGATTTAACTTTCACCAAAATTTTAGAGGGAACTAAATTATTCAGTCGCGAAATTTTCATAATACCGACGGATTTGTTTATGCCGCCATGAATAGATATATTTTTGACGGATTAGGATCAACCGCCGCACTTAAAGAGATTAACAGTTGCGGATCTTTCCAATCCGTCACAATTGTAACTAATGTTGACTAATATTTAGTATTTACGAGGGTTATTGACCAACTGTCGGGAATAAGCACTATTTTTGACGGCCCCAAAATCTGAGTCGTCTTAACAACTCCTCATTTTTGTAGTCATTTGAAGACTAACATTTCATATCTAATATCTTTAAGCGAGACCAATACAAAATATCTGCCTTAATGTCTAATACGATCTTTTGAGCGTCTTTCTCTTTTGCCTCTACGACAAACATCTGTTGATTGAGTTCTCTCCAGATATTCCAACAAATAGCATAAGGGAGGATGTTCCAAATAAAATTCCCGGCCGTTGTGAAATCAGTTATATCTCTATCTTTAAAAGAATCCTTTATGTCATCTCCTGGTGGTCTTCCCACTCCAAAACCATTTAGAAAAACATCCCATATAGAGCGAGCTACTGAACAATGAAGGAACAAGTGATTTATAGTCTCTAATTCCTTCTTGCACATACCACATCTATTTACCAACGTTCTCCCTTTCCTTTCTAAATTATCTTGTGTTAGTAAGGAATTATGATGTACAAGCCATGTAAAGAAGCTAACCTTGGTGGGTACATTATTATTCCAAATAATCCTATGGGGAAAATCCACGAAGGGGGATGAAGGAAGTAGAGATAAGTAGCACGAACGTACCGTGAAAGCGCCCGTCAGCCTGTCCACTTCCAAAGTCTCTCGGTCTTCGTCTTCGTTTAGAGTCACGTCTTGCAACTTGTGCGATAAATCCCCCGCTTCTGCAATCTCAATGTCTGAGAGTCACCTTCTCAAGTCCAGGTTCCAATTTGAGTGTCCTTCACTATCGCTGAAGTAAAACTGGCTAACTACATCGTTCTTCTTCCGAGAGACATTGTAAAGATTGGGAAAAGCTAACTTCAAAGGCATATCACCCAACCAGTGGTCTTCCCAAAAGCTAGTTCTATCCCCTTTACCCACTTTATGCACGATCCCTTTATAGAAGCTCTCCATTCTGTTGGTCACCCCCCTCCATATTGGGAAAAGCCAACTTCATCATGGTAATTTAGTCGAAGTATGTTGTAAAGAAGAAGGATCTGTTATGGACTCTCATAGCTTGTCTTGATTTCGCCTGCAAAGTGAAGAAGAATATGACATAGAACCGATTGTTGTGGTCTCATTAGAGGACACCAATACCTCTGGCATCATTCGAGGGACACCATTCCTCCCAACGATTACTTCGAGTGTAATCAAACTCCTAATCAGAAAACAACTCTCAAACTTTCATAATTCAATACATAATCTTTATTATTACATCACACACATATATATATATATATATAAAACATCAAACTCCTAATCAGAGAATGATATCTGGATTGGTACTTCTACGTTGGCCGCTTCATTCCCAAGTCTTTTCAGAATTTGTAGGGACAAAAATGTTAAACTTGCTGACATGATAACCGAAGATGGTAGCTGGATTTTTAACTTCAAGAGATTATTGTCCGACGGTGAAGCTATGGAGTACGCTTCTCTGCTTCTAATAGTAGGTGATACTCCTCCAACGTTGGATATATTACCTGATACTAGAAGATGGGCCCTTCAAACTTCAGGTATTTTTAGTGTAAAATCACTTTATGCTAAATTAGTTTCAGCTGATGGTCTCGATGATTACCCTGCCTCTTTTATTTGGAAGTCAGATATTCCACCTAAAGTAAAGTTTCTAGCTTGGTGTCTGGTGCATGGAAAACTTAACACAATGGATATCTTGAATCACAAAGGAATGTCGTTATATAACTCGTGCATTATGTGCGGCAACACTGAAGAAACACAAGACCATTCTCCACCGTAAAGTTTCTTCTAAAATTTGGCTTAGCTGTTTAATTTCGATCTTTGGCTCATGGTTGGGATATGAACTTCTTCTCCGGTTGATGTAATCTCATTTGGAGTTTGATTCATGTCGCAATTATTTGGATTGTTTGAGGTGAACGTAACTGTAAAAAGTTTGAACCGAATACTTATTCAAAACAGACCTAGACGTGATTATGGATATCAAGTCTATGGTGCTTAGTTGGGCAGCAGCGGGGCAGCAGCGGGGTTATAAAAGTTCATCTGAATTTTGCAAGTTCAGTTCATAACTCTTGGGAATCTATTTTCATTTAATCTGCAATTTCATCTTTTCTTCTCATCTACCTCTGGTAGCTTTATTGTACATTCCTCTATTCTAATATAATTCTTCTCTTTCGATCGAAAAAAATAATTGATAATCGCGAAACCGTACCTTTACGGTTTGGCGAATTCGTGCTTACAACAGCATTATGATTATTGCTAAGATAAAATTATTCGAGTATCACAATGGTGATAGCTAAAGAGTGTCACCATAATAATTTTAAGCACAATAATCGCACAACATTGTGGGAGAAACTATACGTTAAATGCAGAGACTTATAAATCATATCATAATGCACATATATATTTAGCAGTGTCAAAATGGTTTCAATCAATAAAATCTTTGATAAAAATAAATCAACCTAAATTGTGCATTAATGTTTTCAATTAAGCTGAAGTAACGCGGAGCTAAATCTATCAGTAATTTTCCCGATCATAATCCGTTCCCGTGAATGCGTAAAACTACAACGGGTAAAAACTAAAATCAATCTGGATCCACTTAAGTGCGACAGGATCGGGTCAGTAAGGACTAATTTGAATCGGCTTTACGGGGCAGCACCAATGGGGGCTCGGTTAAATTTGAAAGATGATCGAATCTTAACGTAATATGGGTTATTTGTTACCTCAAAGCCTAACTTAACGTTTACAAAACCGCAATTACTTAAATATCCTATAAATGAATGATTTTCTCATTATTCAGATCAAATTAAGTTCTACAAAACATATGAAAGATCAAGCGATTTTATGCAGATCGAAGTTATTATCAAATATCTATTTAAGGTTGTAAGGACCTAATCGCCATAAACAAATGGGTAGAACTCATCTTAAAAACAAGTCTAAATTGCCCTGGCTTCGTCAGTCGCCTAACATATACTGTGTCACAATATCATTAGCAACATCACATATATCCTGAAAAGATTTTTGCCTTTGTGCCAATGCATCAGGATAAGCTAGTGGAGGAGTGGCACTGCCAAACGAATTTGTGCAACTATCAGAACATGAAACAGCAGCATGGATTTCATCTTGTGCATAGCCAAGGTCATCATCAGAATACAGATCTCTGATTGATGTCTCAAGTCTAGCCTTTGCATTGTCATATGACGTACTGCATTCTGTGACAACTCTAACTGCATTTGTGTCATTATAAGTTTTAACAAGCTCGTCGAGTATGTATCTCGATGTGTCCACAGCTTTGCTTATCGCAGCATTAAGCATAATTTCAGCCCGACCTCCTGTATCGGTTTCTTTGCTGTCAGGATCGGCGTTTAATATCTGTGTACAGAGATCGATTGATTGCGTAAATTGGCAAAGATCTGAGATCGATTCAGCATCTCCTACATGAACAGTGAAAACGAGGGAAAGAATAGAGATTAGGTAGACAACTGATAAAGCCATTTTTTTTCTTGAGAATGAATTATATCTTGATCCATGGAGAAGAATTGCATATATAGTGGAATGGAAAAGTTGATTGTGGGAATAATCAAATATTCTAACTTCATTACACATTTAATATTTTTGGTACGAGAATATCTCATAATTATTGTTTGGTAAACCAAAATCTTCAAGATATTTCGTAATTAAGTCAGGCAGTTCAAAAATCATTAGTAGCACCCACTTTTATGTTTTCGGTCCCAATCTTTTATACATATTGCAGGGACAATGTGCAAAAGGGAAGGCCCAAGGTCAGTCAAGCTTCATGGTCAAAGTAACTTCTACACTCAGCTTCCAAATCCTTGTCCAGTTCGACCTTCATGCATGGCCGTGTTTCATTCCCTCCTGAATTCAGTTTCCAAATCCTTGTCCAGTTCGACATTCATGTGTATAAATATTAACTTCTACCCTCAGCTTTTACCATTCATTCATTCTGTCTCTAAAATCGATTCTCTCTTTCTCTCGCTATAGCAGTTAACATCAATGGGGGGTTTCCGTCATGGTGATTCAGTCGAAGTAAGCAGTAAAGAAGAAGGATTCTTGGGTTCGTATTTCGAAGCAAGAATAATCAAGCAAACTGAAAAAGACGAGTTCTTAGTTGAATACACGAAACTTTACGAAGAAGATAATGATAAGTGCTTGCTGAGAGAAGTTGTTCCTCGCAGTGAAATTAGACGCATGCCTCCTAATGTTAAAGCATCGTATTTCAATATCGGTGATCCAGTTGATGTTTTCTGCAAGGATGGGTGGTGGTATGGGATAGTTACGGGTAGAGATCCTATTCGAAGTAAGCGTACTGGGGAAGATCGTTCTATATATTCTGTTTACTTTCCTTTGTCAGGAGAAGAAATCGAGTACCGCAAGTGGGAATTGAGATCTCATTTAGAACGGGTCAACGGCAATTGGATTAGTTCTCGAGTTCGCAGAAATAGTTATGGATGTGGATCAGGAGGATTTGTCAAGAAAAGTTCTTCCGCTGGTGCTTTAGTTCGAAGTTCTTGTTAGTTGTAGGAATTCTTTTATAGTTGTTCTGCAATGTTGAATAAAAGTTTGTTCAGGAATATATATTTATTTATCAGAAAATATTAAATTTTAATTACTGATCCTATGACTGTAATTTGTTCAAGAAAGTTGAACTCTGAAACATGCTACAATCTTTAGTTCTAGCTCAAACCCACAGGATCATGTGAACCCTCACCTTGTAGCATTGTACAACTAGTTGAATGGCCGAATATGCCCAAAACATACGTCCATTTGATGCCGGTGAAGGCTTGATATGACACTTCACATTTGATTATTGATGCCAAATACTAGTTTTTGGTTGGTTGTGCATAGCCTAGTGCAAATAGATCATAAACAGATTTTTTTTTTTTTCTTGTCTGGTCTTGAAATAATTTTCATTCTTACCCGTAATTGGCTTATTTCAGTTCGCGCAACTTCCATTTGGGATTCTTTTTTATGCTTTGCGAAACATATGTAAAAAAACGAATCGAACGACAGTTTGTACAGCTTTCCCAAATTGCATTCGCTAGTTTCCGCATAATTTAAATATAATATATATGGAAGAGCCGCCCTGATGCCCATGGACTGTATCTACAAACCGAAAGGAACTGAATGCACATGGATCTACAAACCGAACGGAACTACATGCACATGGATCTACCTACAAACCGAACAATGCACATGGATCTACAAACCGAACGGAACTGAATGCACATGGACTGTATTGCTCCCATACACGGTTTAATCTCAACCCATGGATTGCCATTGCTTTCTGTTTGTAACCAGCCATAACATTTCTTTTTAGTCGGGATGTCAGTGAAATAAAGGCTTGGTGAGTTTTACCATGTTCTCATCCTGGGACCCTTGCTTCAATTATAAGCGAACACAGTGAAACTGTGGTGTAGCTAGGGTCCAGGATTTTTGCCCCTTCCTTTTCTGTTTTCATTGCTCTTATCAATAATGTTTTGGGTTCGTATTAAAAAAAAAAAGAAAGGGTAAAGAGGAACATGGGACGTGAAGCTGATACCAATGCTTGGTAAGTGTTGACAATGCATCCAATGCATGTCAACTGCATTATGCTATAATATCCAATCCAATAATGTTAGTAGGTGTTGTTTTTGCTGCCTTTTGATGATTACCAGTACTCTATATTACCCAGTTAATCATCAGTTCCATATGTATATGTAGCCTCGGAGCCTCCCAGTTGCACTTGCACCCTATAAATATGTAAATAAATTTATGGTATAGTCATAGCACAACCTTAGCAAAAAGAAAAAAAAAAAAAAAGAGAAACAAATTGATTTAGAGCCAGTCTTCCTTTTTTTTGAATCAGGGTAAGTTTTTTTATCATGGATCGTATCATCACCATCGCATGCACAGACTGCACAGGTGAAGTATGTCCAAGAACTAGCAATCAGTGGAGAAGAACCACCACTAAAATAAATCCAGAAAGATATAGTCAATGTTAAGTGGAACCAGGTAACTACAGATGATTGTTTATGGCTTCCAATAATTGATGTTAGTCGTTTAACGACTAATGCATCCATAGAAGAGAAAGAAGAAGAGATGGAGAAGCTAAAATCTGCTTTGAAATCATGGGGCATGTTTCAGGTATGATTTTTTGTGCAAGCAAATTCCATATCTGCTGCTATATATATATATATATTCTTCACTTAATTTAAGAATATTTTTTATAGTGTTCAGTCTTTTTTGGCTAATGGATTTTCAGGCGATAGGGCATGCTATTCCGCAAAGTTTGCTCGATGATATGTATAATGTTTCCAAGCAGTTTTTTGATCTTCCTGTAGAAGAGAAGCAAAGGTACGCGTCATCTAAAGACGATGCTTTTTCTGACTTACATGGGTTTGGGTGCGATTCGATTCTAGCAAATATCGACGACGATCAGGTTTTCGACTGGTACGACTATCTAAACCTCTTAATCGAATCAGCAGAAGAGCGAAGGCTCCGGTACTGGCCTGGTAATGATTCTCCGATGCATTTCAGGTATAACACAAACAAAATGAAATATAAATTTCAATATTTCATACTTTACAAATATAATGATTGTTAATATTTGCGTATGCTGATCCGCAGGAGAACACAGTAATCACTAGGATTAGAAGAGAATGACTTGGTCCACCAGCTAGATCGACAAATCGTGCATACACAGATTAACAATTATCCTCCTTGTTCTAGACCAGATCTTGTTTACGGCATAAGACCTCATACAGATGCAGGAGCAATAACTATTCTTCTGCAAGACCCAGAAGTAGAAGGTCTTCAAGTTCATATAGATGATCAATGGGTTTGTGTTCCATGCATGCCTGGAGCTCTAGTTGTTAACATTTGGGATTAACTACAGATAATAACAAATGGCATATTCAAGAGCCCAGTACACAGGGCAATGCGAAATACAGAACGGACGAGAATTTCTTTGGCTATGTTTTATGCAGCACAAACCGATGAAGAAATTGAACCTGTTGCTGCGTTGATAGATGGGAGTAATCCTAGAAAGTATAGGAAGCTGTAGGTGAAAGACTTTCTTGATGCTTTTGACCAAAATTATTTGCAGGGAAAAGTGAGTGTATGACTGGGCCAGCGTCTAAATAATTCTTGGGCACTTTTTTTTGAATAGAAGTGAAAATGATATCACCGACGAGCTCCAAATTCAGGTTCAACAATCCGGAGTTCTAATAATTTGCAAGTAATTGGTTATCTCTAATATAAAACAAAGCATGGACAACTTAGCTTAGATAAAGGACGCTCTGGATTCATTCTTGGGGAAGCTAAATCTATGGTTGTGGTTGTTTACATCATTATTGTATCATTAATTTTTAGAATAAATACTTAATTAATCTCTTATCATAAATGTCTTATAATTGTCTTAATAAATATACTTCATTAAATAAATAATAAATTTGTTAATTAAGAAACATAATAATTTTTAAATTTTTTTTTATCCAATTCCATTTTCTAAATATATTTTTATTAAATAAATAATAATTATATTAATAATTATATCAATAGAAATTAGGGATAACCAGGGTGGCGTTTGAGAGTGGTGATGCATGGAGCCGGTGACGATAGTGATGGTGGTGGAAAAGGTAGTGGTAATGAGTCGTTCTGGTGCCAGTCAGTGATGGTTTGGATGCCCACCCAATAGTCCTACATGGGCTATCAGCCAAACAAACAAACAATTTCAAATGAGTCGTTCTGGTGGTGGTGGTGCAGGTTCAGTGTCGTAGTGAAAAAATGTTTATTGTATGTCGTTTGAACAAAAATGGAAGTGGTAAGATGAATAATCTCATAAGTTGACATAGCCTACAAAGTAATATCATGTTTATTGTATGTTTATTGGTCATAGGTAAGATGACATGGCTAAAGTTGGGATAATTTTGCAGTAGGTCTCACTACATGCTTCACTCGGTGGTTTCTTCGAGACATATAATTCGGTCAACCTACGTGAGAAACATAATATTTTAAAAATATGAAAAACAATTATCAGGTTATATATAGCCAACAAAAAAAATAAAAAGGGTTAAAATTGACATAATCTTTCTAACTTATTATGGACAATTGTCATTTTTATTCTTGCAATAGATACATCTAAGGTTGTAAGTGTTTCTCATAACTAATGATTAAAAATTTATCTAACGTCTAAAATTTATTTAACAAATTACTAATTTTTCATTTATCTTGCATAATAACCATTATATTAATTTTCCATGGTAGACGTTGCATCAAAACGATAATAACTAAATTATTCTATTAACAAATATTTTTATTAAATAATGATATTAAATATAATTCGATTAACTAATGTCTAAATTGGCCAACATTTATTAAGTGGATCATAATGGTGTAAAGGAAAAAAAAGTTGTCGTGTGGTTGGAAATGGTGATGGAAGCTATTTCAAAGTATCAACAAAAATGGTGGATGGTGTTTTTGTAGTCGTAAGTATTGGTGACCAAATTGCACCGGTGAGTAATTTTCGCATCGTCTCACATATTTCTTATTAAATGGTAGAATGTTATTTTTGTTCAATAATGATGGATAACATAGTCTATTGGCATTAGGTCAAGTGGTTTACCATTTGACTACTAGCTATATTTTTAAGCGTGAATAACCTCACATTTAGAAGATCAATGTCGTAGATTGTCGACGATTTTGAAGAATTGGAGATATATATTTTACGAGTCGAATGGGTTGACATTTGAAATGGCTTAACGTTTTATAATACAATGACTTGGATAAATGAATTAGTATTTATTTATGTTATTCGGATTATAAAAACATACAATGTAATATGTATTGTAGAGTCCATTCTGAGTTTTAATCTTTTTGGACCATTTTTAAAGGGGACAAAATCAACAAGAATCTTGACATTGTTAATACGTACACAATTATTTACGGGACGAATGAGTTCGAGTGTTTTAAATTTTTTTAACCTACATTAAAATTTATTTTGGTTTTACGCGGTCACTAAAATAAGGGAGATGCACAAGGGAAATACCGTTTCAAATGATTGATAAATTTTTTTTTTGTCTTTGCAAACTATAAAACATATCAAATATCGTTGGTTTTTTGTGGAAGAATATGTGAAAAATAATTCTGATTGGGTACGGCTCGGGAAGATACATTATTTGGGAGAATGTCAAACTATCAAACATACTGGAAGGAATCATATATGAATACATGATGATAAATTAGTGGACTGAAGAATAAAAATATCTATTGATTTTACGTTCACTTTATAATGACAAGTAAACTCCATAATTAATAAAAATACTAAATTTAATATCGAGATGAAAATTATGCCCGTGCCGTTACGGCACGGGTTAAGAGCTAGTTATTATCATAAAGTAAGGAAATTCAAAAATCTTAATACAAAGTACTTTTCGTGGCATGGGTTGCTGGGGTTTCAAATTAGTAATGTAATTTTATCTTACTTTGATGCATATTATGTAATGTAATTTATCTGAACGTTTACGATTGTGTTATTTTGATGTCTCATTGTCACTAAATAAATGTGTGCTGCCAATTACAAAGATACCTCACAGAACTCACAAAACTTATCTTATGTGCATGTAATAAGATACAATTAATAACCAGAATAACCCACGATCCATGTCAAACACTTGATTGGAAGACGGAATCTGAGGTGTTCACATGGATTGCGGTCCTCCATATTAGTCTCGAATATGTTTCTATGCCAAAGAGTATGAGTCTCTTCACCAACTCTCCAGCCCCATTTTGAGAGAAGCGCCTTGTTCATCATTCTTAAATTTAGGCAGGACCAAGGTGTGAGGTAAATTACCTGATGGCCACGTGTCAGCTGTTGGGGAATAACAATTAAAATTGATAATATATATCAAACCAACAACACTAAATAAAAGGCACTTATCTGATTTGTGTATCATCTCTTAAAGGACTGTTGATGTCTTGCAAAAATCGATCCCTGTTAAACACCATGAAAGAAGAAACCAGTAATGGTAGATTGAGGCACATGTTCAACATGGTGTCCTTAAGACAAGAATGCCTGGCTACACTCTGAAAAAGATGATGATATAGCCCTACTGGACATATGCCTCCAGGATTCAACAATCTCAATAAAGTTTGAATAGCACATCCAAACCTTATTCTACTAGAGCTTGGCAGCGGAAAATTCATCAATTTTCTTTACATAAAAAACACCACGAAAGAAGAAAGATAACTCCTCTTTTTTTTTTTACAAGAGAAAGTGAAGAATATAAATCAAAAAAGAATTCTTCAATTGCAATTAAATTTTTCATTCAATGAAAATATATACGGTAAGTTTATCCCATAAAGATTGAGAGATAAATTTAGAAGGTGTATTTATTATTTTGAAAAACATTTTATTATTAATTTTCATTCACTAAAAAACTTTGTTTTTCCAACAATCCCCCACATGAATGAAAACATGACATAAAAGATCTTGGTAAACTTACTGAATGAAAAACTTTGTTTCCAACCCCACGATCCGACCTGACTGAATGGACTGGCGGATGTGTGTCAAAATCATACTAGCCATTCCAAGCCTCTCGCATACACAAAAGTGTGTTGACCCCAGGGTCATATTATGGTTCGTAAAAATCATAGCGTCATGGAGAGCTTTCATCTTTAGTTACCCATATGTGGGACTAAAGGTTCTGTTCACCAAAGTGAAAATGAGCCAGTGAACCCTTAGTGACCCTTAGATCCTAAGAACTAGTAATACCAAGGCCAAAAAACAACATAAAACTCATTTTCTCAAAATGAATTAAAAATAGATAAAAACGAAAAACAGGAAATACCATTATAGGCAGAGGTGTCCATGAGGTCTTGAACCTTTGCTTAGTGAGAGATTACCGGAACTACTGCTAGAAAGTGAACGCGATGTCTTGAACTGCCAGCGTTTGATGTAATCCGCGATAATAACCACGCATGATATCTCCAAGGTTGCTGCCAAGCTCATGCCTTTGTGTCCATTTTGGCCCTGGACATATCCCGTTTCTCAGAATGCTCTAGAGAATCAACTCAAATTCTCATAGGAAGCGACCCACTTCCTCACTCAGATAGGTGAGTTCCATCAAGAGTGTTTACTGCTACACCCCATTTCAATCTTAAATTGAAACTATAGAACTCATTAAGACTTATTAAAAGTCATCCTTCACATGCACTCACACTATCACGTCTACACCATAGGGAATCGACAGAGAATATAATTCCCTGATAGTGTTTACTTTTACCCACCACAAATTAGTTGTCTCATTCAAAACCTTGATCTTGGGATCTCCAGTCAGCAAGGTTGAGTATCCTTCATGGCAAGTTTATTTTATGAGCTTAAGTCCCATCCCCCTCGATGTATAATTACAAACTATCTCTCTAGATAATCCTTTCGTCAAAGGATCACTAATTTTTCTATTGACTTCATTAAGTCTATAAAATTACTTCATTAGAGAGTATAGTTGTCTTACCGAATTTGCCTTCTCCGAGTATGTCTAGACTTTTCCATTGCTTATTTACTTTAGACTCACATAGTCAATTGAGTTGCAATGATGGCCACGAGCTTCGGTCATAGAGGAATATCTTCTAAGAAGCATTAATAGCCATCCGGCTTCCTCTCGTGCTTGAATTAAAGCACAAGAACTTTGATTTCTCGAAAAATCAATATCATCATGTCTGCTTTAAGGACATCCTTAGATAGACACTCCTTAAGAGGGTACACACATATAAGCTAAGATTTTTCCATAGCCTGAAACAACAACATCTCTTAAGGTCAGTACAATATGTATCACATACACAATTTAAGAAGTACCTCAAGTATCGCAAATTGCTGGTCGGATCATCCCAGTAATTCTTTTGAGGTGTTAGTGTATTTGTACATCCGATTCTTTGCATACTTACAACACACATTAAACGCAAGAGTTTGACAAAAACAAATTCCTTCAGAATTTCTTTTGGCTCCATTTGATCCTTTAGATCATATCAACCAACTTGTTCTTTCAGTCAAATCGTAAATATCACATATTTCATAGGTGGTTGTAAGGATATAAAAAATACATGTACTATTCACTAGTTCATTCTATACAGCTTCCTCAAAATTAAGGTTAGTGCAATATATATCACATATTTAAAATTAAATATGTACCTCATGCATTCCAATCTCTGGTCCTCTAGTCATAGCATTCCTATGATTTCCCAAGGTAAATGCGGACATGCACATCTGTTTTACAACACGTACTAAACACGTTACACAGAAACTATATCCTCAAAATTTCTTTTGGTTACCTACTGATCTTTTAGACCACGTCAACCACATATTAGTTTCTGTCAAATCTTAAACAACACCGACTTATTAGTAGATGTAAAACATGTTTATCGTATCACAAGATATATCATAATAGAGACAATCAATAAGATTAGTATCTTAGCTTATACAAATATATATGTAAAATCAGGTTGCATCAGATACACAACGTTTTTCCAAACCTTGTAGTTTGTCCCACATCTGATACACTACGTTTTTCAAGGATACCAACTCAAAATCCGCTTGTGTATTATTACACAATGACACATCAGTTCCTAATCATGTGATTTTGACATGCAAAATAATCTTTGAATTACTTCTCTAAACCACAGATTTTAACTTATTTCTTGAACTCCTACAAGAGATTCTACAAGAAGACTAAAAAATTAGTCCAAGTGAGGTGCAATAGCCAAAGAAATAAAAGGGAGTCTTGATTTACCTTACGAGAATTAAATCCCTAACTCGTGAGTGGTGTTTGTAAACAACACTCTAAGACTTTGAGAAAATTCTCAACGATCTAAGCATATGCATCGATGTTCATCAAAACCTACATATACATAAGCCACCCCAGCTGGCCATAATGCCTTGAACCTGTCTAAATATGACTATGGCTTAAAGTCCCCCACATTTTAGTAATTGCCTTAGAAATATTTAAGCTTAGTTCTTTCTTTAAACTAACCCTCGTCTCCCTTCGTTGAAATTCTCAGCTTATTTTAAAGTACGAACTATTTTAGGAATATTTACCATAACTCACCAATCCTTACTCCATGAGATTTACACAACTCAAAATAAAACATTCAACCAGTAAAGGTATCTTTCAAGATGGGGGTTGGTACCTTACAGTACCATAGCACATGTTTTTATTGATGGAGAACGCACTGTGACTGGCACCATCTAGTTTTCCAGTTCCTGCATCCATCACCTCATCTTCACATAAATTACCTGACTAATTTATACTCACAGCCAAGGTTAGTGATCACAACAATAAGATACAGTTTTACAAGGAACCTCATGCTCCTAACTGAATAACACTTTGTCTACTTTGAATTATTTAGGGTCGCACCTCTAAATTTGATTCAATAGATAAGCAAGAGTTATTTAACCAATAACACTTTGTCTAAATTAATTTTGACCTTACCACTGACCACTAACATCTACAGATTCGAAATTAATGTCTCGTTAAGTAACCTAGCCTAAGCGTTATGCAGGCATTAAAATCGTCCCAGATCAAACAACATTTCAGAGAAATAATCACCTTTCGGTTCAAATGATCCAGTCGTGTTACTTAAACCATTTCTTCTGTAGTATTGGGCTGAATATAATATTATAAATATCCAAAATACGGCACGTACCTAAGTAAAGTCCAGCTAACTTTACCTGTTCTCACATTTAACTATGACAGTCAAACGACCATAGATTTGCACCTGAGTAGAGTCACCAATCAACGGGACATGCAAACCTATTCCTTGCCCAAACGCTAATTGGTCCCGGTACTTACTTGTCAGCTATTTAGCAAGCGTATCAAGTCGGAGCGTCGATAGCATCGTGTAGGTACTGGAACAAATGATTGCTCTTGCTGCTGTCATCTCTTTCTCCCAAGTATCAAATCGAAATGTTGATAAACTTGTAAAGGTACCATACAAGCACAAAAGTCCGCTAAACTCCTGAAATGTATAACTGGAGAACAATAGCATAATCCAAGCTTCCTTTAACGGTGGTCCATCAGCAATGATGAATCTCCCAGAACAATACTATATTTGTTAACTGCAAGAGAATTCCAAGATCTAAGACAACCTAAGACAAGCTGAAACCCAAGAAAATCGATCCCTTGAAATGGAGTCAGACGAACGCTTGCTACTTGTCTCAACATCGTGCGTGCCACCATACATATAGGAACGCCGGTATGTACCGGGCCAAATGATAGCTTACTGCCGTCAGCTATTTCTCTCAAGCATCAAGTCGAAACTTTGATTCACTTTTGAAGGTACCAGACATGTGGTAGAATTCTGCTGACTAAAGAATCGAGCACCTGATAGATGCAAGAAAAATTATCAGATTAATCCGTCGACATGGTTAGATCATGAGACCAATCAAAAACTTAACTTTTGAGCTCTACCCAGCATATAAATTTAATTTTTGAGCCTAGTAAGCGGCGCAAATAATAGTACTCCAATATAAGACTGGACAAACCAAACCAAAGCTCAAATTTGGAATGAAAAGAATTTCTAGGCAAGTTATCGAACAAATACGTGACAGAAATCTTAGTTTCCACTTTGTTAAATAACACGTTTAAACAAGGAAACGAGAAATGACAATCTCAACATTCTTTTAAATTAATACTTAGGTGCCAATTATCCACTGTAAGGATGTCTTCTTCATTGGGGTCGATAACTTTTAGATTTAGAACAAGTCATGAACAACACCCAACTACACTGCCCCAAATGTTAAACCTAGTTCCCAATTTTAATTGTTATTATGGAAAAAAAAATACTTGTCTTAAGATTGTTGGGGAATAACAATTAAAATTGATAATATATATCAAAACAACAACACTAAATAAGAGGCACTTATCTGATTTGTGTATCATCTCTTAAAGGACTGTTGATGTCTTGAAAAAATCGATCCATGTTAAACACCATGAAAGAAGAAACCGGTAATGGTAGATTGAGGCACATGTTCAACATGATGTCCTTAAGACAAGAATGCCTGGCTACACTCTGAAAAAGATGATGTTATAGCCCTACTGGACATATGCCTCCAGGATTCAACAATCTCAATAAAGTTTGAATAGTACATCCAAACCTTATTCTACTAGAGCTTGGCAGCGGAAAATTCATCAATTTTCTTTACATAAAAAACACCACGAAAGAAGAAAGATAACTCCTCTTTTTTTTTTTACAAGAGAAAGTGAAGAATATAAATTAAAAAATAATTCTTCAATTGCAATTAAGTTTTTCATTCAATGAAAATATATACGGTAAGTTTATCCCATAAAGATTGAGAGATAAATTTAGAAGGTGTATTTATTATTTTGAAAAACGTTTTATTATTAATTTTCATTCACTAAAAAACTTTGTTTTTCCAACATCAACATCTCAAGAGATGGTCTCATGATAAGGTGATGAGATAAGAGCATTGAATCATATTCTAAAAAGGTGATTTCATCTGAATCGAGACACCTGCTACAACGTTACATGAATGACGCATGTGAGGAGTGATCTAATCTACTCAGACGGTCAAGTATAAAAAGAAGGACTGCATTTAATGAAGGATCAGAAGATGCGCGGATGAATCCACATCGTATCAGAAGGCTCGGGCGATCTATACTAAACCCAATAATGATGCAGCACGAGGTTCCCCAAGGAAGAGCAACACGATGACGAACGGAGCGAGATGACTCGGAAGGAGAACCAAGCAGGTCATCACGAGGGATAGTATAGAACTCGTCCGAAGCAATGAGAAGATGAACGATAGCTCCACCAGCTTGGCGAGGCGAGGCCTTCACGAGTCTAATTTGCCTATAAATACCAGTCCATGTAGAAGGAAATGGACATGTAATATTAGATGGTCTTTCTACAGAGAATTCCTGAGAGAGATTTAGAGAAAGAGAAAGCAAGAAATCTAAGTGATATTTGTAACTCTTTCAAGGGTAAGACATTAATCAATAAAGAAAACATCTTCTTTCCCGTGGACATTAGGTCTTCATGGCCGAACCACGTTATAAGCATGTGTCAATCTTTACTTTTCATGTTCCTTACATCTTGTTTATATTTGAATCTTATATGTTAGTAGTTTTATAGCCTTTAGATCTACTTGGGTGTAGCCATCAGAAAAGATGCAACTACATAAGGGACACCAAGGTTTACCATCAAGCACCCCTGTAATTGGGTGTTGGGAGATTTGATGGATTGGTACAGTTCGGTTGAGTTATTTCGATTCACTTCTTTACATATTAATTCGATACATTTGCATGATCCCAACATATGAAAACCTGTTGTTCTAGGCTAGAGATTTCGACCGTGTTATTTTTTCCTATTGTTAATCCCTTCGGGGGGCCGGGGGCTGTAAATTTTCTTCCCTATGATCAGACATCGTAGTCTACATCAACAAAAACTGAAATTTCAAAATGATTCATCTCTAAACAATTACTGATTTGGTCCACTTGGACTTTTTCGTCTAAACATATGGCAACATTTTTTACAAAATGAAGCCAGAATTTTATATATGGCGTCACTAATTTGTTTCATTATACAGAGGAATTAAGTAAAGAGTAAGAAATAATATTGCTTACTTTGATGATATCCTTTAACGGAAAATCGGGTGAAAATGGAGGATTATCGTAAGTCAAAATCAGCAGACTATGCAGCTGCGAAGCTTTAACCGGCAACAATATATCTTCGATTTTCTCGAAATTTATTCTCTTCAATAAATGTACATTATCTTTCAATGTCATATTTATAGTAGAATTTGCAATAACAGTGTTATCGATTTTCTCACGGAATAATCTTGCCATATGATAAGCAACAAAGCCACCATAACTTGAACCTATAACTCGAGTAGGTACAGACTACCCCTAATAGAATTTTGCTTCCCCTTAGTCTAGTTTCTAGCTCCGCCGGTGGACGCGGTACTTGCTAATCGAATTATTTGTGTATACAAATCTCTGAATCCCAACCTTTCAAAGACACAAATTTATATGCATTCTACTTAGCTCAAAAAATAGTTAATCCAAAAATAATACATGCTAGGAAAAACTCTAAGAAATAAGTTTCTCGGAATTACAATAAGTAAAAAAAAAATCCTCAAAGAATAAATTAATGGTTGTGGTTTATTGTGAAATGGGGAAATAGAGAAGAAGACACAAAGTAGAGGGGAAGAAGATGGAGAGGAATTCTATTAATGTGTGTGTTTACAAAGGATTGGGACTCTATTTATAGAGTTTACATACTTCGTGCTCAAGTAATGGGGTCCCACTAAAGTGGGCATCTACCTAATAAACTTCTGTTTATAACACTCCCCCAGATGACCACTGTATCTAAGCAATTGCCTCGTTACAACCTTTGTCAGGAAAATCCAAAAGGGACAAAACCTGATCGAAGGTAAAAGAGTACAATTATGAGAAAACTTAGAACAGAGTTGGACATGCATATGTGCCTCATTAAAACCTTGACAAGGAAAAACCCAGTGGGATAAAACCCTGACGAAGGAAAAAAAGTACAACGTGATAGTCCGGTAAAATACCTTTTACTATGATGCTCCCCCTGATAAGTACTTCATTTAAGTCTTGACTTGCAAATCTTCGAGTCGACACTTCCCAATTTCGATAAACAAATTTCTTGAATGCTGGAGATAGCAATACTTTTGTGAGAAATCTATAAGTTGATGAAGTCTTCTTTTTCTTTAGTCTTCTAACAGTAGTGTTCTTGAGTCTTCATGTTTCTTTCAATACATTAAGTACTTCTGTCTTGGATTGCTAATTTATTGGAGATGATTTGGAGATATAGTTGATGTAGTTTCTTCAACAAAGTGCCAAGATATGAAAACCTTAACATACGTGAACAAAAATCGTATTTGTGAGAAGGAAATTCAAAATCTTAGGAGATGATTAAGTTGATTTGGTTTAATCTAATGTGGGCATCCACTAAACAACCAAAATTGATACAACTCCCCATTGGATGACCATCATGTTGAATTAAATAGCCTTGTTAAAAAAAACCTTGCCAGTAAAACCCGATGGGAAAAAAATTTGGCGAAGGAAAAAGAGCATAAATATCAACATTTGGAAAGGAAATTAAACGTCAATGTGATGTTGCCTCATTAAAACCTTGTCAGGAAAACCACATGGGTCAAAACCTGAAACAAAGGAAAAAGAGTACAACTTTTGACGTAAATATGGATGCTAATTAACTAAAATATATATATGAGTGTTTACAGAAGACAAGCATCAAAAAAATAACTCTAGTCCATCTTAAATAAGAGTTTAAGCTAGCATAATTCTAACTGCAGATTTAAGGAAAAAAATAAATAGAATATATGCAGCTAAAGCGTGGATTTTTGTGTTTTTATGGACTCCTCAAGAGACCTATAACGTTGAAATCATCAACTAATCAATCCGGATTTTTGGTTGTGTACCAAATTTCTAAAAACACATAAAGGATTGTTAAACCTTATATAAGCAAATAAGGTGGCTGCCTGAATAAAATTTGAATCCTCAAAATACTACAAATTCAATATGTTTTTCGACCACATTTCTTTTGTCAATGCAATATGAGTCCTTCAAAGACTACCACGCCAAATGCATTGTATAAAGAGAACAATTAATGAATCAATCCTAGGGTCTGAGCAAAAACCCTTAAATCGTTTTTACAACGAAAAATTTCTCATATAACGCATTATGGCTACACTAGCCTGTAATTAATAGGCTTGGCATTTTTAAGTATTAAGTTTTGGATCCAAAAATTGCGTTAATTGAGAAACTAATCCAACTTAATTTGGATTGTATGCCAACCAATCACATATGTCGATATTCCTCTGCAAAGGGGTTAACAACCGCCATCTGTATTATTTGAGTAGCTACTATTAATGAATTTTCGACAATAATTGGCTTACTAAGAGCCCACACGATTCTCAAATTTATACATGTCTTGAAAAATTAATCAATTAATGGTACCAGCGCCCGCGGGCATTATAATCTCCTCGTTTTCATGTGAGAAGATATTATTATATTTGAGAATGCGATTTTGGTACACTCAATTGGAGCACTACCTGTAGACTTTTATAGAACGCTACTTATTTGCTAGATGTGACTGGATTTCCTCTTAAGAGGCAAAGCTTATATAAAAGCAAAATGAGAAAATTTCACGCCAATTATATAATGACAGCCTTAATCGATTTGAGTGATGGAGAGAAATTCATATAACTTTTAAGTTAATGAACACCAACCTCCGGCAGTGTATGGTCTCCCCCTGGTTGTGGAGGAAATACTTTCATCTCATATACGAAAATAAGTTTTATAAAGTATTATCTAATTAATTCGAGACATATACTTATTATAAAATATATATGTCGACATAAAAAAATGTAGTCTTAATAGACATACATATTTAACATCAACCATGTGTTACGTTTGGAAACCAAAATTAATTGGTATAAAAGCATATAAAATATGCTTACTCCAAAAAATGTATTCCCCAAAAAAATAAAATGAGAATAAAATTATGGACACTTATGTTAGCAAAAGAAATTTATAGAAAGATCAATTAAGTCGCTCAAGGACTAATGATATTGGCTAACAAGCCGGGTGCGCACCGTTTGATCTTTTGTGTCCTTTCGTGTTCCAACTACAAGTGGAACAGTCCAAAATTTCGGAGATTATTAGTAGGAAGAAAAATTAAGTTTTCCCGATATCCCAAGGATACAACAATTTTTTTATTCGCTGGTATTTGCAATTGGACCATAATAGCGGTACTTTATCCCTCTAAAATCAGTAGGGAAAACCAAATCTAGTTGGTTATAGATTTCATTTTAATTTTAAGAAAATAAAGAAATCACATCATTTGAAGAGAAATATCCACTTAATGGTTGATGAACAATTTCCTTTGAAGAAATAAAAATTAGTGGTTTATTATGAGATAAAACCATATTCGTCGATAAAGGTTTCTTATAAACCTATGTTCTGCGTCGTTATTTTAGAATCAACGAAACATATCAAATCAAATTGGCTATGAGAAAAATTAATTTGGGAATTCCAATTTTACTCACATAATTGAGATACCAAATTTATACCAAACGGTTAAACGATGTGCCAAATTCGTTTAACGATAAGGAGAAAGAAAATCGTTTAGTCATTGCATATGGAAAATCCATTTTATGGTCACAGATAGTTTCTTGTAAACGAATAGAAACAATTTATAAAAAATCACATGATCTTCCTCCAATGGAAGAAGATACCAAACTTAATTGGCCGTAGGTTTTTCAACTATGCACGTGATTAATTACTTTCAAGCTAACCAAATATGCGATAACACCAATTTTGGTGATACAATTACTAAAAGAATAGAAATTGTAAGCCATCTTTCGATGGATTTATTTTCTTCTTTCTCAATGAAAAATATAGAGAAGAAAGGAGATCAGTCGTATTTGAAAAAGACTGATTACCCATGCATAATAATATAATATGCAATTATTTAAGAAAAACAATCAAACAAAATCTATATTATAAAAAGAAGTGGTGTTTGTGTAGACTGACAAATCCGACCATCGATTTCGTCATCCGACGGCGCGGATCGAGAGTTGGGCGAGGTATATTTTCGTGCGTCGGATCCAGTGGGTTTCCTGATCTCGCCAGGCTTCCAAAAATTTTAAAATTCCAAACGCCGAAAAAGACCGGTCGTTGGCTTTCCTAATTTGGATATGCAATAATGGACCATATATAATCGACAATAATTATTGGGTTCAGTGCATCCAAATTTTGCTGACAGCAATTAGTGTTCGCGTTTAAATACTCACACTCTGTCCGATAACTCTATACATAGAATCGTATAACAGAAAAAAAAAAAAAAAACCAAAAGAACTCTTTATAGAACCACCGGAACATGGGTCAAAGTTTTTCCAGTGTTCTGAAAACCGGCCCGGCCCGGCCGGTCGGACCGGAAAAACCGTGACCCAGTCACCTTTCCGATCCGATTCAACACTGACCCAGCAATTTAAGAAAAAAACGTTCTCTAAATCAAAAACCGGACAACCCGGCCGGTTCAATGTCCGACCCATTTGACCCAGCACGGTCTAACAGCCGAGTCGTCCCTGTATCATTACATTTCACAAAACCTAAAATCCATCAAAAAAGATTTTTTGATATATTCTTGTGAATCTTTACCATTCCAGAGTATCATTCAAAGTACATGGAGATAACTTCAAATCAAAAATCACCACTGGATACCATAAAAATTGAATGTTGATCAATAGAGAGTTACTACTTGACTCACACCCACATCATGATTTAATTATAAAATTGATTTAGCTAACATCCATATAAGAAGAGTTTACAAAAGGGAAATTGGTTACAAAGAAAGAAAAGTAGAAGAACAAACTTAGAGTTGAAAAGAGGGAGACAGAGATAATAGAGAAGGAGACGGGGGGATTGATAACCCTACTTCTCTCTTTTCAATTTGGATTCACGGTTTGTATTTTTGTTTGACCATGTGGGACAAGTGGGTTTGTGAATAGAACGTGCTTGCTTAAAACACTGGACACGTATATGTTCATAAAAAAATCAAATAAAATACTACACTACACACGTATAAGAGTGGAGGAAGAAAAATATTAGTTTTGATATGACCCAGTGAACCTGGGTTAGACCACTTTGACCCACTGACCCTTGATCCAGTAATTTTTCCGGTTCGATGGCCGGGCCGGTTTTCAGAACATTGAGTTTTTCTAAAAGTTTACTTGGTAATTGGTATACAAATGTTCTTGGGGTATGGTGACATGCTGATGCTACGTGCTTTGACATGGATACTGGAGAATAATATGTTAAAGTAGAATTTTGGAGCTGGAAAAGGATGTTCTTTGTCCAGGACGGGTAAGTACGGCTATGATATATATGTTCCCTTTGAATAAGCCATTTCTATAGTTTCTAATAATTTACTTTGTTAATTTGACACGACCAACAAAATATTATGGCATGTTTAAAAGGTCTCGACTGGGATTGTAAAACCAGGCTAATTTGACACGACCAACAAGTCACCATGACATGTTTAAGAGAGGCCTCGCCCGAGGTTTACAACCCCGTTAATTTGACACGACTAATAAAGTACTAGGGCATCATGCTTAACAGGTCGACACGACCAACAAAGCATTAGGGAATGCTTAAGAGCCCACGGCCGGGGCTGTAAGCCCCGGCTAATTTGACACGGCCAACAAAGCTTAGGGAATGCTTAAGAGCCACAATGGCGGCTGTAAGCCCCGGCTAATTTGACACGGCCAACAAAGCTTAGGGAATGCTTAAGAGGCCACAGCCGGCATTTGTAAGCCCGGTTAATTTGACATGACCAACAATAAAAAAAGCGCTTACAACCCCGACTAAATTTTTAGAAAAAACAAATTAGCCGATCAAATAATAAAAAAATAGAAAAAGGTTGAGCCCCGGCCGTAGGCCGGGGTGATACCTAGTATTAATAATAAAAAAACGATGAAAAAAAAAGATATTGTTGAGATTTTAGGGCATAATGGTGGACAGCCGCCACTGTTAATTGGTAACTATTGTATCATGTAACCTTGACGGAAACTGTATCTTTGTAACCACAAACTCCAATCAATAGTAGCCTCCGGGTACCGCTCACAGATATTTTTGAAATCATCTTCCATCCAAAGATTGTTAATATATGCAAACATTAAACAAAAATAAAGCATTAATTAACAACAGGAATAAACAATCAACAAAAACAAAAGGAATTAAAATATTGTAAGATTGTTCGAATCCTCTTTATGCCCGTAACCGGATTTGATCTCCAATAATAGCCAATAGCTTTCATACACAACTTATTAAGATGCTCAGTGATTAGACCTACGTGCGGATGACGTATTGTGAAATAGGGAAATATAGAAGAAGACACAAAGTAGAGGGGAAGAAGATGGAGAGGAATTCTATTAAAGATATGTTTACAAAGGATTGGGACTCTATTTATAAAGTTTACATACTCCGTGCAATGGGTCCCACTAAAGTGGGCATCTACCTAATAAACTTATGTTTATAACATGGTTTTCTTTTTTATTCAATCATTCAACGGTGTGAATCGAACCGTTAACCTATAATTTAACTTGGGAGTTCGACCCCTGGCCAATCGGGCTATTGTTATTCTTGTCATAAGTCAAATTACTTAATTAATTATTTGTGATTTTTCGCATAACAAAACCGCAATTACTTAATTAATATCCTGTCTTGGCCAAGGTTTGACGAACTAGGTTTCTAGCGGGACAACCTGCAAGATTGGTATCACTTTCCGTTGGACTAAAGGAGGATGAGAGTTTTTTGAATCTCCATAGTCTAACTACACCATTTTTACTATTTTTTTGAATCCAATGTTTTGAATCTCCATAGTTTTGAATGTTTGTTTGTGATTAATCTGGTTTTTAGCAGAGGAGTTTTTCTTTAGAAGAATTTTCTTGGATTTTTGTTTAAGTTTTCCAGTAATACAAAGTTGATGTGTTTTCATGAGGAACTAATCTTCTCTTTCGATTTTGCAGCACTCTTGTAGTGTAACGGTGGTGATCCGGTGGTGGTTTTTTCATGCTGATGGTGTAGGAGATTTTCAATCTCCCCTTGTCTCGATGGTTTATCTTTCATCCGTCATGGATATGTTCAAATTATCAAAAAAGTTGGAGCTCAAAAAACAGTAGTGTTTTTTATGTGGTGTATGATTTATCTATCGGATTATATGATACGCAGTCGGTAGGATTTGCTACCGGTCATCATTCTGCTCCTTTCCCTAGGGTGGAGGAATTCATCCCGCACATTACCAAAGTTGCAACATCAAATCTAAGGAGGGCAAAAAGGGTAATGCATCAAAGAAGAAAGCGCAATTCTTGGATTTTGAAAATTTGAAAAAAATTCCTAAGTCGAGCACATAATTTCTCCATAAAATCTTCTGTGTCAATTTGGATATGAGTGAGTCATCGGGTTAATTGTGGAAACTACGAAGAGAGAAAGAGAAACCCTAACTCTAACATTATAGCAATAAATATCTTTGAAAGTTGAGATTCTTCTACACAGTCAAAAGGAGTATATCAATATCCTAAAAAAAAGAAAATGTCATGACCAAATAACCTGCGGCTTGCGGCCTTAACAAGAAGAATGCAAAATACAAGGATCAATCTTGGTCAAGCTAGAGATGTGAGAAGTAGTTTATCTCAGCATCGAGAGATTGGTGAAGCAGCTGACAAATGGAAGAACTGTCTTATTGGTAAGGTAATGCATAAAGATGACATTGAGCCTGATATTGTGAAGAAGGAAATCAATATTATCTGGAGAAAGTACAAGCGTGTGGAACTGAATATTATGGGTCAAAATCTCTTCGTTTTCAAATTCAAAAACGAGGATGCTAAGAAGGAGGTGCTTAAAAGAATTCCCTGGGTGATTAATTTTATGCTGGTAGTCCTCCAGGAATATGATAACTCAGTACCATTAGAGAGCTACTCTTTTTCACATCAGATTTTTTCTGTAATTTTTAGGAATCTTGCATTAGAACATACTGATGATGGGATAATCGAAAAGATGGCTAAGGATATTGGTCAACTGGTAGAGATATAGATGGGAAGAAGTGTGTTACAATCAGGGGGAGAGTAGTTACTGCTAAGATCTTGGTTGACCTAAAAGAACCGCTGAAGAGAGGAGTATGGATTTATAATGCAGCCAAGCAAAAAGTGTGGGTGAAATATCATTTCGAAAAGCAGCCAAAATCTACTTGCCCGCACTGCTATGTGATTGATCATGATGATGAGAAGTGTGAGGATATTGCTTGGAAAATCTTTATCTATGGCTTAACAGATAAGGAGTTTGAAGATTATTATGCTGAACATGCCCATATGGTGGAAGCTTACGTGAAGAAGAAAGAAATGGAGGCTGCTGGAGAAGATCAAAATGTTTCTTCTAGTCGGTCGGGTCAGGACAATGAAGATGGGTCGGATGCGAGAAAGAATAAAAGAACCCGCGATTCTGGAATTGAGGACAACTATGTCATTCTCGACAATCCTCTTGCTTTTACTGATGGGAACCTAGGAACTAAGACTGGTGGAGAATATCATAGTGATAATCAAAATCCAACTTTTTCTGGTGAAGATTTGAACATGACGGATGCGATAATGAGGGGGAAGTGAAGGATCCAACCACCCGAAGCACCTACGGTTACACGAAGGAGTGCAGCAAATCAGGTTTGTTTCTATTTAAAATCTTTTCGAATTTCTGCTTCTCCTAGTAAACTCAATCTTAGGTTTTCTATTCATAAGCATCTTTCTTTGAACTGCTGGGGTAATTACAATATTAGGTTGTGTAGGCCTGTATTAGACCTTGAAATTATTTTTTCTATCAAACCTAATTTTCAAAAAATGAAAATTCTTTCCTGGAACGTACAGGTTTTTGGGAATAAGGATACTAGACATCATCTAGGTGAACTGATTAGAGCCAACGATCCATATTTAATAGTTTTATCCGAAACTAAAACCATGAATGAGAAAATGCAAAAGTTTACCTATAGGTTTAATTACATGAATTACTTATATGTGAACCCAAATGGTGCTTCTGGTGGTCTCTTTATGCTTTGGAAGGATGGTATACACATAGATGTGGTTGATATGAATATTAATTTCATCACTGTGGTGGTGTGTATGGATTCTAGAAGTGGTCATACTCTGCCTAATTATATGTATGGTGCCTTGGATGATTTAGGATGGGATAGACAATGGGATTACCTGGATAATCTAGCTACTAGATATCATTGCCCTTGGATTATTATAGGTGATCTGAATTTTATTATAAGACAAGAGGAAAAAGTTGGTGGCAACAAAATTCCTCAAAGTCAGCTGGATAGTGTTAAACATCACTTAGATCACCTCGGTCTTACTGATCTGAACTTCATTGGTAACCTTTTACTTGGAGTAATCACAGAAGTGGTGTCTCCCTAATTTTAGAGAGATTGGACATGGTTTTAGCTAACTCAAGTTGGCTTGAGTTTTTCCCTAATTGTTTATCATTTGCTTGAGGTAGCTAGTGATCATAGTCCCATTTTGCTAGTCACTTCAAAGGAGGATAGTAATTCTAGAAAACCTCTTAGGTTTAATAGGTGTTGGCTAAGGAACAACTCTTGCAAGGATGTCATAGTTAACAATTGGAACACTGAGGAAAGGGGTTCTAAAGCTTATAGGCATGCTAAATGTTTGTATAATGTGAAGATGGCCCTTAGGAATTGGAACCTTAACTCTTTTGGCAATTTTCAATCTCACATTAATGCTATTCAAAAACAATTACAAGATGTTTCTTCTGATATGCTAACTGTTAATAATGCCTCTATGAAAAAAAGTCTTGAAGAGTCTTTAAAATACTGGTATGGTGTTAGACAGGATTATTACATGCAAAGAGCTAAAGAAAATGTTTTAACTTTTGATGATAAAAACACTAAGTACTTTCATGATAAAGTTAATTTCAGGAAAAGAAGAACTCAAATTGATTGTATTCAGAGTAGTATCGGTGTTTGGTTAACTGATAAAACTATGATTGCTACTGAGCTTAGAGAACATTTTAGTAAAATTAGTAAGACTACTAATCCTCGTAGATATAGGGGTTTCCTAGATGTTCTTTCTCCTTGTATCATGATGAAGAGAATGCTTTCCTTATTAGGCCTCCTACTGATGAGGAAATTAAGTCTATAGTTTGGCAAATGCAGCCATGGACTAGTCCTGGCCCTGATGGGTACCCTCCTGGTTTTTACCAACAAATGTGGGAAATAGTTGGTTCTGATACTGTTGAGATGGTTAAGAGTTTCTTCCATTCAGGTCACATGCTTAAGCAAATGAATCATAATTTTGTGTCTTTAATCCCTAAGAATAATGCTCCTAGGCGCATCTGAATTTAGGCCTATAAGCTTAAGTAATGTGAGCTACAAAATTATATCTAAGTTACTTGCTAGTAGACTTAAAACTGTGATGGACAAATTTATCTCACCATATCAAGCTGCTTTTCTGTTTTCTAGGCAAATAACAGATAATATTGTGATTGCTCATGAAATTGTCGACACCATGAGGAAAAATAAAACCAAATATGGACTTATGGCAATCAAATTAGATATGTCTAAGGCTTTTGATAGGATAGAATGGCATTTTCTTCTTGATATTCAAAAGAAGCTTGGTTTTCATGATCATTGGTGTAGACTAATTGAACAATGTATCACTATTGTGTCAACTTCTATTCTTCTAAATGGAGCACCAGGTGAGGTTTACTATCCAACAAGGGGCCTTAGACAGGGAGACCTCTTATCCCCTTATTTGTTCATAATCTGCATGGATGTTCTGTCTAAAATGTTCATTGATGCTGAAGGAAAAAATAGTATTCAAGGTATTAAGGTCACTACCTATGCGCCATCTGTTAGTCATTTGTTTTTTGCTGACGATTTCCTTGTGTTTACTAGGGCTACAGTCAAAGGTGCTAAGTGCTTAAAGAGTATGCTAGAAAATTTCAGTAAGTATTCGGGTCAAGCTATAAACTTTGACAAGTCAGGTTTAGCCTTTAGTCCTAAAACTGATCCTAGAACTAAATCTCACATTACGTCCATTTTGGGAATTAAAAATTTGGGCCTTGCAGATAAGTATTTAGGTGTACCTTTGTTAATTCAGAGGAACAAAATGGAAACCTTTAAACATCTTGATGAGGCCTGTGAAACAAGGTTAGCTACTTGGCAAGGTAAGTATCTGAATCAACCTGGAAAGACTGTCCTTATTAAGTCTACTTTAGGAACTTTAGCTTCCCATCACCTCTCTCATTTTTCATATGCCAAAAAGGTTAACTGATAAGTTAGATGCTACTCAAAGAAGATTCTGGTGGAATAAGAAAGGTTCTTCTAGAGGGGGTTATTTCATCAACTGGGATAATGTTACTAAACTTATTGATAGAAGGTCTGAATATAAGGAAAACAGAACATTTGAATATTGCTCTCTTGGCCAAATTGGCTTGGAGACTGTTGAATGAACCCAAGGCTCTTTGGGTCCAGATTTTGAGCCATAAGTACTTCTCCAATTTTAATCCTTTACATGCTACTAACAATGTTTCTGTGTCTTGGATATGGAAGGGAATTTGTAGGGGACTAGAATTAATTAGGAAGTACTATTGTTGGGAGGTGGGAGATGGATCTTCTATTGAAATTCGGAAAGATAAGTGAGTTCCAAATAGAAATTCTTGCCTTGATTCTACTTTTGCTTCTAGAAATATGAAAACAGGTTAACTTGACTAATTGATCGGAAACGCAGGCGGTGGGATAGAGAAGTTCTTAGTAGTCTTTTTGATAGGGACACTGTTAAGGATATATGTCAAATAAGAATATCACCAAATGGTAAAGATACTCTCAGATGGAAGCCCAATCCAAATGGGCTATTCAGTGTCAAGTCAGCTTATAAATGTATTATGCAGGAAATTCTTGGTAACCAAAATGTTAACTTTCCTTGGAAGTCCTTGTGGAAACTTAATCTTCCACAGAAGATAAAGCATTTCATGTGGAATTGTATCCACGACTGTGTCTCTGTGAGAAGTAAAGTATCCAGGTTTGTTTCCACTATTCCTAGTGAATGTCCATTTTGTAATAGGCACCCTGAAACTTTGAATCATCTCCTTGTTGATTGTGATATTTCTAAGAGATTGTGGTTTGCTCTAGACCCAAATGTTGCAGGTAGTATGGCTAATTTGAACTTGCAGGAATGGATATCTAGCTGGTTTTCTCTCAATAGCAATCACAGGGAACTCCAGGAAAAATTCATTCAGTTTGTCAGTTTTTCTATGTGACAAATCTGGAATCTTAGATGTAATGTGGTATTTAATAATGCTCAGGTTCAGGTGCCTACTTGGTTTTTCAAGTTAATAAAGATATTAGTGAGTGGAATGCTAATACAGAGAGACTTTTAGCAGCCCAAGATCAGTAACCGATCGGAGCGAAATGCTCTTCCCTGGAGCTCACCAGTAGATGGCTTTCAGAAATTTAATTTTGATGCTTCATATGTGAAAGAAACTAAACATATGGGAATAGGACTAACATCTTTTAATGATGCGGGACTTTGTGGAGGGGCTCAATCCATCCATGGGATAGCTAACGATGAGGAACAGGCGGAGGCTTTGGCAGCACTAGGAGCTATTAAGTGGGCAAAAGCTGAAGCTGTGCAGAAAATGCATCTAGAAGGTGATTGTCTGAATGTGGTGAATGCTATCAATGGTAGTTTAGGGTCCGTTATATGGACAAATAATAATGTAATCCAGGATTGCAAGTCTTTATTAGATAGTTTCACAAGTTGGAAATGTACTTTTGTGCGTTGAGAGTCCAATGAAGTAGCTAATAGTTTAGCAAAGAGAGCTAGGATTTATAGAGTTGATGAATATTGGAATTCAGATTTTCCATTATGGCTGAAATCTCTTATAAGAGATGAACTTAATGTAAACCTATTCTAAGTTTCAATAGAAATCTTCTTTCTTATTAACTAAAAAATAATTAATATCCTATAAATGAATGATTTTCTCATTATTCAGACCAAATTAAGTTCTACAAAACATATGAATGATCAAGCAATTTTATGCAGATCGAAGTTATTATCAAAAGCCTATCTAAGGTTGTGGGGTCCTAACCGCTATAAGCAATCCCACAATATCATTAGCAACACCACATATATCCTCAAAATTTTCTTGCATTCGTGCCAATTCATCAGGATAAGCTAGTGGAGGAGTGGCACTGCCAAACGAATGTTCGCAACTTTCAGCAAATGAAGCAGCAGCATTGATTTCGTCCGGTGTATGGCCAAGTTTATCATCGGAATACAGATCTCTGATTGATGTCTCAAGTCTAGCCTTTGCATTGAGATATAACGTACTGCATTCTGTGACAACTCTAACTGCATTTGCCTCAGTATGAGTTTTCACAAGCTCGTCGACTATGTATCTCGATGTGTCCTCAGCATTTTTTATCGCAGCATTAATCATAACAGTAGCCCGACCTTCTGTACCGGTTTCGTTGCTGTATGGATCGGCGTTTAATATCCGTGTACAGAGATCGACTTTTGCCGTAAATTTGCAAAGATCTGTGATCGATTGATCAGCATCTCCTAAATGAACGATGAAAACGAGGGAAAGAATAGAGATTAGGTAGACAACTGATGAAACCATTTTTTTTTTCTTGAAAACGAATTATATCTTGATCTATTGCATATACAGTGGAATGGGAAATTTAAAGTTGGAATGAAGAGTTGATTGTGGGAATAATCAAATATTCCAACTTCATTACACATTTCATATTTTTGGTACGATAATATCTCATAATTATTATTTGGTGAACCAAAATCTTCGAGATATTTCGTAATTGATTATCTTTCTTTTTTTTTTTTTTGAATAAAATTCTTTATATTAAAACGAAAAGTTGGAAAACATAATATTCCAACTTCATTACACATTTAATATTTTTGGTACGATAATATCTCATAATTATTGTTTGGTGAACCAAAATCTTCGAAATATTTAATTAAATATGGAAGATTGCTATAAATGATCAAATTACAGAGTTTTTGGTTGGCAGCCGAGCAACAAGCTGAGCACCAACACCTTTCTGAATAACAACACCTAGTTTATGAAATATTTTGATTATCTTTTTTTCTTTTTTGAATAAAATTATTTATATTAAAAACGAAAAGTTAAAACAAGAGGTCAAGAGGGTACTTGTCAGACAAGAAACTTGTCGGAAGCCGAGCAACAAGCTGGGCTCTGACCCCCTTTTGTACTACCACACTTAACCTATGAAATAAGAAATCACCTACTCGAACATTATCATCGTGGCTGGCCATGTAATTCCGTAGTCGTTTAATAAAAATTATAGTATCGCCTCCAAACTCGCCAAGAGTTGTAAAGGCTAAAGCACCAAACCCGTACCCCTGCGAAGTGCACTTATCAAAATACTGTTGTTTATGGGTAAAAATCGTTTATGCCGATTTCGGTAAATTCGGTAGGTGAGTGAGAAACTGGTTCAAACCCTAAACAAATGTGTTGCACGTGAGCACTTTATAGATTCGAGAGATCAATCTGCACCAAGTCCGGTCTAAACCAAGAAATGGCCGTTCCAGACTTTCTTGGTCACAAAGTGGAGGAGAAGGGTTGATTTGGGGAGCGAAGCAAAGAAAGGTGTTGAGACCGAGAATAGTGCAGGAGAGTAGTATCTCGACTTGTATCGAAAGTGAAAGCCGGAAGCTTGCAAGAGATGAAAGCTTTTTGGAGAGCTTGCAAAGTTGCCTTTTACGAGAGTGTAGTATTTTTCTCTGACCGAGACTTGTTGTCTGGTGGAAATAGGTAAGACCTATTTATACAAGTCGAGATTGAAACGTACCCTGGCCTCATGAAGCAAGAGAGTAAAGGGTGAAATAATGGGAGGAGGTGGTAACCGCATGGTGTTAATGGGTGAAAACGTTTTCACCATTATTTCCTCTTTTATTTGACCGCTTTATTCCTATTCACGCTTTTTTAATGTGAGCGTAGTGTACGGCGCATCTTTGTGACCGCCAAACCAAAACCCTGGAAAGCATCCCTAGTTTGTGTTGATGTCCCGAGTGTTGGTTGCACCTTGAGTGCAAGTGGCGCTGCTAGGGGCGCGTGTGGCATGTGCCAATGGCATGTGCGGAATGCCTTTGTTGCGGGTTGCACCTCGCGCGCAAGTGACAATGCCAAAGCTGCTAGTGGCGTGTGTGGCATGTGCCAATGGCATGTGTGGAATGCCTTGGTGGTAGGTTGTACGTTGAGTGTTAGGCTACCAGTGTTGATGTGCCAATGGCATGCGTGGCTAATTTGGATCACGGCCTCGTAAGAAAGCTACCGGTGATGCGTGTTGGCACGTGCCAGCGGCATGCTTTCGGCCATTAGGGCCATGCCACAGTGAGAAAAGCTACCGGCGAGCATGTTGGCATGTGCCAATGGCATGCTCGGCCATTAGGGCCACGGTTTGGTAAGAAAGCTACCAAAGTGATGCGTGTTGGCATGTGCCAATGGCATGCTCGGCCATTAGGGCCATGCCCCAGTGAGAAAAAGCTACCGGTGAGCATGTTGGCATGTGCCAATGGCATGCTCGGCCATTAGGGCCACGGTTTGGTAAGAAAGCTACCAAAGTGATGCGTGTTGGCATGTGCCAATGGCATGCTCGGCCATTAGGGCCATGCCACTGGTGATAAAATCTACCGGCCGAGCATGTTAGCATGTGCCAATGGCATGCTCGGCCATTAGGGCCACGGTTTGGTAAAGCTACCCGGTGATGCGTGTTGGCATGTGCCAATGGCATGCTCGGCCATTAGGGCCGTGGTCAGTGAGAAAAGCTACCGGCGGCGTGTTGGCATGTGCCAATGGCATGCGTGGCCAATTTGGAGTCGCGCCTTGGTAGAAAAAGCTACCGGCGAGCGTGTTGGCATGTGCCAATGGCATGCGTGGCCAATTTGGGTCGCGCCTTGGTAGAAAAAGCTACCAGCGGCGTGTTGGCATGTGCCAATGGCATGCGTGGCCAATTTGGGTCGCGCCTTGGTAGAAAAAGCTACCCAATGAGCATGTTGGCATGTGCCAGCTGGCATGCATGGCCAATTTGAGTCGCGCCTTGGTAGGAAAAGCTACCCAGTGAGCGTGTTGGCATGTGCCAACTGCATGCGTGGCCAATTTGGGTCGCGGCACTTTGGTAGGAAAGGCTACCAGCGAGCGTGTTGGCATGTGCCAATGGCATGCGTGGCCAATTTGGGTCGCGGCCTGGTAGGAAAGGCTACCAGCGAGTGTGTTGGCATGTGCCAATGGCATGCGCGGCCAATTTGGGTCGCGCCTTGTTAGGAAAAGCTACCAGCGAGCGTGTTGGCATGTGCTAATGGCATTCGTGGCCAATTTGGCCTAGGTTGCATGGTTTGCAAGCCTAGGTGCAGGCGCTACTTTGGCATGGCACGGCTAGGGCCAAGGTAAGGGTGTTTGGCTTGGCGTGGCGAGACCAGTATAGCTAGGGCCAAGGCAGAGTGTGTTTGGCATGGCGCGGCTAGCTTGGGCTAGGTGTGGTGGCATGATTTGCCGTTGGCACGGAGGTGCGTCTAGCATGGTATGCATGCTTTGGTGCGTTTGGTGTGACTAGCAGAGCTAGGGCCAAGGCGGTGCGTTTGGCATGGCGCGGCTAGCTTGGTCTAGGTGTGGCTGGCATGATTTGCCATTGGCATGGAGGTGCGGCTAGCATGGTTGGCATGCTTTGGTGCGTTTGGTGTGACTAGCATAGCTAGGGCCAAGGCAGGGTGCGTTTTGCATGGCTCGGCTAGCTTGGGCTAGGTGTGGTTGGCATGATTTCCCATTGGCACGGAGGTGCAGATAACATGGTTGGCATGCTTTGGTGCGTTTGGTGTGGCTGGCATGATTTGCCATCGGCACAGAGGTGCGGCTAGCTTGGGCTAGGTATGGCTGGCATGATTTGCCATTGGCACGAAGGTCCGGCTAACATGGTTGGCATGCTTTGGCGCGTTTGGTATGGCTGGCATGATTTGCCATCGGCACAGAGGTGCGGCTAGCTTGGGCTAGGTGTGGATGGCATGAGTTTCCATTGGCACGGAGGTGCGGCTAGCATGGTTGGCATGCTTTGGCGCGTTTGGTGTGGCTGGCATGATTTGCCATTGGCACAGAGGTGCGGCTAGCTTGGGCTAGGTGTGGCTGGCATGATTTGCCGTTGGCACGGAGGTGCGGCTAGCATGGTTGGCATGCTTTGGCGCGTTTGGTGTGGCTGGCATGATTTGCTATTGGCACAGAGGTGCGGCTAGCATGGTTGGCATGCTTCGCCGTTTTCACGGAGGGGGATTAGGGTTTTGTTCGTTGTAACCCTAATTTGAAAAAATACCCCCTATTAATTACTGACTACATGCATTAAATGTCCTAATAAATGTGTCACTGGTGACATTAGGTTATTTGAGGTTTTACGATTTCACCCTTTGTTTAAAAACCACCATCAACATTAAGTCCCCTGCTTAGCTCGGAACAGGAGCTTTGTTGTGAGGTAAGCATATGATGGTGACAAATTATCAACAACAAATCGTAAAGAGAATTGAGGAGGCTTGTCTGACCTTTTATAAATAGGATTTGGAATCCTTGCCTCTGGCGGTTTTGCGTAAATCGGGAGGCTAGCACAATTGGGAAGTTAGCATCATGAGAGATAGGAAGCTGGGCGTGCTAGTTAACGGGACCGGTGCAAGGTAGGGAAGCTGAGCGTGCTTGTTGGCGGGACCGGCGCAACTTGGGCGGCATTGGGAAGTTGTTGCGAGTTGGGAAACTGAGCGTGCTAGATGGTGGGACTGGCGCAAGGTAGGAAAGGCGGCGTGCTTCTTTGGCGGGACCTAGGCGCAACAGGCGGCATTGGGAAGTTGGGCGTTCTTGTGAGCCCGCACGATTTTTGGTAAAGGGAAATCCTTCCCTATTTGAATCTTCACGCCCATATATATAAAATCCCTTTCTCTCATCTTGCACCTTATTCCTTTCATCCTTTCCTACTAGCGGGCAGAGTCACAAAAGAAAACCGGCTTCGGGTATGTCTTCCAAGTACTTCTCTTGTTTCCCTATGTAGGTGTAAACCCTAAGAGTAGGCGTTTTTCTTTCTAATCCTTGCAATGATATTACGCATATAATTTCTTGGCGTCTCTTGTAGAAAATATTGTATGTATGCAACCAAGGGAAATACAGCATATATTATTCGAACCCGTAGGAAAGTGCTCCATATATAATTTTGAACCCGAAGAAGGATACTGCAGACGCACTTGAGCCCGTATAAAATCTGCGTATATAATTTTGAACCCCGAAGAAAATACGCATGTGCAGTTTCGAACCCGTAGAGAATACTGTATATGAATCCCGAAGAAGAATACCGTATATGTGCTTCATATGACTTCGAACCCGTAGGAAGTATTGCATATATGAATTTCGGTCCTGAAAAAAATACTATGCCGCGTGCGATTTTGAACCCGTAGAGAAAAATGCTCCATATATAATTTTGAACCCGAAGAAGGATACTGGCTTAATTTAGCTTCGTATAAAATCTGCGTATATAGTCTTGAACCCGAAGAAGGATACTGCAGACCGCACTTGAGCCCGTATAAAATACTGCGTATATAGTCTTGAACCCGAAGAAGGATACTGCAGACGCACTTGAGCCCGTATAAATACTGCGTATATAATTTTTTGAACCCTGAAGAAGATATTGCATGTGTATTTTTGAACCCGTAGAAAATACTGCGTGTGCAGTTTTGAGCCAGTAAAGAATACGCCCTCTTTTTTTTTGTATTTCAGGTTTTCCTTTCGTTGGGCGCGGTTATGTGTCGGGGAGATAATTTTGTTTTCTCAGGTGTGCGAGATATCTTGTTATTAAGTTGTTATGAAGAAATCCGACAAGATGTTACTGAACAAAATTTCGCCTTATCGAAGGATGTCCATAGTTCCAAACCAAACACGGATGATGAATTCTTCGCCAAAAAACTTGCCTTTGCTCGGAAAAATCACCCAGGTTTCGTGCCAATTTTGTTAACCGGTGGTGAAGATGAAAGGAAGACACGTTCGGTTCGCCTAGAGAACACCATATGGTTCTGTCTTCATAAATGGGTATATTCCTCTTCCAACATTGATTTCAGGATGTGTCAAAGCCCATTGCGTTCTTTTAATAGATGGGTTGAGTTTATGGTGAGTAAGGAGCACATAAATACCAACTAGACTCGGCCTTGATTATTGATCTTTGTCGAGCTTGGTAAATCTCCAGTTAGGAAGGATATCCCAGGCTTGGTTGCTTTCATCTCCGGATGGCGTTCGGACACCCATACGATCATATGTAGATGGGGTGAGATAACTTTCTCCTTGGAGAGTGTGGCTCTCTTAGAATCTTAGAGAATCGGGAATCTTAACATCCAATTATCGAAAGCGAGGGAAGATGCGGGATGACCTTGCCGCTAAATTGGGAGATTTCGCTAGGAAAGACTCCACTGGGAAGTCGAAGGATTCTGTCCGGAAAGAGGATGAAAGGTGCCTTTACAGTGGTGGATATCTCAATGGTTTCGGACGAGTGGAACCTAAGCAGAAGCGGTGATCTTCACCTTGTAGCATTTTGGCTCTCTGGTTGTCTAGAGACATTTTTGATGATGGTTCTGGTAAGAATGAGATAAGACCAGAGTGCTAGCGATTGCTGTGAAGTTGGCAAAGGGCGAAGTTCTTCCCATTGGTAAGCTATTTCTTGGTTCCCTGTATGTGCATCTGGATCACCTAGTTGCGAACATGCGAGTTTCGAATGGTTTTATGAAAGTGGATTCATATGTGCACGTTGCTTTCTGCAAGCTTGGTTATGGGAACACTTTGAGAAGTATGCCCGAAACCGTTGTCTTCGATTCCCGCGAGTTGGGGGGTTCGAATTCTTCGATGGGTGAACAGGCATCAAGGGTTGGCATGAGCCGTTAGTCTTCTCGATAAGTCGTATGAAATCAGTTTTTCGCCCATGGGAGCCGGTCCATAGGTCGGTGACTCAAATTGACACCTTTGCTTCTGCTCCGATCATGTCTTTGTCTTCTGATGGCAATTTGAGCGTTGGTGAAAACTTGTTCATTCAAAGCTGCATGTCCGGTTATATGCCGTCTTTCTTCATGGGGTCTTTCTAGATAGGCGATTACAATATTTCCGTGTGGCTCGTCACATGGGTTTCGATCAAGGGTGCCTCTTGCTTACCAGTAGGTGATTCCTAAGGATTCATTGCGTGCCGCCCTCAACGCCCGGTGCCCTTGAGCGGGTATCCGCCTTCCTTCTTTCAAATGGGAAGAGTAACCCGACGACCTGCGGCTATAATGAGTTACAGTACGATGAGTTTATTATGATCCAAGATTTTGTAAGCAGCGTGGTGGAGAATGTTCGTTGTAAACCTTCCCCGGTAGTTTTGAAGAAGTATCCAATGTTGAGAGATCTCAAGCGAAAGTTGCCTAGCAACTCGGAAAGTCCCCAGGCCAAGGAACGGAGAGCGAAGAATCGTGCTAGTGGGTTCCGGGCAGTTTCAAAAGATCCTCCCGCAGCTCTCGTGTCTTTCAATTCTTCCAATAATCAGGTATGTGTCATATCCTTGTTGGTTTGTCTCAAAACACGTGAATTTCTGCTGAAAACCTCTGTCTTGTTTCTTTCGGGGCTTTGGTAGTGTTAATGCTTTCGCTGCCCTTGCACATTGCCAGGAGACGACAACTTCTTCAAAGAATTCCGGCGGCACTGAGCCTACTCATAGCGGTGATGAGTCAGAGAAAAAAGAAAGTTCGACAAGTGAGAGTGATTCCTCTCGAAGCACTGGTTCCTTTTCGGGAAGTGGTTCGGTGAGTTTCGCGCTTCTTTTCTTTCTTCTTCTGTTTCTTCTTTTGAAAAATGTCTAACTCAAGTTCGCAGGAGGAATCGGTTCGGAGGACGATTCCGGGGTGGAGCCACACGAAAACTTGCCTTTGGTCACCACCGCCGGTGACTTGGAGATGGGAGTTAGCCAATCGCCAGGACACGAGATGTGGTTCAAACGGTGGATGATTCTCGATGGTTGCTGCCGTAGACATGGAAGAAGACCCTTTGCGAGTCGTGAGGCCAGTTGCGGGCGCCATTTTTGATCCCGTATTTGGTTCCTTATCCGGGTCATGTCTTTGGTTGGAGGCTTCAGCGTCTTTGGCTAAGTATGAGGCGTTGTACACAGAATGGGAGAAGTACGGACATATGGACACAACCAAGAAAGTCACTAGTCGATTTGCGCTGGTTAAGTGTGTGGAAGAGGCTTTATCTTCCATCAAGGATATGCGTGAGGTGACTGGTCACACTATTTCTGAAGACGTTATTGCTGACTGGGAGCACCATCGCGACGTGTGCGTAGAAAAAGAGTTCAACACTTCGTGGTTTGTCGAAGGCCTTGCTTTGAGATCCAAAAGTTAAAAGATGCATCAATCGAAAGCCTTTCCGTAGAGGAGATTGCACGACGGGAGGTAGAACACGAAAAGCTTTCCAAGATGTTGACTATGAAGAGAGCCGCTCTTGAAGATGCAAAGTTGACTTTCTCCAAGAAAAACAGACCTCTGCTGGATGATTTTCCTTGAATGTTTCTTTGTTAAACTTTTATTTAGGTTCTTCTTCTTCTTTTTTTTTTTGAAAGACATCTTTTGGATGTCTGGTTCAAAGTTTGACTAGTTTTTGGTGGATAGGTTGGTAGCTTTTGAGGATATTGGATTATTTTAGGATGAATGGTTTTGATAATATGACTACGATTATGTTTTGGGAAAGGAATATTGCTTTTATGAAAGTGTATGCTAGCAATAGGCGCAAGACTCGGTAGTATAACGGTTTTACTAAGAACCTAAAAGAGATCGTATATCTTACGTGATCTAAGTTTACTCACTTCATAGGTTTTTGCGAACATGCCCCTCTCCATGTAAAAGGCGGTTTCTTTGGTAGCATCGCCAGCAAGTCCCCAATCGCTGGTAGCATCTTCGGCGAGTCCCCAGTTTTCTCATGTAGTTTTTACAACTAGTAACCGGGTCGTCTGGTAGTTGAGTCGGATCGAGTCACCTTCCCCTACCATCTTGACATCTGGGTTGAAGAACGAGATCGACAGTCTGACATTGTAGCCGATAGATCAATCCTCCCATTTGTGGTCGCCAATTGTTTATGGGTAAAAATCGTTTACGCCGATTTGGTAAATTCGATAGGTGAGTGAGAAAATGGTTCAAACCCTAAACAAATGTGCTGCACGTGAGCAATTTAAAGATTCGAGAGATCAATCTGTACAAGTCAGGCATAAACCAAGAAATGGTCGTTCCCGGACTTGCTTCGATCACAAAGTGGAGGAGAAGGGTTGATTTGGGTAGGGAAGCAAAGAAAGGTGTTGAGACCGAGAATAGTGCAGGAGAGTAGTATCTCGACTTGTATCGGAAAGTGAAAGCTTCGGAAGCTTGCAAGAGATGAAAGCTTTTTGGAGAGCTTG
Source organism: Papaver armeniacum (assembly GCA_023531295.1). Classification (NCBI taxonomy): domain Eukaryota; kingdom Viridiplantae; phylum Streptophyta; class Magnoliopsida; order Ranunculales; family Papaveraceae; genus Papaver; species Papaver armeniacum. Next base: position 222,129 of record JAJJWW010018369.1, read on the forward strand.
CAAAGTTGCCTTTTACGAGAGTGTAGTATTTTTCTCTGACCGAGACTTGTTATGCGGTGGAAATAGGTAAGACCTATTTATACAAGTCGAGATTGAAACGTACCACTGGCCTCATGAAGGAAGAGAGTAAAGGGTAAAATAATGGGAGGAGGTGGTAACCGCATGGTGTTAATGGGTGAAAACGTTTTCACCATTATTTCCTCTTTTATTTGACCGCTTTATTCCTATTCACGCTTTCTTAATGTGAGCGTAGTGTACGGCTGCATCTTTGTGACCGCCAAACCAAGACCACGAAAGCATCCCCGGTTTGTGTTGATGTCCCGAGTGTTGGTTGCACCTTGAGTGCAAGTGGCGTTGCTAGGGGCGCGTGTGGCATGTGCGGAATGCCTTTGTTGCGGGTTGCACCTCGCGCGCAAGTGACAATGCCAAAGCTGCTAGTGGCGTGTGTGGCATGTGCCAATGGCATGTGTGGAATGCCTTGGTTGTAGGTTGTACGTTGAGTGTTAGGCTACCAGTGTGGATGTGCCAATGGCATGCGTGGCTAATTTGGATCACAGCCTCGTAAGAAAGCTACCAGTGATGCGTGTTGGCACGTGCCAACGGCATGCTCGGCCATTAGGGCCATGCAGTGAGAAAAGCTACCCGGCGAGCATGTTGGCATGTGCCAATGGCATGCTCGGCCATTAGGGCCACGGTTTGGTAATAAAGCTACCAGTGATGCGTGTTGGCATGTGCCAATGGCATGCTCGGCCATTAGGGGCCATGCCACAGTGAGAAAAGCTACCCGATGAGCATGTTGGCATGTGCCAATGGCATGCTCGGCCATTAGGGCCACGGTTTGGTAAGAAAGCTACCGGTGATGCGTGTTGGCATGTGCCAATGGCATGCTCGGCCATTAGGGCCATGCCACTGGTGAGAAAAGCTACCGGCGAGCATGTTGGCATGTGCCAATGGCATGCTCGGCCATTAGGACCCACGGTTTGGTAAGAAAGCTACCGAGTGATGCGTGTTGGCATGTGCCAATGGCATGCTCGGCCATTAGGGGCCGTGATGCAGTGAGAAAAGCTACCCGGCGGCGTGTTGGCATGTGCCAATGGCATGCGTGGCCAATTTGGGTCGCGCCTTGGTAGAAAAAAGCTACCGGCGGCGTGTTGGCATGTGCCAATGGCATGCATGGCCAATTTGGGTCGCGCCTTGGTAGAAAAAGCTACCCGGCGAGCGTGTTGGCATGTGCCAATGGCATGCGTGGCCAATTTGGGTCGCGCCTTGGTAGAAAAAGCTACCGGCGAGCGTGTTGGCATGTGTGGCCAATTTGAGTCGCGCCTTGGTAGGAAAAGCTACCAGCGACGTGTTGGCATGTGCCAATGGCATGCGTGGCCAATTTGGGTGTGGCACAGTAGGAAAGGCTACCAACGGCGTGTTGGCATGTGCCAATGGCATGCGTGGCCAATTTGGGTCGCGCCTTGGTAGGAAAAGCTACCTGCGAGCGTGTTGCATGTGCCAATGGCATGCGTGGCCAATTTGGCCTAGGTTGCATGGTTTGCAAGCCTAGGTGCAGGCGCTACTTTGGCATGGCGCGGCTAGGGCCAAGGTAAGGGTGTTTGGCTTGGCGTGGCGAGACCAGTATAGCTAGGGCCAAGGCAGAGTGCGTTTGGCATGGCGCGGCTAGCTTGGGCTAGGTGTGGCTGGCATGATTTGCCATTGGCACGGAGGTGCGTCTAGCATGGTTGGCATGCTTTGGTGCGTTTGGTGTGACTAGCATAGCTAGGGCCAAGGCGGTGCGTTTGGCATGGCGCGGCTAGCTTGGGCTAGGTGTGGTGGCATGATTTGCCATTGGCACGGAGGTGCGGCTAGCATGGTTGGCATGCTTTGGTGCGTTTGGTGTGACTAGCATAGCTAGGGCCAAAGGCGGGTGTGTTTGGCATGGCGCGGCTAGCTTGGGCTAGGTGTGGCTGGCATGATTTGCCATTGGAGCGGAGGTGCGGCTAACATGGTTGGCATGCTTTGGCGCGTTTGGTGTGGGCTGGCATGATTTGCCATCGGCACGAGGTGCGGCTAGCTTGGGCTAGGTGTGGGCGGCATGATTTGCCATTGGCACGGAGGTGCGGCTAACATGGTTGGCATGCTTTGGCGCGTTTGGTGTGGCTGGCATGATTTACCATCAGCACAGAGGTGCGGCTAGCTTGGGCTAGGTGTGGCTGGTATGATTTACCATTGGCACGGAGGTGCGGCTAGCATGGTTGGCATGCTTTGGCGCGTTTGGTGTGGCTGGCATGATTTTCCATTGGCACAGAGGTGCGGATAGCTTGGGCTAGGTGTGGCTGGTATGATTTACCATTGGCACGGAGGTGCGGCTAGCATGGTTGGCATGCTTTAGCGCGTTTGGTGTGGCTGGCATGATTTGCCATTGGCACATAGGTGCGGCTAGCATGGTTGGCATGCTTCGCCATTGGCACGGAGGGGGATTAGGGTTTTGTTCATTGTAACCCTAATTTGAAAAAATACCCCCTATTAATTACTGACTACATGCATTAAATGTCCTAATAAATGTGTCACTGGTGACATTAGGTTATTTGGGGTTTTACGATTTCACCATTTGTTTAAAAACCACCGTCAACAACTGTATTTGGTTTTCTTGCGAGCAACAACATCTTGGATAGCATGACCTAACTCCAACAAACGACTTCCACCTCCAGCAAAAGGAGAAACAATCGTTACATCAAAACAAACATCCCGTCCATTATCCCAATTGAGTACAAGAATGTCAGCAGGTCTCAGAGAAGTACCATTGTCCGCAAGAATTCCCAAGTCCACCTCTTTCCTCGCCGACACTCCAGCACAATAGCACATGTCTGCGATAATATCACGAACCAAGTCATGGAGAAACTTTAACCCCACCTCATTCGCACAATGCAAGGCATGGTCACCAAACACGTCCATCTCCCTTTTGCAGAAGGGGCATAAACTATCCATCTCAAACAAAGGGATACCAAGTCGATAACACAGAATTGCACTGAACTGCCTCGCCTCAATTTGCTGATTTAAACCAACAATGGGAATAGCCAACATGAAGTCTAGAGCATGCTTAATTTGGTTACTCTGCCATAACATTGAATCACCTGCAATCAACTTAAAATTGGAAGTCAAGTTCTTCTTTACTCCGTCAAAATAAACAGTTGCAAGAGATTTATAGAATGGGTGGTAGTGTTATCGACGCATATAGGAGAAACGGGACTACACAGAGAGTTGAAAGAAGCTGCATCTTGCTTGAGATGAGAGCTAAAACCATCGATGACAGTGTGTCTCAAAATAACAGTCTGAAGTTCTAGGGTCTGCAAACACGACGCTAAATAGCAGTAATGCATAGTATCCTGCATCAAGTAAACTCCTAAACCACCCAATCTGAAAAGCAAGGTGGAGATCCGCTGTTGTAAGGGACCAAAACAGGGACCATCCCTTGTGACCACATGTTGTAGGAACTGGAAAAGACGAGAATCGAACATAACTTGAGCCTTAGACAGACAAGAGGGTAAAGTTGTGCGCATGGCAAAATATAAACGAGAAACTCTAAAACAATTCCTAAACAAAAGAAGCTCATACTGTGGATCTTCAAGTTTCTCAACTGCGTCGATGAGCTCCACAGTTTTTTGCACTCTCTTTACCACCATTTCCACATTAAATTGGGCATAAAGACTAACATGCACACCTAGCAGCTTAACCCATTTTACTGGCCTGCCAATATCTGATGGAAACATGCTAGTAATGGAAGCTCTAGGGTCCGGAGAAGGCCAAAATAATTCTGTTTTGTTGATGTTTAAAACAAACCCCTTAGATTAACCTTCCTCCTGTATAATCTTAAGATCCTTAGCAACCATCAAAGTATCGCCAATCACTGTACGATCATCTAAGTACCAAGCCTGCATTTCCAAGTTACAACGTTCTGCAATACTCATAACTAGGGGGTGAAGAATGAGAGCAAATAATAATGGACCCAAAGGGTCACCTTGCTGCACCCCCTGAGATGAAGAAAGAACGTAGTCCATATAGTATAAACGAGCCGGCGAAGCGTAACAAAATTCAACCCAGCGAGATATCGAAGGACATAAGCTGCGTACCTCAGAAATCATGGAAGTTCTGTCTATGAGATTAAAAGCATTGGAGAAGTCCACCAGTAGCATGGAAAGATTATCTTGGTTCCCTTTTTCTTCCAAAACTCGATTCACGGCATGTAGAATCGCCTCACCACCACACTTAGCCCCCACACCAAACTTAAAATCCCCCAAATATGAGTTCATCTCTTTGCCAACATAAGAAGCAGCACACTTAGAGACAAGTCTTCTCCAGATAGTGCCGTCTGCAATCGGACGTAAACCACCACCCGGCTTAATAAGTGGGGTGAGAGGTGCACTGGCTACTAACTCTCCCAAGACAGAAGAACATGATCCCGAAAGCCATAAGTTCACCACATCCGTGATGGATGCGATTAGGTCATCTGAAATAACACCCGCCGGTCCACTAAGAACGTCAAGAAGGTGCTGTGCACGAAGCCCATCCCTCCCACAGGATGTACCTTTGGGAAAAATCTTCAATCTACTAAGAACCAGCTCAGTAGAAGCTATCATAGAACCCTGCGAAGGTGGAGCGGATGGGATTGTGGGAAAGGAAGCTGAGGGATGTTTGCATTGCAGTCATCTAGGGTGTCTTTATTATTAGGCGCAACTCCACTGGATGTAAGAGTGCGAATTGCAGCGGCATATAACCCACTTCTGAGTTTGTCCCTACATAACCTTAGATTAGTATCCTTCTGATTCACATGCTTAGACTTCTTCTTAACCTTCTCAAGTAGCTTCTTCCTCTCTTCATGTTCTTCCAGAACAACTTTAACCAGCATCACGCAACCATTGGGTTCCAGCCATTGACGTAGTGCAAGATTAATAGATTTAATCTGTAGCTTCCTCCTGGAACTGCCCGTTTCCTCTTGATTGCAAAGAGAAACATGAAGAGTGCATATAGGAAAAAGAAGGAGCTGAATCTATGAGGCCAAATCAACAGACAAAGCTATCAGCACTGACCGGAAAGTTCGAGCAAAGTGCAATCTGCACTTTTCTGGGATACTTGAGATGGTAGGAATTTGAGCTAGAAACACCTCGTTCAATAACTATATCCCCAAAGTTGGTACAACTACATCAGATCTCGTTGGTTCCATGGAAGTAGTTGCTGCTGTCCCGAGCACTATCTGATCTCGTTGGTTCCGTCGTCTCACTACGCCAGAAATCACCTTTTCGACAGGCCACATCCGTCGTTAATAGAGATTATTGACAGACCTTTCCTGTTGGATGGCATGTCGTTATTTAAGGTGTTGAAAATGCTGATTGATGGTAAGCTACTGTCAATAATCATCAGAAAAAACTATGATGTTTGCCTGTCAATAATTATCGACAGGCATCACGTGTCAATTAATCCAAATATTGAATTGCCAGTATATTCGTTTTGAAAGTCTTTTTTCATTTCTTTAATTGCAATAAAAGTAACTGAGAACATTTTAAATCCAAAACAAATCGACATATATTATCAAAATCCAATCTCAAAATTCAAAAAAAGACGATAGATTTCTCAAGCAGCTGTAGTGCTGGTATCCTTCAGTCAGCCCTTCTCTTTCTCAGGGCCGTACCAAGCTTATAGGAAACATAGGCAATTGCCTAGGGCCCCCGGATGATAGGGCCCCCAATTTTTTTTTTATATATACTACTTATAGCCGTGTATTCACCCACTAGAGAGATATAAAATAAATTATTGTCAGCCCATGTCTTAAATATTTTGGTCCAGTGGAACATTATATTTTTAGCCCATCTGACTGTCTATTTTTATTTGTTTTCGTTTTGGAAACATATAGTACTTATGTTATCGGTCTCTTTATTTTTAACAATCGCTGGAAAAAAAAAATTTAGGGCCCCTATTTTCAGTTTTTGCCTACGGCCCCTAAAAAGCTTGGTACGGCCCTGCTCTTTCTTTAACTCGGTGTTGATCCTCAGCTCTGCAATTCTCTACCAGAAGGATATGTCCCAGCTATGGGTCGACTGATCCAGAGGGGAATGCAACTAGTTAGGAACTCAAACTCAAGACTTTCTGCAAAATGCGAGTGGAAAGGGAAAAAACTACTTCCACTGGATACACAGGACTAGTAAATGAAGAGGTTCCACAAATCAAAATACCGACAAGGATTATTTTTCCCTTATTTGGAATCCACGGGCAATAATGATGTATAAGCATATATAGGAAAATGTAGGGCAAGCATAAATCATACACAGATCAATAAAGAATCTCCTTTTCAGGTGCAGAATAATTGGTGAAATATAAAATTCACAGAAAAACAAAAAAAAAAAAAAAATTTGTTTAGCACAGAATCGAAATGCTAATTTAAATCAAATGTTTGAAAACAAAACCAGCTTCCTCAATCAAAAAGAACACAATCTATTAAAGCCATCACATACTAGCTTCGAAAGTAAAAATGCATGATTAAATCAAATTGAAAGCATATAAGAATAACGTAAAGTTTGTGCAATACTAAGCGTCCACATGAATCTTTCAGGTCACGAGCTAGCCGTTTAATTCACAGAAATCATATATTTTTATTCACAACAGAGGTCTATTAAGAAGCCAAATTCTCTTTAGTAAGAGTGATTGTAACTATAAATACATGAATAACTATAGATAATTGGTTTGGAATGGATATCATTAGACTCAAAGATAGGCCAATGAAAGTTGTTAGTGCCAACACATGCAGATCCCATAATGCAACATTGAGCAAACATATAGAGAAGCAAAACAGGTAAATGGCAGATGTACAAAGTTTCACATAAAAGAAAAGGAGTAAGTATAGAATGTCACAAAAATAAATCCGAGTCGGAGCCCACATAAAGCCCCGCCACAGTCTAAACAAACACCACGAGATGCAAACACTATTGACTATGTAATACCACCACAGTAGTTATCATCGTTCTTTCATCCGCTGAATATTTAATTGCAGATAATGGTGAGTATGGAAATGAAAAAGCTTCACCATTCAACAAGTTTTTGTGAGCAGCATCAGGCTTATCCCATGCAATTTCCTGGGACACTTTGATGTTGGAGAAAACTGCAAACTCAGGAAGAACCAAGTAAATCTAAAATTGCAACACTAATTGAAATTAATACAGTTTATCCGATTCCCGAGCAGATACCAAAATACACCACAAATAGAGATGAATCTGCCAAAATTGCAACACGATCATAGGATCATAGTTACAAAAATTGGAATTAATTACCAAAATTAAGGATAGTACATCTGCATCTACTTGTCCATCAAATTGAGCAAACTGGCTGCATAATAATCTGGATTTGGTAGCTGCTTGTCTTCTCTTTGAAGAAAATCAACCTTGAGTGACTTGAGAAAGCTGAGTGATGTCTTGAGATCATAGGGTATTGACTCTTTATTCAATTTGGGGCACTCGAAGATAGTCAATACCCGAAGAGAAGAATTCCATAATCGTAAATCAGGTAGAGATGTTAAAACAGGGCAATATTTTAATTGCAACGTATGGAGAGAACTGTTGCTGCTCTTGTTGAGATCATCATCATCATCATCAAAAAAACCTTGAAACTCAGAGCAATTTGAAATAATCAAAGAATGAAGACTCGGAGTATTGTGTCGGAGTAGTGTGCCCAGTGAGAACCTTATTAGCCCTGGAGAAAATTTTATCTCAATGGATGTGAGAGAAGTCAGACGTCCTCTTCCTCCACTGGCGGATAAGATTGAGTTTACTGCCTTGCCGTTGGTCCTGCTTAATCTCAGTTTCTTAAGACAAGGAAGTGAGTTGGGTGCGCTTCTCAGTTCTGGACAATTATCCATATATAACTCCTCGAGGAGAGGGAATGAATCGACATAAAAATTATAAGATGAAGGAGGAGGAGCAGCAACCCATTCTTCTAAATTAGACAAACCTTCCATTCTCAACGTAACTAACGAAGGGAATAATGATAATGCTGTCGTTGGTTGCTGGTAATCAAATTCTCTAACCAAACACTTGAGTGACCACATCCTCCCAATCGTAAGATCCCTAAGACATGGGAGCATACCTAGAGCTGGAAGATTCTCACAGTAATTGCAATCCCATAACTTCAATTTCACCAAATTCGGAAGCAGACAACCCATCCACCTGGGAAGATTTAAACCAGAAAATCCAGTCACAACCAGCTCTCTTAAATTGGGGTGAGGTCGAAGACCTTCCAAAACCATACCATGATTTTCATCACATCCGTTGAATCCCACCTCAAATTGTAGATCTAATTTCCTCAAATTTGTCTTATCCTTTAACTTTGCTTTCTTTGCATCTTCTATTCCTCCTCTCATATTATCTAGACCTTTTATAACCAACACCTCAAGGGAGTTGAGGTCTGCTAACTCTTCTATCCCGCTTCCACATACCCCCGTGTCTGCTTCTTCTTCCCTTATTGAGTAAAAATCCAACGTTTTAAGGCAAGTTAGCTTTTCCATGCCTCTAGGCATTGAATCACGTGATCTCCGGTGTTTAAAGTGTTCTAGTTTCAGCCAATTCTTAATTTCCTTCGGAAGCTTGCACATTTCTCCAAAATCCACCATCTCCAAATTAAAGAGGTTACTAATGCAAGATTCTGGGAGTAATTCGATGTTAGTATCTGAGAGATCCAGGCACCTTAATCGTGTCAAAGCTCCTAGTTCTATAGGTAGGGCAAGAAGACGGTCACAACCCTCGAAACTCAACGTCATTAGATTGGTAATCCAAGTGACGGAATCAGGTATTTTTGTAATTCTCGATTTTGAAAGGTTAAGGTAACTTAGATGTTTTAATAACCCAAGATTCTCGGGTAAGGCTTCTAAATGTTTGCAACGATAGAGATTCAACGTCATCAAATTAGTGAAATTGAGGATATAATCTTCTTTCAAAACTTTAATATTAGAATATGAGACATCGAGATGCCTCAAATTTTCCAAACGCCCGATACCACCAAGAAACCCATCAACGTTGAAGCATCTACACAGTATTAATGTCTGCAAATTGTGAAATTGATTTAATGCCACATCATGTGGTAAATCAATTTCACATCTTGAGAGGTCCAGGAACCTCAGATGTTTAAATTTAGAAATCGACAAGGAAGATTTTTGACGCCAAAGACCGAGAGGATATAACACACGCAAACGATTAGCAGCAGAAAAATTACCGACTTGTAGATGATGACGCTCTGGATTAAGAACAAAAACAGTACGCAAATTCTTTGCCTTACACAGCATTTCATGAGTTGTTGCCGACGATCCTTTGTCACATATCAGTTGTAAACGACGAACTTGTGAAACATCTTCGTTCCCGTCATGAATCTGATATTCGTTACGATCTGCAACACTCATTGCAAGATTATGCACAAGATCATGCATCTTACATGAAAAGATGACACCATGTTCATCCTCCTTTGTGTCCTGAAAAAATGAGTTCCACAACAAAAACTCAAAATAATCATTTCCAATATCTTCAAAGGACCTATTATTTACCTCATTGGATAACTGAAGGAATCCCTCTGCCAACCACAAACGAATCAATGTATTTCTTTTGATTTCCCAGTCTTTGGGAAATAAACAGCAGTAGGAAAAACATTGCTTCAAAGGTGACGGCAAGTTGTCATAGCTTAACTTTAAGATTGATATGACTTTTTTGGTTGCCGGCAAATCCCATAAGCTCTTGTCGTCATTGATTGAAACCCAGTCTCTCTTGGAGTTTAATAGATTCCCAAGAAAGTTGGCCGCAAGTGGTAAGCCATCGCATTTCTTCGCAATGTCTCTACCAGTAGTTATCATATCTTGAGAAAGTGGAAATGAAACTTTTTTCTGGATGATAGACCAACAAACAGCATCAGATAATTTTTGTAAGTTATGGACCTTACCCCCAATAACAGATGCAACTATTTGGCTGCGTGTGGTGACCAATAATTTGCTGCCTTCAACACCGTTGACAAGGGCGCCCTTTAGGTGCTCCCAATCTCCGGCATCTTCATTCCAGAGATCATCAAGTACTAACAGGTATCTTTTACCATTCAGTTCTTCTTTAACTTTTCTTGCCAACACATCGACATTTGATACATCTCCGAACGAACCATCAGTAACGGACTCTATAATTTCTTTTAAAATCCGATAGACATCAAAGTTGTCGGATACACATACCCAGATTTTTTGTTCAAAGTGTTTTTCAATTGACTCGTCTTTGTATACCAACTGCGCTAATGAAGTCTTACCTAGACCCCCCATACCCACAATGGACACGACCGCAAGTTGTTGAGAAGAAGAATTGTGCAATGATGTTAATGATGATGAAGACAAGGAAATGTTAGTCAGCATCTTTACTATGTCTAATCTTGCATCCTCCCTGCCTATGAGTACGGAATCATCTACAACTGATGTAGTTAGCCGGTTACGTTGATTTCTGATTTGATCCACTTGAGAACTACCACTAGTATCATTCAACGAATATCTGACACGATCCTTGCAGATCTCATCTAAGCTTTTATTTATGGCTCGGATTTTACCAGCCATTTTCGAATGAACCACAAATGGATTGGAGGATTTATGAATAAAGTCGCGAAATTTTACCATCCATCTTTGGCGTCGACGCATGGTCTCGTAACAGAATTCATCCATAACATCATCGGCATCGTAAACCACGTCCTTGAGCCTTCTCAACCAAAGTCTGACAGCAGCATCAGTTATTTGTTTCTCCTCGGCGTCTGAAATTAAAGCTTGTATCGACTCCAAGGTTCTCCCAAGTTTCCTCAGGTCGTCTTTGACACCCCATGCTTGACTAACCTGCTGAGAAATAACGGGGAGCAGTGTCTTCAAGAGCTCCGTCACACCGTTAACAAGAATCCCTTCCACAGCCATTACGAAAAGAGAACAGTACGGAAAAGATGAGGAAGATTTCAAAATGAGTGATCAGAGAAAAGAGATGTTTTGATTTATGGGTGTTGAAATACAGTAAGATCAATGGAGTTGGTTTGTTTATTATGTGTAGTGAGAAGAAAGCCTCTCATGTTTCAATTAACGCCACGCAGTTAAAAAAAAGAAAAAGAAAAAAAAAAGTGTTCAGAAAAGTGCTAAAAAGAGATAAAAGCTGAAAACGCATCTGCTTTTGTCTGTTGAACAGGAGCCGTCGATCTAAATAAAATATTCGGGAAAAATTAGGACCATCGGATTTATACCTTGCTCTCTCTTTTTAACAACAGCATGTGGTGACATGGTCCAGGGTTCATGTGGGGGCATCCCGTTTTAGTTGATGAGCTAGCTAGCTAGGCGATTTACATTTGGTGCTTAATAAGCTAGACACACTCTTAACTCTAACAGGGATGATAGTGAAGAAGGTGGAGGAGGACGAGAGGCGACTGACTACAACACAAGGGCTCAAATCTTTAGTGAAAAACAACAACACCTCAATAGAAGGGACCTAAATTACTGTAGAAGAAGATATCAAACTGACTATCGGCTTTTACGGGTCACCATCGGCGACCTTTATCGGTACCACCGATTACACCCCATGCTTCAAACTGCCTCTGCCTAGCTCTTGCCCTATCTCTCTCTTCTTCAGATTTCGAGGAGAAACAGTATGGGCATGAAACTCCATATTCCCACTCTGGAGCTTCCATGTCTGCGTCACTCACAGGTTGCTTACATCCATAGCATAGCTTGAAGGTTCCTTGAGCTAATCCATGCTCAACTGAGACTCTCTTGTCAAATACAAAGCATTCTCCCTCCCACAGGCTTTCTGTTTCCGGAACTTCCTCTAGATACTTCAGTATCCCGCCTTTCAAATGATAAACCTGCCAGCCAAACGAAGATACACTCAATTTCAGGTGAATACCGGATACAATTCGCAAATTGAGTGAACAAGAAAAGAATAGCGGCGATTGATCGAGTGTCTTTCATTTAACTTGTAAAAGTTCAATAGTACTAATCAGAAGGAAATGGAAGAGCTCAGTCGGATACCCACCTCTTCAATGCCCTTGATCATGAGAAAACTGGAAGCTTTCTCGCATCGAATCCCGCCAGTGCAGTACATTGCAACCCGTGGTGGTGGGACTTTTCTTTCCTGGTCATTGGATTGTTCTATTCCACTTTTATCTGACCCATCAGCCTCCATTTGCTGTTGCCCGCCATTAGAGCCAGCTGGTAGTAAATTATCATCCACCCAAGATGGGAATTTACGGAAGGCCGTTGTACATGGGTCTACAGCTCCTTTAAACTTCCCAATCCTAGTCTCATACGAATTTCGGACATCAATTACTATATGCAGGAGTCAAATGGCAGCAAATTTGAACTACATGTATAAGTTTATCCGCGAAAATTTTCAACAAATGGATTATATGACTGGATACTAAAAGCAAATCACTCACAGTTTCTGGGTCACTAATCAGTTCATTCCATTCTTTCGGGTCCACGTACTTTCCAACTCTTTCAATGGGTGACACTGATGGCATTCCAAGAGAAACTATCTGGCCACACAGATACGCTAGATGATAAGATGTCAACCAAATAAAAGTGCTATGAAAAGGAAGAAGGGGTCAACCGGTTGTATATCAGTACCTCTTTCTTCACCTTGACTCGCACGTGATCCCATCGAAAAGGTGCATCTTCCCCAGCGCCAAGAGGGGAACTGCTAGTGTGTCCATGATGGATGGCTTCTTCCTCAGGACTCACTGGGGATTCGATCTGTCTAAGGCCTTTTAACCGGTCATCAGATTGGATGAAACCAAGAACTGTTTCCACCGATTCTCTTATCCCACAAATGCTCCCATTGATTCCTTCAGGTGCAAGAATGATACCACCTGAAACACGCTGAACAAGATCAGCTTGGTGAGGGACCAATGACAAGGTATAAACAGAAACTGTCACAAAGCAGATGAAGTCGTATAAAACATTATAAGAAAGCGAAAATGTAACAGCAGATTATACACACTAAAACCTACAGGCTACAGCAACTTTCCAACTTTGAGATTAAGCAAACCAGATATGAAATTCGAAGAGAAACATGAACATAGTGCAGAAATTTTTTCACTAGACACAAAGGTATTAACCAAATTAAACATCTGATTAAAGGCGTAGACACACTTCACTAGAAGCTGCCACTCACTGGGACTTCACTATCAAATCTACTTCATTCAAGTTACTTACAACGCTCAACGTCACCATTTAACTACAAAAAACCAAGCAATGTCTTTCTTTATAGCATCTGAAAGTGACTTATAAAGTCAATATGGAATCTCTTACAAGGAACCCTTTCAGTTACCCATCACTAAAACAGTTAACCAAGAAACTGTCAAGAGCTGTTTGGTTTGGTCTCTCCCCTACAATTATTCTACAGCTCCAACCAGCTCAGAGTTTCCCTATGGACGGAAAGTCTTCTCATTACTACAGTTTCTACCAATACTACCACATCACTCACTAGAACAATAGAAGATGTGAAAAAAGTACCGCATCAACACCTTCCCCTTCCTACTGCAACTAAACACGTGATAGAAGAATGCATTCATAAAAAAATACTTTTCCTAACAATGACACTGCGTACACATTGAACTGCAGCTCACAACATGGATACACATTCTGATGCTCCTTTATAACTGCTAATCGCACTGTTGGAATATTAACTTCTGCAGGCAAGCACTATGGATCTGAAGCACTTCAAACAATAACTCAGAATGCAAGCAGACAGAATCAAAAACTATATTATAAATCATACGGGCACAATAGCAAGAACTTATTCACGTCCACCTCGTCGAAGAATGCAAATATGGTGTAAAAGCAATCAAAAATTATGTATAAACTGGAACTGTCTCAAAGTAGATGAAGTCACACAAAAAATTATAAAAAACCTAAAATGTAACAGCAGATTATATACACTAAAACTCACGACAAGTTCCAGCTTTGAGATTAAGCAAGCCAGATATGAAACTCAGAGAGACACATGAACACATTGCAGCAATTTTTTCGTTCTTCATTCATCAAAGATATTAACCAAATTAAATTTCCTATTCAATGCGTAGACACACTTCAGTGGCAACTGACAATCACTGGGGACTACACTGTTACTTAATTCAAGTTCCTTATCAATGCTCAACCTCACCATGTAACTACAAAAAACCAAGCAATGGCTGTCTTTATGCATCTGAAAATGACTTATAAAGCCAATATGAAACTCTTACAAGGAACCTTTCAGTTACCCATCACTAAAACAGATTTGACCCCCGCATTGACACATCCCTCCGTCAACAAGACCAAGAAACTGTTAAGCGCTGTTTGGTTTGGTCTCCCCCCTACAATTCTTATACAGCTGCAACCAGCTCAGAGTTTCAGTATGGCTGGAAAGTCTCCTCAATCTACAGTTTCTACCAGTAGTACCACAACATTCACTACAACCACAGTTGCAGCATGGTTATTCTGGAGGAGAAGATGTGAAAAAAGTATTCCAGCAACACCTTCCCCTTCCTCCTGCAACTATACACGTGATAGAAGAATGCACTCATAAAAAATTACTTTTCCTAACAATGCTACTAGATACACATTGAACTGCTGCTCACAACATGGATACATATTCTAATGCCCCCTTTACAACTGCTAATCTTGCTATTGGCATATTAACTTTGGCAGGCAAGCACTGTGGATCTGAAGCACTACAAACAGTAACTAAGACTGGCAACCAGGCAGAATAAAAAACTTTATTACAAGCAATCATATATGAGCACAGTGGCAACAACTTATTCACGTCCGTCCACCTTGTCGAGAATGCAAATATGTTGTAAAAGCAGTCAAACATTATGTATGAGGGAGATGGACAGAGGCTAGTTGTTTCAAAATTGTGAATAGCTGTTGATCTCTTTTGCCAGATAGCTGTGTAGGTACATAAACAGGTTTGCATAAACTATGTCGAGTGGCTTTACACTCGAAGTAAGGAGGTATGATGAACTATACAAGTGGTTATGCACGAAGTAAGGAGGTACAGTGAACCATAAAAAGTCATTTGATATACAGTTCCTATAACCTTCTTAACGTGTATAACCACTCATTAGTCATTACTACTCCTAATCTAGATATTAGACTTTCCAAGCTTCTTGAATTGGTGTAAAACCCAATCATCACAAAACATTCAAAACTGGTCTTTGAGAGATTCAGTTCTAGACACTCAAAATGTCACTAAGTAGATAAAGTCATATAAAACATTATAATAAACCTAAAATGTAACAACGGATTATACACACTAAAAGCTACAGAAATGTTCTAACAGACAGAAGCATGAACACAGTGCAGCAATGTTTTCCTTGTTCAGTCATCAAGGATATTACCCAAATTAGATTTCCTGTTCAAGGTGCAAACACACTTAACTCGTAGCTGACAACCACTAAAGATTATACTGTTAATCTACTTATTCCAATTCACTTATCAATGCTTTCTTTATGGCATCTGAAAGTGCCATATAAAGTCAATATGGAAACTCTTACAAGGAACTCTAATTTGACCCCTCCTTTGACACATGTTCCCCCTGCTGTCAGTAAGAACCAAGAAACTGAACAGAGATGTTTGGTTTGGTCTCTCCCCTACAATCCTTATACAGTTCCAACCAGCTCAGAGTTTCTTAACATGGATTAAAGTCTCCTCACGGCTCCGATACTACCAGAACCCTCACTATATTAACACTAGCATCACGGCTAAAAGTCTCCTCACCCTTCCTGCTGCAACTATACACAAGATTGAAGAATGCAATCACAAAAAACTTGTCTTCCTAACAATGTTACTGTTACTACACACATTGAACTGCAGTTCACAGCATGGGTTACTTGAAATTGGCTTAGTATAGTTCAAGATACATCCTAACTTGCTGATAACTATCGATTATTACTACTATTTTAATGATAGGTTTTCCAATCTTCTTCGATTGGTGCAGGACCAATCCATCACAAAACATTCAAAATTGATTTCTACCGAGACAACCTAATCAGTTCTAAAAGGGTGAAATTAGCAATTCTTATGGTTCATAAACACTAAAAATTAAAAACCCAGGACCAAAATTAACCAGACAAACTCAGTAATCAAAGGAATAACTCAAATTAACAAAACCCCTAATTCAAAAATAAAAGGACTCACCAGCTCTTGACAGAGATTCTTCAATGGCTTTCGCAAATTAGCATGGTCAGGAAAATCAGCAAACTTGTAAAAAGAAACAACTACAAGAGGAGAAGCAGGAGGAGCTTCGGATTGAGAGGTAGTAACTGGAATTGCCTGATTCGAAACCCTATTAGCAACAAAGGGTTTAGAGAGAGAGGTGAGCTGCTGCTGTTGGTGATGAGAAATGCCATTAGGATTGGAATTAGAGGTGGAGAAGATTGGAAGATGATTAGAGTTGTGAGGTTGAGTAGAAGGCATCTCAGCACAAGGGATTTTCACTGAAGGTGAAAATTTGGGGTTAGGGCTTGTTGTTGAAGATGAAGATAACATCCTCCTCCTGAGTAGTCGTAGTATTGGAGAAGAAGATGTTGGGTACTTGAATTGGAGGAGGAGCAGCTGCAATGGAGATGATGTTGTTAGCATCTACTCTCTCTTCTCTTCGTTTTGGGTGCCTCGGAGTAGTACTAACTGTATTTAGTTTAGTCCGCCCTTTATGTTTTTCACAGAACCTATGATTTTGGGCATACCAAAATCTTTCTAGGCATACAAAGCACTAGTCCTAACTTGGGTGACCTTATAAGGGGTACCTATGGGTAGTTCAATTACCTATATGCCCTTAAATCTTCTAAATTACTAATCTATCCCTAACCCTAATACAAAAACCTAAAACAAAAAATTGAAAATCAGTTTTCTATTTTTCTCTTAGTCTTCTTCTTCCTCCCATCCTCTGCCTCCCTCGCTCCATCATAGTGAAATTGAAAATCGTCGATTCTTGAAAAATTGATCGTCGATTAAACTCTATTATATAATGGGTCGTTAAAGAACAGTATCGCGTTCTAATAGATCAATCGAAGCACCAACTGAAGAACCAATTGAAGAGAACTTCATTGAAGATGAAGATGTAGAACAAAGTGAAATCCCTCCACAAATCGAACCGGAAGAACAAAGTGAAGAACCAACACCTGAAATGAGAATAAGGAAGTAAGTTTCTACAAACCCATCTCGTATTTTGATGCTTTTGATTGGTATAATATGTTTAATAGTCAAAAATAAGGGTTTTGCGGCAGTTACAGGGTAGGGTTCGGCGTATATTACTTCCAAGATTTGCGCCGAACTGTTCTTGAAACAGAACTACGAAAATGCATATGAACAGTTCGGCTCAAAAGTTTAGATGAGATTTGAGCCGAATATTTAGGATCGGCTTATTCGATACAATTAGATGTGAGCCGAACACGTATCTGTAGAATTTCCTATATTTTTCTAGTGTATAGGCTCGGCGTATCCTATGATATTATTATGCGCCGAACATATGTTACAATTCATAAGTATAGATTCGGCTTATTCGATACTATTTGTTTTGAGCCGAATATGTGTAGTTAGAATTCATTTTTTTTGAAATTGTTGAGGTTCGGCTCATTTTATCAAATAATTATGCGCCGAATAATTATTTTAATTCTTAAATATGGTTCGGCTTATTCGATAATGGTAGTTTTGTAAAGGAAGTATTGATATTCGGCTTGAATTATTTAGTGCATATAAGCCGAACTACTTTCTGTAATGATAATCAAACACCTATTTCATTTAGTTTTTATTCCTTTGTTGTACGAAGTATTAGGCTTATAAGTTTTTATGCTTATGTCAGGAACAATGCAGCTAAAAAGAAGAAGAGGATGGAGGTAACACCTTCTACTTCTAAAACTCCCGATCCTCGAGGAGGAGGTACGAAAAAATTGGGAGCGACTTAGTAGAGGAACTGACATTGAAGAAGTAGATGAACATGGAAGAGTTGGGAAGACAAGAAGAAGGTATTTATGATGATGAAGAAGTTGATGATATTCAAGAAACACAACCCCAAAGAAAACCCGAGAAAGGTAAGAAGGTTGCACAACCAGAGAACAAAGTTGCAGAACAACGGGCTACAGGTTTTCACATTCCTGCTGAAGATGATGTAATTTCACCTAGATCGGATGGTGAGCCTCATGGTCTTCCGGAAGATGGAGGAAATGTGTTGATTGGTTACGCCGAATCTTGGCAAAAAAGATTTATGAGACTCCTGATCACCACCGTGCGATCCGAGTATTGAGACACCGGAGGCGCAGCGGAATGGAATCTTTCGAAGAGGTGGATGAGGTGGTTGCTTATGTACAATCCTGCTTTATGGCCTGCCATTCAATATGGACATCAAGAATATGATAGTGTGACAGACCTCTGTTTTGCCGAGAGATTTTGTCCAGAGACTTACATGTTTCAATTACCTTTTGGAGAGATGACAATCTCTCCTGATGAAGCTAGTAAGATTACAGGCCTTAAAGCAAGGGGTAGAAGCGTGGATGCTGATTATTATGACATGAGTTGGGAAGAGTTGTACAATTTGTTCGAGGAAACTCTTGGTTGGAGTTCAAACAAAACTGAGTTGGAGTTTTGTCGATCTGTTAAAGATGTCGATTCCGTTTTCATACCTGGTGGAAGGAATAAGAAGAATAAGAAGATCAAGCTAACTAACTTGAAAAAGGAATTTGAGAACACAAAGAGAAAGTAAAGCGGGGGTGTTGGTAATGGACGAGATCAAAGTGAAGCAAGTCGGAACCGCATACTTACTTTATACTCTTGGCGAGAGATATCTTTCCGACCTTTCTGGGAAACAAGGTAAATGCTAATTATCTCCAATTGGTAAAGAATATTGAAACCGTTAACAAGTATGCTTGGGGAACGGCTTCGCTGGCTTACCTGTTGGACCAACTTGCGGCCGCCTCTAGGTTGACAAGCACAAACATTGGAGGAAATTTCACTCGCTTCGAGGTAATTCTCGACGTCAAACTTGAACTTTTTGGGTCATCGGTGTATGGTTCGGCTTATGTTTGGTGGTCGCATAAAGCCCGAACCATTGGTTTTCAATGGTTCGGCTTATAATCCATCCGTGTTTTAAGCCGAACAATGCACCGAGTTTTCAAATTTCTTTATTACTTAGTTGTGTCAAAGCAAACAATTTATCTTCATTCTGTTTCTATTAATGCAATCATTTTAAGTTAGTTATGTGGTTATTTGGATATAGGTGTGGGTATATGACCATTTCCCAATTCTGGAATTGGCTAAAGTATTTGAAAAGGATGTCTATTGGGTTGATGCGAGCCAACTGACAGAAGGTACGAGTATGAGGACTCAAGAAAAGGAACAAAAAACAGTTGGTGGCAAGTTTGAGGAGAGGTTAGATACAATGGGTGTTGATGACGTCGTTTTTCAACCATATGTGAAGGAAGATGAAGATGATGAAATTGTTGAAGATGAGGATATGCTAGGTTTCTATGTACCATGGTCCATTGTTTTATCCCGGTGGTTATGTAATATACGATCCTCGGAGAATACTTCGTCAATTAGGATGCATCCAAAAGGTTCCTTTGTTTGACGAGAAATTCATGTTGATGCCAAAGGGTGGTAATGGAACTAAAAGCACCACTTCATCATGGGAACCAAAGTATGATCCCGACCCTACCCTTGAGTATTGGAATAATTTAGATACAAACAAATTAGATGTTGGGAAGTTGGTACCTTTAGGTGATGATCTATGTGAAGAGGATCCGGGCTACATGGATTGGTATAACCAGATTTCTCATCCCTTCATTATCAATAAGAATAGTCAAAAGAAAGCTGATAAGGCGAAGGACAAAGCAATCAAGATCTCTGCCAAGTCTACTTAGAAGAAATAGTGATGGCTTTCAAGATAATGGTAAGAATGATTTCACTTTATACTCTTGCATATATAAGTTAATGGTAAAAATGTCTTCGTACTCACGGTTGGAAGTTGTTGTCAAATGAAAATAGGTTCTTTGCGGGTAGGGAGATCTTGAAAAAAATGAAGAAGAAACTTGGTTGCAAAAGTCCTACGACTATTGAAGAACAGAAATACCTCTACGACAAGTGGGATGCAATTATAAACAAAGGACAAGGACCCGAGGAATCCACACAAAGGCCTACTACTAAGAGGTATCGACAAGTTGGTGAAGGTACAAGCGGAGGTGGTACTAGGGATGATGCGTCGGAAGATGAACGCCAAGGAGGAAGAGGAGGTGGTCGTGGAACTAACAAGAAAGGTCGTCGTTAAGCGCACATTTAAGTTTGCCAAGTTCTTTTTAGTGTTTTCTGAAGTATTAAGTACATTGTTATGGTGTTGCAAACAGCTTGACTTTTAGGTGAACTTTTTTTGTAATGGTGCTTGGATTGTGTTATGGACACCTTGAATTTTATGTTTTAATCAATAGCGTACCAGTTAATTAGTTACTTATTACCTTGAATTTATATAGTTCGGCTTATCCTGTAATATGAGTTATGCGCCGAATCTTAAATTGGCTTGTTCGGCTTGTCCTATAATGCTAGTTACATGCCGAACCTTCTCCTGTGTAACTCTGGATTTTTTGTATGGTCAGATTCGGCTTGCATTGAAATCATGTGATACGCCGAACCTGACAGGAAAACTCTGGATTTTTTATTTGGTCAGATTCGGCTTGCATTGAAATCATGTGATACGCCGAACCTTCTCCTGTGTAACTCTGGTTTTTTTGTACATTGTTATGTTCGGCTTGCATTGAAATCATGTTATACGCCGAACCTGACAGGAAAACTCTGGATTTTTTATTTGGTCAGGTTCGGCTTGCATTGAAATCATGTGATACGCCGAACCTTCTCCTGTGTAACTCTGGTTTTTTGTACATTGTTATGTTCGGCTTGCATTGAAATCATGTTATACGCCGAACCTGACAGGAAAACTCGGATTTTTATTTGGTCAGGTTCGGCTTGGATTGAAATCATGTGATAAGCCGAACCTGACAGGAAAACTCTGGATTTTTTATTTGGTCAGGTTCGGCTTGCATTGAAATCATGTGATAAGCCGAACCTTCTCCTGTGTAAGTCTGGATTTTTTATTTGGTCATGTTCGGCTTGCATTGAAATCAATTTGCCAAAATATCATCCTCATCATATTTTGGAGGGTACATGTAACTACAATTCTAGTAAAAATATCATCCTCATCATATACCAAAATCATAAAACACAAAATACGTGGATAAATCCATGAAACATTTTTATGGAGATCCTAAACGAATCTCATCCTCTTCACTGACCTCGTTCTCATCATCTTCACTGATCTCTTGCTTATCATCTTCATCCTCATCACTCGAAAACATAATTACTTGTCCACTTGGAGGTTGCACATTCAAAGATTTCCAAAGATCCATTTCCGTCGCATAATTTCCACACCAATCCATCGCAAAATTATTTGCAAATCTAGGCCAAAAGGCTGCACTCATCAAGGGTGGTAATGGGCAACCTTGTCTAAGTTTGAGGCCGATAAAATGACAATTTTGAACAAATCCAAGAACAAGTCTTTTATCCTTTACACCATCATTGCAAGGTTTTGTTGCAGGCGCGTAAGTAAAGCTACTACCCGTCCATGCGAAACAATGTACGACGCAATCGAATGTCTCCGCTATTAAAAACCCACAAATGGGCATTGACATCCAATGTTCTTCGGTAATGACAATATCCCCATGCAAACGACGTTCGAATGCAACGTACTCCGCTGCCACCCCTGCATCTCCTCTTGGACCTGTTCTCATCATTGTCTTATAGAATTCTTTGTTTTACGTAGGGTTTGTAATGAGTCGTTGCCGAATATAGTTCACTTCATTTTCGGGGGCATAGGAATATTGCCATCCATAAAAGGACCAAGTTGTTCCGCCGTGACGTAATAACCATAATTTCCATCACCTTGCACGTCGTCCATTGCTATAATATGCTCATGAATTATTGGCGATAGATCTTCCAAGTAGTTATCGTATATAAAATTGATAGGCCTCAAATACTTAGGACTTATCTCTTTTGGGTCCTCTCATCCTACCAATTTCATGTACGATCTTTTCTCCTTTATCTTAGTTTGTGAAGGATACATCTTAGCCTTCCCCTTGGCATCCTCTTTGCTATCCTTTGCTTGTGACGGACAATCATTATCATTCACCTCTTTGTTACTCGGACGACCTCGTTTTTTTTTGGAACTTTGACTTCTTCCTCCTTCATCAACTTCTCAATTTCCTTCTTTGCCTTGTCATACATTGCATCATGGTATTCAACGCCGGATGGATCCCTTTTATTAGCCAATAGTTCCTTGTTAGCTTGTCTAGTTTGAAAATTATTCATTTTCTTACTCTTCCTACCTTTCGGTTCACACTTCTCCGGTTCCAAAATATTTTCTTGGGTGAAAGGATACATGACCGGCATCATGTTGTCCCATAGGAATTTCTTTTGAGCTCGGGACATATTCCTATACATCTCCGCTAACTTTTTCCCATTTGTCGTGTCCCATATCTCTAAATCATCCTCGTCGTCTTCGGTTGGGAGAGGATCGAAGCTTAATTGTTTCCAAAAATGATCAATATCCTCAAATGGTATGACCCCATCCTTGTACCGAAGTAGGTCGTGGCGGCATGGAAGTCCCATAGATGTCTTCATTTTACAAACACACTCTTCCTCCAAGTTGGCGCCTAATGTCTTAATCAAATCCACTTCTTTCATCAACAAGTCAATGCATAGATGGGAGACTCTATAAGTTAATTCACCAAGCCAATTACTACCATAATGCTTGTGTCTAAACATAAGGTCATGCTCGAACGCGCTTTAATTCTCACAACATCACTTTTGAAATATTCATCAATTGCATCAAAAACCGTGACGAAAGTGTCAACACATCCAAAAAGGTTCTTCTTCAACCGATAATGAGCCGACTCTACCATACTTGTGGCTTGGTTGTCGAAGTGTTTGTGCCGATTTGTAAAACAACTCACGAACCTTTCTTTATTAGGTTCCAAACACATCTTTGACCAAGTAAGTAATGACATCGGGTAGGCGGTCTTCCAATGCTTAATAAGCATTTGAAAATTTTCTTCATAGACATCCTCGGTGATTGACCATATCAAAGCTTCCCATTCGCGATGGAAAGAAGCCCACAACATCTCATTATGTTCATATGCTTTCAAGAATTCATCATTTTTCTTTACTCGTGTCTCCAACGGTAGTTTAGCAATATTCTCTAATTCTTTCAACTTAATTGGTTGAATTATCGGTTGGCATTTTTTCATCACATTGCACCATATGTGAAACGTACAAAGAAAATTGAATGCATCCGGAAATACTTTCTTAATAGCATACATCAACGATGAATCTTGATCTAAACGAACACTTTAGGAAGAGCACCTTCCCGGAAAATTAACTTCAATTGTTCTAACCCCCAAACATAACTCTCTTTTCTTCTCGTTTTCATGAAGCAAAAAGCCACGGTGAACGGTGCCTTTGTCAAGTATGCCCCAAAATGTTCATCAACGGCATCTCATATTTATTAGTCTTGTACGTGCAATCCAATATAATAACTTGTGGGAAGCATAGAGCCAATTGGGCGCATTCCGGGTGGGCAATGAAAAGGTGTGTGACTTGACCGAAGTCATCCAACTTCTTTTGGCAAGCGTAGTTATTTTTCACCCCTAACCACATTACTTGTTGCATCACCATCCTACCTTGCAAATTGAGTCTTCTAATCTTTTGTCTTGCATTGTAGATAGTTTGCATAGTCGACTTGTTATTCTTGTTGTCCGCCTTCAATTTGCTAAGAATCCTAGAAGGTGGCAAACGTGCTCGTGTCATTTTATCCACTTCTAGCATCTCGTCGGGTTTGAGCCGCGCTACTTTCGCATGTCCATGAAGGTCTTTGGGACGTGGGTGGTTATGACGACAATCCATATCTTTATTCATTATCCAATATTGATCTTCTTTCTTCATGGTCTTATTCTTGAGGTTGAAAACGATCTTGAAAGGGCAATTTCTTTTCTTCGTCTTCGTCCTATTCTTTCTCCGGTCTTCCCAACATATACGGTACCCTTTTTAACCTTGCTTGCGCCAGTTCCACTACGCTCACAAATCATTTCAAACCGATCCCATCGGCCTTGTCATCCTTTAACTAGTACACAATTTACCTTTATCGCATGTTCCTCAAGCCAATCAAGAACTTCGGGTTTAGTTTTCCATGTCTACGTTCATTCCAAAACAAATAATTTGTAAGAAAAACTTTGGAATATTCCGACAACATTAAGATAAACAAAAAGTTCTTACATACCAAATCATTTTGGAAGTGATCCTTGGTATCCTCGTGAATAATATCTACGGGATCAGGTTGATTTTCCATGGGTCCAAGCACGATCTACAAGAGAATATCACAAGGTTAATTGTCCGAAAAGGAATATAATAGAAATGTTCGGCTTATACGATATTCTCAATATGTGCCGAACCACACACAATATTTATGTTCGGCTTATACGATATTCTCAATATGTGCCGAACCTCACACAATATTTATGTTATGCTTTTATACGATATTCTCAATATGTGCCGAACCGCACACAATATTTATGTTCGGCTTATACGATATTCTCAATATGTGCCGAACCAAGCATAATAGTTATGTTCGGCTCATACGATAATATAAATATATGCCGAACCAACAACAATATTTTACCCAAAAATTAACAAATTCATATTCGGCTCTTAATAGTTTTAATATATTAGCCGAACCATCAATTTTCTTATTCCGGGCAATGCAGGATGTTGTTCGGCTTACTATGAAACTTTCATATAAGCCGAACTAGTGTCTAACAAAAGGGTGGGAATTGAAAATTATAGGTTCTACGCATGTCAGAAATGCAGTCAAAGTGAGCCGAACCGTTCATGATTTGGTTGATTCGGCTCATAGATGTGAGCCGACCGAACTCGGGTTCGCCGAACCATGAAGCAAAAATCCAAACTTTTGATAATTTCAAGCTATAAAAGTGAGATTGAGCATAAGATAGAAGTGTACCTGTGTATTAGAAGCATTGGGTTCCTCATATATGTGCTCATCATCTGAATTTGGCTCATCAAAATCATCATCTTGAGTTTGGGTTTGAGTTTGAGCTTGAGCTTGAGTTTGAGTTTGTGTAAAATCATTCTCATAATCTAAGAAATCAGCCATTTGGGAATCATTGTCATAGTTGATATGTATTTTCCTAGGTTTTTTATATGAATTATGACCCTCCTCATCCTCCATTGAATCAAGAATTAAAATTTTCTCACTTTCTCCTTCTTTCTCTCCTTCTTAAACAAAACTTTGATTTTTTTCCCCTATTTTTTCATCTAAACAACCTTTATAATTCGAAAATTATCTTAATCACTAAACAAAATAATTAATCATTAATCCAGACATTACTAGCACTAATACGAAAAGGGTAGATTTGCCATTAAAAAAATTGGGTTAAGGGGATACCTGATTTTGTTATTTCACAACCCTTTTTGTTTTTATTCAGTATGCCTAGAAAGATTTTGGTATGCCCAAAATCATAGTTCTTTTCTCATGCTTAAAAAAAAAAAAATCTCCTGGGTTAAGACAAGCCCAAACAAACTTTTATACTCTTTTAGTGAATTACTGGTCAAGCCCAACTATAATTGTTGTGAAGCCCAGGTAAATTTACATTACATAAGCATGTATAACTTTTTTGAAGCCACTCACTCCTAGCATCAAATTCTAGTTCCTCAAAAAAAAAAAAACTCTCTATGTTTATTTTAGCCTAAAACTAGGCCAAATTGAAAAAGTGAAAGTATCTCTTTCCCAGAAACGACGGAGGGAGTATGTTCTAGCAGACCTTAGAGAGATAATGAGTTCCTCAAAAAAAAAAGGTATATAACGTAAGAAAAGAAGCAAAGAAAAATACCTTTTGTAGAGGATGATAAAGAAAATGGAACAAGAACAAATTAGGAAAAATGATCTGTAATTATTTGTCGCGTTTGAAATATGGAAGAAGGAATCACGTAAGAATGACTCCTAAATAATGCAACTTGATAGATTGCCTAGACTAGACGTAACAAAACTGTGGGTTACAACTCAACAACAACCACTCAACTTGATGATCCAAAATAATATCTTCTACCTCCAAACTCACATATATATATATATATATATATAGTTTTGTGTGGGAATTATCAGATATACCATGGAGGGAGACACCATCAATCATATTGATGATCGGCATTATGATACCTCCTCTCAAATGTAAGTTTCTATAGTACTGGAAATTTAGGAAGGCTGTACGTACGTGCTTGGTTCCTAATTATATTCAGTCTGTAAATAATTTGGCATGTTTTTACATCTTATTTTAGGTTTCCTCAATATTCCATGTTTTAGTCAAAGTCTTCAGCATCATAGCTGATCTTACAAAAGCCGAGTTAAGGAACTTTTCTAGTTTTGCTCCTTTTGCGTGCACGCGGAGTGTTCAGAGTACTTATGATGTCCTGCGCTCTGTTTACCCTCTAAATGGAAGGCAATACATTCTACTTTGTTCAATTCGGCCATCATTATGTAGTTCGTTATAAATTTATAATACACTTGTGAAAGAATGAAAGGGTTACAACTTAATCCATGTAAAAACATAACAGCAAACATGAATAAAAAAACACTACTAGTCCTTGAGAAGAAAGAATGACAAGAAAGTAAACGTCTAACCGGGCTCTTATTAGCTATACCTAGATGCCTGGGGTTTGAATCCCACTTGCACTAGCGCGCCGAAAAGATTTTCTTTCTGTATACAAAGTTACCCAGGCATTACGGGTAAAAAAAATAAACCTCCACTTATATATAACTAGATGACCGCTGCCACGGCGGGACGGCCGACCGACCGAAAAAATGACGCAAAACTAAATTTTATAGTCACAATTTAGTTCCGCCATAATGGCAATTTAGCTCCTCCATAATGGCACGGAGTCGGACTTGTAAATTTGTAAAGTGCATACAGTTAATTGAATTCAGATGAAATATATTCAGAGATGTAGAATACAATTCTGGCGGAAACTTAACCGAAAACGTGACTCGAAACGCATACATTCCTTTGCGATTCTTCAAATATAATTGGTACCCACTCTATGATTCAATGAAACTTTAAGTTTCACACTTCAATCTCCGACACCCAGTATGCAGAACTGGTAGCATTGGCTTGCTATTTTTCCTCCTTTTTGCACACTTTTACTACATGACTGGTTCAGGAATTCTGTCAAACACCTGCTAAGCATGACCCAAAATGAAAATTGATGAGTTAGCTTGATTTCTAGATCCTAAACACAACTCTATCCCTGCATACTATTCCCGACAAACGCAATCTACTTCTACCGAAATAGGATTCACATCAAAAGAAATCACTCATCACACCAAAAATGCATAAAAGACATAATTCTATAGCCAACTGCCATTAGAAATAACAACAATAGATTTCTTGTAAGAAAATGAGAAAGAGATGAATACTCACATCTGCAACAGTGGCATCCTTTGCCTTTGTTGAGGAACAAAACAAGATTATCGCGGGATGAGAAACAATAGCACATAAGACACCAAAAGAATATATCCAACAAAGAACGCTGACACTAAATTGCATGGATTTACTGCATTCATCCTAAGGCTTGGGGGTAACGTGCTTGTAAATGTTCTCCACTATGGTCTCAAATGATGTGAAATTCATCATAGTGTCTGCAAAATATTAGTTCTTGCGAGGAATGAACTATTAAGCAAGAGTTAGCTGAAAATGGAACTACTATCAAAAAGCAAGGATAATCTGAGAAAGGAACTGTGTTGGAGAAAACATTTGCTAAGAAACTTGAGTTTCCTATTACAATATTTAAGCTTTGGCTATCTGATACCAAATAAGTTCCCAAATAAGTACGTTACTAAATAGCTCCCAAATAAGTTCTCATTAAGAAAATCATTTCATCTATCAGTTCATCAACTAGATACAGGTCGCATGAAAGACCATGACAAAGAAACAATTACTGTGAAGGAAAACAATACTATCTACAAACAGCTCTCCAAAATGTATCACTTTAAGGTTAATGATGCAATAAGCACACTTCACATTCTATTCTGCTAGGAGTTCAAGATCCTTTCTAAAGGGCATACAATGTCCACATGTTGTGTATAATATGAACAGCAGGCTCATGCCTAAACATATATAGGGCCTGAAATAAGGAACCGATATTCCGTAGCTTGAAAACATATATGCAATAAGCACACTTCACATTCTATTCTGCCAGCGGACTGTGAAATATGAACATAAAAAACAGTACAACTGTAAATGTAGATATAACATGCGTTGTTGTCTGAATATGTCTATCTAAAATAAATGGCAAGAGTGTAGAGCATGAAAGAAAAATAAATGAAAAAAGTATCCAGAACATGACATTGACAACTATAAGAAAACTAAATGCAGGTCCATTCAATGCTACCCAAAATAAAAGGCCAAGGGATTGTCAAACCAAAGCCATATATATTCAACCCACCCATCAAGCAATTTTCATTTGAAAACAACTAACAAATTTAGTGATCATGAGAAGAATGAACAGCGGAATATCTTACACGGAATCTGTCAACCCCATAGAGGAACAAGACCCTTGTATAACCTGCAAATGAATGTCATCACATTAGGAAAGAGTGGGGATGACACCATAAATTTCCTCTTAAAAGGTAATTACATACCGACCATAACCTTCAGCCCTGATGATCTTCGGAAGTCCATCTGACAATCCCCTTGCAAACCCACGCTGAGTTGGACTCGTACTTTCACAGCCTCCATGTGACACAAAGCAACATCAGCAATGACCTCAGCGGATGCGGAACCAGCTAGGTAGATAAGAGTCTTGTATTTGATTGCTTTCTCTGTCCCAACAAGGTCAGAATAGTACTTCTTGAAGAATTCATAAAACCCATACTTGCAGGCACCATGCGCACTGTAACCAAGCAGGGTAGGCGGCCAACCCCTGACTCCTTGTTCTTTATATAGAACCCCAAAACCGGACGAGATGCTCTTGTATTTTGCAGGATCTATCTGGATACACGCAAAGAGTAGAAGAGTTAGTTTAGAAAGATGAATGTGTATTTCTCTCGGAAGACTAAACTTTTAGCATATAAGATAAATGGTGAGCTCGACAAAACCTAAAACAATTTGAGAATGACACTAAGAAACGACCAACCACGTCTCACATCTTTTAATGATGCAGATATCTACAATAATGAAAAAAGAAACTGAAAGAAATTTGATATAAAAATCTGCCGGGTCTTGTAAGGCCATCTATTTCGTTAACTGCAAAAGATAAAAAAAACTTTGTACTGTGAACCATAGTTAACTATTCCCAGCAGACACAGCTTGTCCAAACTACAAGAGAAGAGTGATCAATCGACAGAGGGCCAAACTTAGACCGTTATATGAATTGTAAAGTTCAAAAGGGAAATGTTGTGATCCAACTGCAATGAATCAAAACAAAATAACCAAGCCAAGTCTTTCACTCCTTTTTTCCCCCCCCAAGCAATCAATGATGCTCAGTGAATTAAGAGCTCAAAATGACGCTAAGCGATCCAACTTTCTTCCAACCATTCCTAAAGTTCAATCCAACTCCAATCCAACTTTCTCTAGATCATTAGAAAAAGCAACAAGTTCAATCTACAATGAAATCTACATATTCATCACATCTGAATTCAACACCTCTAAATTATAAAACTAAGGTAAAATCTAAGCAATATATAAAAATTAATCCTAGAACCAAAGTACCAAACTAACAAGATTTGGAATAGAAATGAAACCTATAAATAAATTCAAATGAGGCTTAATGTAAAAATATAAAAGTTATACCAAATTATCATATGAGACCCATTAATCTTACCTCAAATTGTTCTTCGATCAGAATTTTTTTACCAAACTCTGAAGTTTGCAATCTTCAATTAGAAAAAAATAAATTGGGATCTCCTGAAAAAATGGTTGATGATTCTTTGTAAAGTAATAAATGTGGAAGTAATTCAATGAATTCACCCAATCTTCGATTAGAAAGCAAAGGACGAACTCGGTGATGGTGGTGGTGGTTCAATCAATTTACCCAATTTTAAATTTAGGGTTACAGGTTAGAGAAGATTGAATATTCAATCAACCAAATCCGAATTCTGTACTCTAAAGTCTAAATTGAGTAAAGATTAATGGAGATTTAGGGTGTGAAATTTAAAAGATGAAACGAAGAAGAAAGGATTCGAGAGAGATTATTTCTGCTGCTGTTCGTTAAGTGGAAAGAATAGAGGATTAGAGATACGAAGAAGAAGGAAAAAAAAGGGAGGAAAAAATGAAAATTTTGGAGGTGGCCGGGATTCGACCCCAGGACCTCT
The DNA here is from genome assembly GCA_023531295.1 of Papaver armeniacum. NCBI lineage: Eukaryota > Viridiplantae > Streptophyta > Magnoliopsida > Ranunculales > Papaveraceae > Papaver > Papaver armeniacum. The sequence continues at coordinate 252,593 of JAJJWW010018369.1, forward strand.
AAACTATTCCCATGTTTTTGTGTTATTCATTTTATAAAAACGTCCTCAACATTTCAGTTATTTGCATTTGTTTAAAGAAGGAAAAAAATTAAGGAGGGACTGTGTCGTCTTTTCATCGTTGAACCAAATCCAATATTTTTGTTAAATTGGAAAAAACGGTCGGCCTAATAATAAAGAGGTTTAAAAAAGAAAGAAAGAAAAATAAATACTAGATGACCGCTGCCACGGTGGGAAGGCCGACCGAAGAAAAAAGGAAACACTCCTGCAATTGGACTGTAAAAGAAAATTTATGGCTAAAGTGAAAATATCATTTTTCTTGAAACGGAAAGAGTACATCGTTTTATTAGTTGCAAAAGAAAATTAATTGATGCATAAAACCAAAATATGGTTACATAAAGTATTATGTATCCTTTTGTGGTAGTTTGCATAATGGATCTCCATTTTATTTTCAAAATTGTGCTTAAAATGATAAATATTTTTTCAAATTTTTCATAAAAACTCTAAATTTAATATTGTTGTTTATACTCGTTGCGTAGATTTTTTTAAAACCTTTCCAACGATATAAAATTTGTAAAATTCCAAGGCACGGATTTTTAAATATGTTATATTAAAGTTTGGTTGTCAATTATACCCCTAAAGAAATAAGATAAATAAGGAATTATAATAAAATTTGGCTCTTATATCTAGTTGCCCTTCTTTTTTGGTTTATTTACGAAAATGTCTAATATCTTACTGTCCTTCCTCTTTGGTTTATTTACGAAAATGTCTAATACCTTAGTGCCCTTCCTCTTGAGTTTATTTACGAAAATATCTAAATGAAAAAAAAAAAAATTTGATTTAGAGGGGCAGTGTCGTCCTTTCATCGTTGAACCAAATCCAATCTTTTGTGTCTAATTGGAAAAAAATGTCACGCTTCACATTGACACAAAGTCACCATATACTAGATGACCGCTGCCACGGTGGGAAGGCCGACCGAAGAAAAAAGAAAACACTCCTACAATTGGACTGTAAAAAAAAATTTATGGCTAAAGTGAAAATATCATTTTTCTTGAAACGGAAAGAGTACATCGTTTTATTAGTTGCAAAAGAAAATTAGTTGATGCATAAAACCAAAATATGGTTACATAAAGTATTATGTATCCTTTTGTGGTAGTTTGCACAATGGATCTCCATTTTATTTTCAAAATTGTGCCTAAAATGATAAATATTTTTCTAAATTTTTCGTAAAAACTCTAAATTTAATATTGTTGTTTATACTCATTGCGTAGATTTTTTTAAAACCTTTCCAACGAGATAAAATTTGTAAAATTCCAAGGCACGGATTTTTAGATATGTTATATTAAAGTTTGGTTGTCAATTATACCCCTAAAGAAATAGGATACATAAGAAATTATAATAAAATTTGGCTCTTATATCTAGTTGCCCTTTTTTTTTGATTTATTTACGAAAATGTCTAATATCTTACTGCCCTTCCTCTTTGGTTTATTTACGAAAATGTCTAATACCTTAGTGCCCTTCCTCTTGAGTTTATTTACGAAAATATCTAAATGAAAAAATGAAAATTTTGATTTAGAGGGGCAATGTCGTCCTTTCATCGTTGAACCAAATCCAATCTTTTGTGTCTAATTGGAAAAAAAATGTTACGCTTCACATTGACACAAAGTCACCATATATAAAGTCCTCCCTCGCTTCACTTGGTCGGCCTAACAAGAGGAATGAGAATTTAGTTAGTAATGGTGGTGGCATAAGTACTAGTACCAGTCATTGCCATCATCATCCTCAATAGATTACCATCGGCATTCATATCTGGTGATGATGATTCTCCCAACTGCATAAAAGTAGATGCACTGATGTACGGGTGGGGAGGAACCATTGTCGAGGAAGAAGAGCTTGTTTGGCCGCTGTTACAGCAGGAGTGGTGACCATAATACGTTACTTCAAATGTGATGACATTAGGGTCGTCATCGAGTCTCTGTACTTGCTTCTTTGCTTCGCAGCCGTAAAAGCTCTTGTGAGTGCATCTGTAGTAACCTCTGTCGCATAAGATGAAGACATAATCAAATTAGCTATATACAAAAATATAAAATTCTAGACAGCACATGCATGGGACTTTTGAAAGTACGTACGATGACATTGATAAGAATGTGCGGTAATTACCTGGGGAAGGATGAGCCAAGAATCTCTTTCTGGCCATACTTTCTCGAAGTAAATCCGTCGTCCGGTGGAATCTCCAAATTTCCCATGATTGGACCAGCTACCCTCACTGTACGCTTGTCCGCTCCATCTTTTCTAAAGGTTGATAAAATGAAAAAAAATTTCCTGTTAAATATCCTGGCGAGATTGGGGTATACCCAAACTAATTGGGGTATACCCAATAAGACAAAATAGGGTCATTTTGAAGTAAAAGAAGCCACCCCTTAGCAATATATTTTTCTAAATGGCTAATATACCCTTGTTTAATTAACACTAAAATCGATTAGCTTAATTAATTGAGTTTAGATTGATTAATTGAGTGGATTAAAACTTATGAATTGAAATTTTGTTTTTGATTGAACTTATTTGGGAAGATTTTTTATGAAAAAAATTGTTTTGAGAAAATCTTTTGCAACGGAAATGAAAGCACACGACCCAAACACTTCTAAAAAGGGGATTGCAAAGTCTGTTGTATGAAATCATACTCAAAATTAGATCAAAAATCAACACTTTCGAGTTCGAAAGTATACTTTGGCCGAGCATGATCTTCATTAAATGCGACCTTGCCGAACTTTATTTTTTGACACACAGAGACGACGGGAAAAATTTATTAGCCGGCAAGGTCTTCAAAAAATACCCATGTTGTTGAAAAAACATTGGCGGCAAGGTATTTAAAAATACCCTTCCGGCTGTTTTTGGCCGGCAAGGTATTTTAGAAATACCCTTAAATTTGTTGTTTGGCCGCAAGGTATTCAAAAAATACCCTTAAATTTGTTGAAAAATTTGATGTACGCGCCATGGTCATTATGAAAAGTCGGCAAGATATGCATGTTACGACCTTGCCAGGCCAAAAACATAGAAATCATAATTTTCGATTTCTAACCTAATATAACAATCAAATCACACAACACAATGATGGGTTTGAGTTTAAACATCATTTATAGTCTTCTTTTCGCCGGTAGAGTCAACGATTTTTTGGAAAATCAAAGTTCAAGATTTTCGTTTGATGTAAGAAATGGAAGAAGATGAAGGGGAAGAGCAGAGAGATTAGAGAAGAGAGATTAGGGAAGATTATGAGTTTTTTAATTTTTAATTTTAGGGTTTAATTTTAAGTTAATTAGTTCAAGGGTATTGAAGTAAAATCAACCTATTTTTTCTTATTGGGTATACCCCAATTAGTTTGGGTATACCCCAATCTCGCCAGGTTAAATATTGAAATGTGAAATGGATATAATTTTGATATTTAGGAAAAGTTATGAACATATCCTTACCTCTTCCGCGCTCTTTGTGCAGAGACTGCTGGAATACCCTTGCCAGGATCTGACCCTACGTTGCTTTCATGCTGCTGCTGCTGCTGCTGCAGATAGTACGCATGATCTTCAACAATGTTAGTGATGCTATTATTGCTCATTAAATGCACTATTGACGCATGGTGACCCGTCCCATCATGACCTTGTACTTGTTCAAGTGCCTGCGATCAAGCAAGTGCTACGACCATTATCGAGCCCAGGGAAGATGAAGAGGAAATGGAGATCGACAGCAAATTTATAGAGAGACTGGAGTTGTTGGAAGAACAGGCGCTACGAATCGGGAATGACAGTAACGATGGTGATCGAGAGGCCACTGATTACAACACAAGGGCTCAGATCTTTGACAAATGTTCCAAAGTTTTCCAGGCTCTCAAACATGGAGAAGGATTGTGTTAAGGCATACAATACGTGTGTTAAATAACACACGTTTATCTTGTTAAACAAGTCTTTTGTATCTTAGGAAATTGATTTAAGTTTGTAAACTATCTTACCTTGTAGTTCAAGGAAGACTTTGTATATATATGTGTCTTGTAAAACCGATTGAATACACAAGTTAATAAAAAACCAAAAGTTCTCTTCTTCTCTTCTAGTTCTAAAGTTCTGTCAACAAACCAAAACCCTAGTAGTTCTAACTTGGTATCATCCTAGTTGATCCTCATGTCTACCGCTGCCTCTACAAGTTTTGTCCTTTCAACTGTAATCAACTCATCTCAATCGATGATGGCTTCCTCCGTTTTTTCGCAACCTCACCACATCATCACTGTCAAACTTGATGACACAAATTACTCCCTATGGCATGCTCAGTTTCTCCCATATCTCCAGGGTTATGAACTCGATGGTTTCGTTACCGGCACCAATCTGTGTCCATCTCCAACTCTTCCCAATAGTGAAGACCCAAATCCGGCATATGCTCCTTGGCTGAAGCAAGACCGTATTCTTCTTGGCTGGATCTTCTCTTCGCTAACCCCTGCTGTTCTTCGTCAAGTTCATCGTCTCACAAGCTCTCATGCTGTTTGGTCTTCCCTGGAATCTCTTTTTGCATCAAAATCAGATGCGCATATTCATCACTTGCAATGTGAACTTAGAGCTTTAAGAAAAGCATCTCTATGTATGAGAGATTACATTGATCGAGCTCGCAACATCGTCGACAGTCTCGCTGATGCTGATACTATTGTTACTCCGTCTGAGTTACGTCACTGCATCCTCGCTGGCTTAGATACAGCATATGATGCCATTGTTACTTCTCTTACAACCTCCATGGGAGCCATGAAACTAGAGGATTTCATCACCTATCTTCTTACGTTCGAACTCCGCATTGAAAACCAAGGAAAGCTGCTGAATTCCCAGCCGGTTGCCAACATCGCCGCACCAAGCACAGCTCGTTCGTCTGCTCCAAAATATTCTCGTTCTTCTTCTCGGCCCAATGCACCTTCGGCCCAGAATTTGTCTTCTCTAAACAGCCCAGCTCGTCACCAGAATCATTCTTCCTTGCTCGGCCCAGCTCCGTCTCAGACTCACAACTCCCGTACAGAGATGCGGCTACCCTGCCAGTTATGTGGTCGGAAAAACCATGAAGCTAATGATTGTTGGAATCGCTTTGATCGCAGTTTTCGTCCTCCTCGACATCAGCCACCAACATCTGCTCCTCGTGCTTATACTGCTCAAACTGGTTTGTTACCTACTCCTCCATGGACTCCTGACAGTGGTGCTACAGATCATATAACGAATGATCTCTCTCGTCTTCAATTTTCCAATGAATATACTGGTCCTGATCGAATTCAAATGGGTAATGGTTCTTCTATTCCAATTTCTAATGTTGGATCCTCCTTTTTGGGAACTCCCAACCGTAAGTTGCATCTTCGTAATGTTCTTCATGCACCAAAAATTTCACATAATCTATTGTCTGTTTCTCGGTTTACTACTGACAATAATGTCTTATTTGAATTTCATCCAACTTTTTGTCTTGTGAAGGATCGATGTACCGGGAAGGTTCTTCTTCGAGGCGAGGGGAGGGTGGTCTCTATCAACTTGATGCTTCGTTTCAATCTTCTAAGGCCTACATTGGGGAGCGTGCTACCTTACAAGATTGGCACTCTAGATTAGGTCATCCAATGATGCGCACAGTGCGTAAAGTTGTTTCTCAGTTCTCACTTCCAGTTTCTAGTCAGACTATTAAGTTTTGTTCATCTTGTCATGAACATAGGAGTCATAAATTACCTTTTATTCTAGTAAAACTACTTATTTGAATCCATTAGATTTAATTGTCTCGATGTTTGGGGACCTTCTCATATTTTGTCTAATGAAGGATACAAATATTATGTCATATTTATTGATGCTTTTAGTCGTTTTACTTGGATGTTTCCTATGTCTCGTAAATCGATGTATTTTCTATATTCTTTTTGTTTCAAAAGCATGTTGAAAATCTTTTTAATCGAAAAATCAAAATTTTTCAATCTGATAATGCACTTGAGTATCATAAACTTACTCCGCGTCTTCAGCAACTTGGTATTTTTCATCGATTTTCATGTCTGCATACTTCTGAACAAAATGGTTTAGTGGAACGTCGTCATCGTCATATTCGTGAAACTGGTCTTACAATTATAAACATGGCTTCTGTACCATCCTCATATTGGTATGACTCTTTTTACACTGCTTGTTTTTTAATGAACCGTGTTCCGTCTACTTCTATTAATAACTCTTCTCCGTATGAAGTTCTTTTCGGTCTCCCACCAGATTATACTTTGCTTCGCGTATTTGGTTGTTTGTGTTATCCTCACCTACGTCCATATAGATCTCATAAGATGGAGCCACTTTCTTCTCCTTGTGTTTTTATTGGTTATAGTCCGTCTCAAAAGGGCTACAAATGTCTTCATATCCCTACAGGGCGGATTTATGTTAGTCGTCATGTTGTTTTTGATGAGACCACTTTTCCTTTCGCCACTACATCACATCCTTTTCCGGTGTCGACTCCTTCACATGTAACCATTTCTACTCCCTTGAGTTTTTCTTACCTCCGGCTTTATCTACTTGCTCTCGGTCCACTGCTTCTGTCTCTGCTGCGTCTCCGTCACTTCTTCTCCAGCCGACAGCACCGACAGTACCAATCGTTGACACAGCAGCACCAATCATTAGCCAACCAACATCAGTTGCCAGTGATACAGTCGACAACATCAGCACCGTCATTCTTCATCAGCCGACACAGTCGACAACTCAAATCATTAGTGAGTCAGCTTCAACCGACAGGCATCAATCTTCTGCTCTCCAGACGCCACAGTCGACAGGCCCAATCATTGCTGTGTCGGATTCAGCCGCCACTAGTTCTTCTTCGCCAATCACTAGTATACAGTCTCCAGCTTCCGTTTCTGATGATGTTTCTACTATTGTCACTCACCCAATGGTGACACGAGCCAAAGATGGTGTTTTTAAACCAAATTCGAAATATGCCTTGGTATGTGATTCTCTTCTTGAGCCTACTTGTATTTCACAGGCTCACAAAGATCCCAAATGGCGTATGTCTTCCGATGATGAGATTAATGCTTTACTTCGAAATGGTACGTGGTCGTTAGTAAAATATGATCATTCTATGAATGTTATTGGATGTAAATGGGTATTTCGTATTAAACGCAATCCTGATGGTACGATTGCACGTCGAAAGTCACGATTGGTTGCAAAAGGCTATAATCAACAAGAGGGGATTGATTACTCTGAAACGTTTAGTCCTGTTGTTAAACCATGTATTATACGTATTATTCTTACATTGGCTTTATCTTCCAATTGGCATATTCATCAACTTGATGTGCAGAATGCCTTTTTACATGGGGAACTTCAAGAAGAAGTTTATATCAAACAGCCACCTGGCTATGTGGATCCTCGTTTTCCTACGCATGTCTGCAAATTACATCGTTCTCTTTATGGTCTCAAACAAGCTCCCCGCGCGTGGTATCACCGGCTTAGTACCTTTTTGCTGCAAATTGGTTTTGTCACTTCGAAGTGTGACTCGTCCTTGTTCATTTACAACGGTTCTCATGGTACTATTTATTTGTTAGTTTATGTGGATGACATTATTGTCACAGGTTCTAATTCTACCGGTATTAAATCTATTCTTGATCGTCTACAACAAGAATTTGCAATTCAAGATCTTGGCTTCTTGTCTTATTTTCTTGGAATTGAAGCAGTTCGTACACCCTCAGGATTGTTTCTTTCTCAACAAAGGTATGCTCACGATCTTCTTATTCGAGCAAAAATGGATGGTGTTAAGCCTATTCAAACACCACTTAGTACTTCTGGCGACATATCTTCGGATCGCAGTACTTTATTAACTGATGCTACTGAATATCGTAGTATTGTTGGAGCCTTACAATATTTGACTTTTACTCGTCCGGATTTGGCATATGCTGTTAATAAGGTTTGTCAATTTATGCATGCACCTACTGTGTTTCACTGGGGCTTAGTAAAGCGCATACTTCGTTATCTTAAAGAAACGTCTACTTTTGGTATACTTCTTCGAACATCTCCTTCTCTACAGTTATCTTCAGTGCATATACTGATTCAGATTGGGCTGGCTCTCTTGAAGATCGACGTTCAACCAGTGGTTATTGTGTATTTTTAGGTGGTAATATTATTTCTTGGAGTGCTCGTAAACAGAAAACCGTGTCACGTTCTAGCACACGGAATATAGAGGTCTTGCTATTGCTACTGCTGAAATTATGTGGATTCAATCACTTCTCTCAGAACTTCGTGTTTCTACTCAATCACCTCCGGTTCTATGGTGTGACAACCTTGGTGCAACTTATCTTACTGTTAATCCTGTATTTCATGCAAGAACGAAACATATTGAGATTGATTATCATTTTGTGCGTGATCAAGTTGCTTTGAAGCTTCTTGATATCAGGTTTGTATCTTCTAAGGATCAAATAGCAGATATTTTCACAAAACCTCTGTCTAAGGATCGGTTTTCTCTCTTAAGATTCAAGCTAACGGTGCAAGATCACCCGTTACGCTTGCGGGAGGGTGTTAAGGCATACAATACGTGTGTTAAATAACACACGTTTATCTTGTTAAACAAGTCTTTTGTATCTTAGGAAATTGATTTAAGTTTGGAAACTATCTTACCTTGTAGTTCAAGGAAGACTTTGTATATATATATGTGTCTTGTAAAACCGATTGAATACACAAGTTAATAAAAAACCAAAAGTTCTCTTCTTCTCTTCTAGTTCTAAAGTTCTGTCAACAAACCAAAACCCTAGTAGTTCTAACTGATTGTAATGAAATTATCCATCTAATAAAATAAAAGTCTTACAAATTTTATGCTGTTAAAAACAACAACGCCTCAATATGATGTACAAAAATTGGAATTAATTACCAAGGATTTGGTAGCTGCTTGTCTTCTCTTTGAAGAAAATCAACCTTGAGTGACTTGAGAAAGCTGAGTGATGTCTTGAGATCATAGGGTATTGACTCTTTATTCAATTTGGGGCACTCGAGGATAGTCAATACCCGAAGAGAAGAATTCCATAATCGTAAATCAGGTAGAGATGTTAAAACAGGGCAACTTCTTATAACGAACGTATGGAGAGAACTGTTGCTGCTCTTGTTGAGATCATCATCATCATCATCAAAAAAACCTTGAAACTCAGAGCAATCCGAGATATTCAGAGAATGAAGATTCGGAGTATTGTGTTTGAGTAGTGTGCCGAGTGGGAAACTTATTAGCCCTGGAGAATTATGTATCGTAATGGATGTGAGAGAAGTCAGACATCCTCTTCTTCCACTGGCGGATAATATTGAGTTTACTGCCTTGCCGTTGGTGCCGAATAATTTCAGTTTCTTAAGAGAAGGAAGTGAGTTGGGTGCGCTTCTCAGTTTTGGACAATTATACACATATAACTCCTCGAGGAGAGGGAATGAATCGACATAAAAATTATAAGATGAAGGAGGAGGAGCAGCAACCCATTCTTCTAGATTAGACATACCTACCATTCGCAAATTCTCTGTCGTTGGTTGCTGGTAATCAAATTCTCTAACAAAACACTTGAGTGACATCATCCTCTCAATCGTAAGATCCCTAAGACATGGGAGCATGCCTAGATCTGGAAGATTCTCACACTCACTGCAATCCTCTAAAGTAATTTCACCAAATTCGGAAGCAGGCAACCCATCCATCCGGGAAGATTTAAACCAGAAAATCCAGTCACAACCAGCTCTCTTAAATTGGGGTGAGGTTGAAGACCTTCCAAAACCATGCCATGATATTCATCACGTCCATCGATTGCCCAATCCAGATGTAATTTCCTCAAACTTGTCTTATCCTTTAACTTTGCTTTCTTTGCATCTTCTATTCCTCCTCTCATATTATGTAGACCTCTTATAACCAACACCTCAAGGGAGTTAAGGTCTGCTAACTCTTCTATACCGCTTCCACATACCCCCGTGTTTGCTGCTTCTTCCCTTATCGCGTATGAATCCAACGTTTTAAGGCAAGTATCACTTTTTCTGAAATGAAGCGAAAGTATCATTTTTTCCGTTTCGGAAAAAAGTATCACTTTTCCCGAAACAGAACGAAAGTATCACTTTTCCCGAAACGGAGCGAAAGTATCACTTTTCCCGAAACGGGATGTGATAGTATCACTTTTTCTGAAACGGGATGTGAAAGTATTATTTTTTCTAAAACGGAAAATTAATCAATCCATAAACCAAAATATGGTTGCATGATGTGTTATGCATCCTTTGTGGTGGTTTGTATAATGGCTATGCATGCAATTTTCGAGAATAGTGCCTAAAATGATAGTATCATTTTTCTTGAAACGGATGGAGTACATCGTTTTATTAGTTGCAATGGAAAATTAGTTGATGCATAAACCAACATTTTGCTACATAAAGTATTATGTATCCTTTGCGATGGTTTGCATAATGGATATACATTTAATTTGAACGCGAAATTGGGGGATATAAAAAGGAATTGGGGGATACAAGAAAAGGACAAAAACTGGATCCAGATATCAATTCGGGGTCACCCCTTATCTAAGTATTTTTTTAAATCCTAATATACCCCTCACTAATCAGGTTTAGTGGTTAATAATAATTAGCAAAATCATAAGATTTTTTTATAAATGATTAGTATGTGTTTTATTTGTTTTTGGGTGAGTGAGGTGAGAGTAGAAGGAGGGAAAAATTTGAGAGGGAACCTTTTTTGGTGAAAATGGAGGATGATTGTGAAGAGAGGATTGCTGCTGCTGAATCTTTAGCTCAACTACAACAAGGAGCATATCTTGAATCTTCAGCTAACGACAACAACTCTCAATTGCAACTCATTGTTGATCCAACACCCTTGAATGATGATTTTGACGAGTATGGAGAGTTTCTTAAAGAACCAACACAAGAAAGCAAACTTGCACAACATACAAGCATCCCCAACACACAAAAAGTTTGCTAAGATGTCGAAAAACCGAATTTTTCTTTAAACCCGCCATTTTTTCCGCCGAAAAACCTCGATGCCGGCATGGTAGTTGTATGAATACCATGCCGGTAGTTGTGACTACCGGCATGGTATTCATACAACTACCATGCCGGTAAACTGATATCCCCCAATTTGAATTATAAATCGGCATAGAATTCTACCAAACAACTATGCCGGTACAGAGTTAACCTTTTTACCTAACAAGGAATATACTACGGAATATTCAACCGGCATTGTTTCATTGATCGGTTACCATGCCAGATCTTGAATGAAAACATACAGAAACAATTCCATCTCAAACCAAAAACCGGCATTGAAACTTAATAATCATCAATGTAGGAACATGGTACCAAGCGTGGTACCATCAATATCGATAATGCCGGCAACAAAACCTGCGTTGTTCAGTTACAACTTTACAATGCTAAGCACCTACAAAAAAACATGCAGGAATAAATGTTTTCCAAAGCTAAAGTCGAGCATTCAATATCAATTATTTTTCAATGCCGGAATTGTGTACCGGCTTGGAACCATATGTTACGATAATGCCGGCATCCTTGCTTCCGGCGTTGTTTTCTTACGATACACGTATGCCGGAATAGGTTTCAAATTTGGTCTTCTATTTTGGTTAACTTAGACTATGCCGGATAAATTGTCGAGCATGCCGGTACGGGTTTCCGGCATAGTGTTATAATGTTGTTTGGAACTAATTTTCATTCGATCCTTAGGTGGTGACATATATTGATCCAACAAATGCAAAGCCATTTTATCGGGATACGTCGGAATACTATAAAATCCCTCCGGTATGTGACCAAATAATACTTTTCACCTAGTATCTTGAACATTACTAATGGATTTCTAGTAATGAATCTTCTAATGAATGCGAAATTGTTCTTATGTAGGGAATAACAGATCGAAAGGAAGCAATCCACTACAAGAAAACTTGGCTTTAACGACTATTTTCTTACCAACCACAGTAAGTGGAGCGTTTTAGCAACAATTTTTTTGTGACTAAAAACAACTCGTCAGTTGAGAAACTTCTAACCACCGGTTTCAAAGAACGATAGTAGTTGAAACTTTTCTGTAACAATAGTTTAACAACCGAAATATTATGTTTGTTGTTATTGACCTCTAGACACAATGATTGAGTAACCAAATATACCCTCGAAGGTATACATTTTTTGTCACTCGACTTGCCCACCAAAAGAATATGTTGGTAGACACCTTGACCAACCATCAAATTGTTGGCGTTGGTAGTAGCTTTCGGCGACGAGGTTTGACAACCATAAAGTACAGCGGAAGGTAAATACTTCAACCCACTATGAGATGCCGCCAAGTTAACATGTTGGGAGACACTTATACTAACTCATCAGTTCATTGGTGTGGTTAGTAGCTTTCAACCACTGTGATAAGATAAATACTAAGGTCGATAGCTTATTCAGCCCGCAAAGACATTATAACGTCCCTAAGGTTCATTTTTTTTGTACAATGGTGTCTACTATGTAGCTACGACAACCCCACAACATAAACTTAGATTGGTGAAACCAAATTTCTAAGTTCTATTGATACAAATTTTGAAAGAATATGGAGCCGAATGACTAAAATATGAATGACTAAAAGAAACAAGATTAAAACATTGTCCTAAATTCATAAAAATCCCTAAGCTGATAAACTTTTAATCAATCAGATGTAGAGATGTTAGTATCGACTTCCTCAAAGGTACTCAGTGTACATATTGATGAACTAAAGCAAAATATGCCGAATCTTAACTTTACCTATTTGTTTAAAGTATAAGTATTAATTCAACTAAATCAATTAGCTAGGATTCTAACTACCTTGAATGCTTGAACTAAAACTATTAACATATATTGCTAGACATAAGTCAAAAGGATTGAACTTCTAGTTTATTCAATTCTGCACGAATTCGTTATAGTTGTCCAGGATTCCAAGAATGAAAATGTATAATATTGTTTTCTAAGGACATCAACCAATACAAAATAGTGTCACATAGTTCACCGAGTCGTAAATTGCATATACGCTAGATTAATTTTGATTTTGACTTGTGGTACTAATCTAACGTATACCAATAAATTTACCTTGGTTAACCTAGAGAACCACTAGATTAAAATTGCATCGGTAATTAAAACTCTTCACGAGTACTTAATTATTAGATTTCCATAAACCAATCAAATTGGGCCAGAGATAAGAATCATTAGAATAAGTCAGAACCCTCGTTGTAACTCTAAAGATACCCCTTTATTCTTCTTCAAAATAAACGTAATCCTTATCATAACTTTAAAGATATCCCTTCTTGTCATATTCGCTTCAAAATTAGTCGAAATCTTCACCGAAACTCTGCAAATAGTACTTTTTATGATAAAATCTATGAACCTTCATCATATTATCCTTAATGACTTCTTAACCTAAGTCGGAATCTCTGGGGGAACCCTAAATCTTCCATCTCATTCGACTTCAAAACTTCATCTAATCCAAAGTAAATGACAATTATCAGATTCATTTATCATTTTTATATTTCGTTAATTTTTATATATACTGGAATTTATATATCAAAATATATCCTGATTTATATAATTTTTGGATTTTGGTTGGATGGAAGATTGATTATAAAACCAACTGCCATTTTTTTTTTTTTTTTTTTTTTTTTTTTTTTTTTATGGTGGAGTGTCGGAGTTCGTTTTTATAAAAAGAAACCCGGGCAACTAAAGCGTGATTTGTCAAGCAAACTTTTGCAGACGGTAGCCGAGCAGAAACTTCTCAACCTCAATGGGACCGTAAAAATTCGACCTTTCTTAATCAAGTTCTTTTAAGCAATTCTACGGGAATCTCATTCCCCGTGTAATAACAATTTAATACGATTTTCTTTTATTTAATGCATGATTCATAAAAAATTAAAAATTAAAAAAAATTAAAAAATTCTTTCAATCCGTGTGAGCCTCCAAAACTAAATTTGGTGTCATAATATGAGACGGTTAGATTCCATTCCTAATTTTGAAATACGGCTAAAGATGAAGCATATTCCATTGTAGAGATAAGATTAAGTCATCTGTATGGACGGATAGAGATAAGATTTAGTCTTCTATATGGATGGCTGGAGATGAAACATCCCACCTCGTTCTTATCAGCTATATCCTCGTCGTTTTTCATTTCTCATTTCCATTATTATTCTTACAAGCATCTAACCCGGTGCATACGCACCGGATACATAATAACGGAAGTTTATGTGCACTCGAAATCTTGTTATGTGAAGTGTAAGTTTAACTATTATAGATGAAAGCACGATGCTCACTTTATTCTTTTTCTTCATAATATTTGAGAAAAAAAAAGACACATTCTCCTAAATACTCGAATAATATTACAATTAGCTTTTTGTAATAGTTAAACAACCAAGCCGAAAGAGAACTACCAAAACGACGTGCCCCTTTTAACTTCCATGCGGGTTAAAAAGTTATGTACTTTATCGACGCATATTGTTTTACAATGAGCTAGTTTTTCTCTTCGCGAAATCCGAGAGACATAAAATTGGTTTTCACATTTTTACATTGCAATGCTCGGACTAATTATATTTAATTCATTTCGCGAAATTTATAATACTATGCCTAAGCCAGAGATACAAATTTGGTTTTCATCATTTTTACTTTCTCTTCTAACAAACCAAGGTGGTAAAGTTAAGAAAAATTACCCCCATCCCAATTAAGCAGGTGTACAATTCGAGTTTTTTCCAATTGATTTGAATCAATTGTATATGGTGCATCTTTTTAGTGACCATTAGTTTCAAGAACCTTCTATTGCTCCTAACAACCGTGAACGTACACTTCAAATTTGCACCTCAAGTTGAATTCCATTATTAACATGATACCAGTACCATCCATCAAAAAATGATAGCAAAGTACCTCGTTAGAAACCTTTTTGCAAGACAACTTTACAACGAGTGAACGTACACTTCAGTTCTAATTTTCTGTCTATCTGCCACTATCACTTTACAATGCAATTGTTCCCCTGATGTAATGTAGTACTTGTTGTGAATAGTTTGAGGTAGTGTTTCTCTTTACCTCATTCAAAGTGTCTTCGACAACTTCTGTTATATTGACCAAGCAAGGGGTTTCAGATTTCAGACCTAACCTGAATAAGGTAAAAAGAAAACTTCCTCAAATAATTATTGCTTCCCAAATTCTTTTTGTTCTTATTGTATCGATGAATCATATCCTTCCTAATCCAAGAAACACTCAAGCTTTGATCATAGCTAATACCGTTCCTGTAAAAAAAAAGAACTTTGACCTAATCACTTGCTTCCAAATAAAAAATCAAACTTGATTTTTCTACTTCAAAATTTTTTACCCACGCTTACATTAAAGTATAATCTCCTCGCTTCTCGAAAGAAACTTCGTAACCTATTTATGGACGAACATGGGATTTCAAACGAAAATAACATAAATGATTTTGGAGAAAATAGTATTAACATATCTTGTTAAACATTAGATTAAGAAAATATCATGGATTAGCAAACATATACCGTGCAGCCTCGAAGGTCCTATATGGGATGATCATCCATCTCAAGAAAAGAAGTTTCCGAACAAACTATACCGTGCTTCCGGTGCAACCATTTCCGTCATAATTAATGTATATATGGGATGCATACATTTTCCAGTCCCAAATAATACTTATAAATGGATCTCGGGAACAACGAACTCGCGCATATACAAAGCAAAATCAAGACAGAATCTTCATTAGATCAAATATTAGTTTGTTATTATTTGAAGGTGTATCGACCGATTATCATTTTGCATATTTATGATTGTATTATTATGGTATCAATTTGTGGATATTGTGTATTTGGCATGAATGTATTACTTATGCCAATGAAGAGTCGTAACCCAAACCAAAGAAAGCTTTGAAGGTCAAGGGAACCCTAAATGAAAAGACGTATCCATTTTCGTTGTTGAACAGTTGCTTTCAATCAATTTTGACACTGTCACACATACGGAAAGGAATATGCGTAATTAAATTCATTTGCATTAATACATGATCCGCAAACACACACTTGGATTTGGGATATGTATACAATTTAATGTGACCACATGTATGATTAATTATTACATATAAGGTTCAAGATTTAGCATACCCGAACTTAAGCTTTGCGAAGATGATTGTCTACCAAGTAGTGTCTTCTTGTTTTGTCTTGATTATCCTTCTGTCAGACATAATGGATATTGATCGATTAAATGCCGTTATAAATATTATCTTGTAAGTGATGGTGTAAGATCATTGGCTCATCTGTTGCTTCGGAATTTAAATTTGGGTTACCAAATATCCTTAAATTGATATTACAAATGACCGCGTTTGTTTCTCTGGCTTCAACCGCAGGCTGTTGTTCCAAGTCACGCATTCTCTTTACTCGCCTCGATGGGATGTGTTTGGTTATGTCTAGATCCATTATAGTCCTTATGATACCTCAATCAAATGATTGCTCGGGTTATCTAGTGATTCTAATCCATGAGTCGAACGAATTGTAGAGGAAGAGCGAATCGTATCTCGAGTATTGCGTTATGTGATTTTAATCTATGTACAAAAAAAAAAAAAAAAAGAATGTAAGCACATATCTCATCCAATCACTATTGTTGAATGATGATCATTTAATTTAAAAGAATGAAAGCGTAACAAAACCTCGAATATTGATGAGTCTTTTTCGCAATTCCTCCATGAGAGGCAACGGACCAACAAAAGAAAAATATCATTTCAAATTAAATGTTCACTATTCTCTCCCTCATTCTTACCGTATCTGCTTCCCTATTTATTTTAAAATTGTTTCAAATTTGAAACCATCTTTACACACTTTGTTATAGCCTTTGCCTTATATATGAGATGTCTCATGACGATTAGTATCTGATTAGTATCCAAACGGTGACCTTTGGTACAACAGTTGCAACTCTTTTGGTTGGTGACCTTTGGTACAAGGTTGCAACTCTTTGGTTCGGATGAGTTGGCAAGTATGGTGGTGACTTGGAATGATCTGCTGACATGGCTTAACCACAAATAAGATTAATTGTAGACATGACATGTGGCATTTTAGGGGTCTCTTATTATAAAGAAAGATTCTTTTTTCAGAGAACAAACCATTTTTCAGAGAACAAACCAAAACCTAGCGTTTTCTCTCACAAGAAATTTTCCCCCCACCATGATTCGATGTCAATCTTTGCATCATTTAGTTCGATCTGTAACCAATTTTTTCGATCTATAAGTATTTTCTTTCTTTAATCTCAACTGTGAGGCATTTTTCCCTTGAATTTTAAACTGTACCTTTTCATATTTCGTCTTGTGTAATAGAGAAAAAGATGGAAGCCCTTTTTTTTTTTTTTTTTTTTGATGGAAACCCATTTTCTTTCATCATCAAGAAAGAAAGAGTAAAATAAATCAACCGTGAAGACGCTTTGAATCTCCTTTTATTTCATCATTATCGGTGGATTTTTCTGTGGTACGAAACATGAAGTGAAATCCCTAATTTTTTAGTTTCAGTTTCTTGTAAATCCGATTTATACTTCATTAATCCATTTCATTTTGTTAATTTTGCAGTCAAGCATATTGGTAATGATATGTGGGATGTGGCTACGGAGAGAAGGTACACGAAGCTGGTTGAGAAATTGCATATGTTGAGCAGTAGTAGGTGAGATTTGATTGTAGGTGTAATTTTTTATTTTGTATTAGTGGACTTGTTATTTTATGTTCTTGAACATCAGAAGGTAAAGTTTGGGTTTGAGATACAATTTTTCCTATTTTGTTCTTTTGTTATTTGGTTGAAATTAAAATATCTTTTGATTCACTTTATCTAAAATGTCTGGTGGTGGTATTAAATCCAAGTAACCACGTAGTGATGCATTTTTGCAAGGTATGGTTATCCGATGGTGTTTTTTTCCTCTGTTTTGTTGGTGTTGATGGTGTGTTTATGAGATGGAAAAATAGACAGACTCATTTTCATTGTTGTTTCTTTTTCAGGTAGTTTATATTTGAGGCAAGTAGAGCACCATAGGGTGATTTCCCTAGGTAGCAGAATAATCTTGTATTTATAGAAATTTGATTTCTGATGTTGTTATGTGTTTTTGGAGTTAGGTGTCGATTTTATTGTTGTGTATTCAGGCGTAATTATAAAGGTGGTGACGGATCAGCAAGATTTGGTGGTCCAAGAGGTGGAGCACCAGGACAATCTGGAGAAGATACGAGTGGTGCTCCAGCAGAGTATCAGCCGCAATTTAAGGTTTAAACCTAATCCCTTGGTTATCAATGAACTATTAGGCTTTATTTTCTCTAAATTCAAGATTAAATTGTCATGCATATTGTCTTATTTTTCCAAGATATGTAATGCCTGATATGATTGAGGTATGTGTTAAGAGTTTGTACATGTTACGGAGTTTGTATTTTGCCAAGATTGTCTGTGTTGCATTTGGTAGTGTTAATGTACAAACACTATGTTGAGCTTAGTGTGTTGTTGTCATAATGTTTGTTTCATTCCACGACTACGTCTCAAAAAATGAAAAAAATAATCTAGCTATGGTTTCGGTGCTTTAAAGCATGAAATTATTATGCCTTAAAGTAGTTCTGAATTGTACATATTCTTCTACGGTTTCAGTGTTTAATGTTCGACATTTTACTTTATATTTGTTCGTCAATAACATAAATTTTAGTTCTATTCGTTTGTAGGGTGCCATGGAGACCGAGATCCAGCTATTTATCTCTGTAATGGTGTGCAATTTACATGAGGAATCTCCTCAATCAGCAATAGGTAAAGATGCAGATCTTGGTGTTGTACGTGTTTTTATTTGATTCTCTACAAGCTTCATTAGGTGCAGTAACATTTCTTAGTTGTATGTATTAGTTAGAAATTTAGAATCCTAGAAGAATTCTAGATAGAACAGAATAGGGGAGTTGCATATGGGTTTGCTAATCAAGTATGTAATTCTCGCTAATTTTGATAGTTGTTTCAATCTTTTCCATGATCCTTAGAGGTTTTGTTTTTCAGCAGCTGTTATAAATGAGGTTTGGGGTGATTCAGAAAGTTTAGAGTGTTTTCACCAACTTGATGAGTTTTGTTTCAAGAAAGAATACTGAAATGAGTTTTTTTAATGATGTCTTGTTAGTTGTGTTGCAACGATACGGATACGGTATCGGATACAAGATACCAATACGCTACTGTGATACACCAACTTGAAAAACTAAAATACGCGATACAAAAGACATGCGAATATTGATCGGTAGTCTAACATAAATATATTATATATGTGTCTGCATGATTAAATTATAATATGTATGATTAACCTCACTGTAGAGAGAAAAGATCTGGATAAGAAGGAAGAAAGTCTAGAGAAATATCAATAAACAGATTTGGAACTAATATTTTGTCACCATAGTTAAAACTTCTCATAGAATCTAGTAAAATATCCAAATTTTCTAATATTAACTTGTTAGTTTGTCTGTTGTATCTATAGTATCAGATTTCCGGTGTAATATCTATAGTACCCATGATAACAGCTTGTTTACATATTCTTAGATCCTGAAAGGAACACCATTCTCTTAGTGTTCAATCACACACATGACTTGGGCACTAGTCTCTATAAACTCTGATTTAGGCTTCTATGTGAATTCACATCTCAGAAAGCCCTTGATGTGTCTTAATCATCTTATTACTTGCTACGATGGCTGCATCTTCATAAGATTATGTTGTTAATTACTTATTTGCTTAAGTTCTCAAATACTATTCAACGAGGACACATTTCTTTAACTAGAACTGAGAAGCCTCCAGCCACAAAAGCAACCAATCATTATGTATTCTTCGTTTTGTGCATGTCAACTATTGGGTTTTTATCAACTATTAGAAATTAGCTGTTATTTTATGGAAGTTCGTGTTATTATTTTTGTTAAAAATTTATATATTACATAATTAAAGAAATGTTGATACACAGTTAATTCCTTGGTTGCAGAATCTTTGTGTTTCGCACCTTTGTCCAATAATAGAGATTCTGGAAAAGGAGGAGGTTAGGTTCTTTGCCTTGTATAAGCTAAACTTTGATCAGTTGTCTATTACAGACTATTCTGTGAACCCTCATTTTCAAATGTGCGTACAATTGCAACATATCTCATCACGGAATTGGTTAACATAAAATTATGTCCATAAGGGATGCATATTATTTAATATTGCATTGGACAGAAGAAAATTATGACAACTTTTATCACTTTGTTATTATGGTTAGAACTTAGATGACTTTATGGAATGTTGAAAATTATATTTTTTTTTCTTGTGCCTTACTGTTAGCTTGTCGAACCACTGACAGGAGAAGATGCAGTGTTTGCAGTTGGAAAATCCCCTTCCACATTGAGTGGGAGTTCCGACATTTAGCCAATAAACATGGAAAACTTCTCATGCGAAGGTAACAGAGAAATGTATTGCTCTTGACCAGGTGTTCATTTTTTTTTAGTTTACAAGCGTTTTGTACTTGTGGTCTCAAATTTTGTCATTACGAACTAGGTGGGTGCAAATGTATCATCAGAATATTTTCAAACATGAATGGGCTGCTGTGGCGAAACGAACTTAATGGTGAAGGTGGTCGCAGAAGGGCCAAGCGTCTTAGCTACACTGCAGTAAGTGTGCAAAGAGCTTCATTTGTTGATTTGGAGTTTGTGTGGACTCATGCACAACTTGTGAGCTGTTTCCTGAGTTGGACTAGGTTTTAATGCTTCCCATCCCTTCCTAGACCCTGCAAAAAGCATACATACCAAATGAACAGGTGGACTATGAATGGTCAGAGCTTGATGATTACAAACCCAGATCTTGACTTTCAACTGCCTGGGTCCCGTGTGTCCTTGATGTCTTAGTATTTTGGTCAGTTTTTCTTTTAAATGTACAATGATTATAGATGTTAGCAGGCAAATATGTTCCAACTTTTTTGTTGTTTTATTGGTTAACCAGAAGAGGTGGATGGATTTTGTAGATGACGTACATTGTTGCATTATTTTCAGAATAAAATCCATGTTTGTTTTTGCATTGTACTCTTGTGAATCACTCTTTAGCAGCTCAAATTCGTTGTTGGATTCACAAGTGAACGTTAACGACCGGACCTTGTGTTGGTCGACTTATTTACCAACGTCAAACCTAACCCCTTAACCAGCCAATTATTTTGTGGCTAAACTCCTTTACGAAGTGGATAAAACTCATGACCTTCAAAATATTTGGCAGTTAAAATCCTTAGCCAACCACATCAAACACCTTCACCAACTGAAACTCAGTAAGTTTAAACCTTTAGCAGCGTGCAACGTTCTCCTCTACCAACGATGTATTAGTCTTCAGCAACAAATATTTATGCGGGTGGAATATTATAGCAACAAATACTTTATGCTTCTACCAACGATAATCAGTAGTTATTGCATGTCTTCCTACTAAAAATTTTTAGTCCATTTTGGTTGAAAGATATCTCTTCCAGCAGCATGGTTGGTCCAAGTTTTTAGCAAAGCAGTCTTTAGTCACAGAGCGTATATGTTGCCATATTGGTTGCTACAGAGCTCCATACGCTAAAAAGGCCTTGTACCCACTGAATCAGAGTGGTCGCTAAAGCCCAATTTTCTTGTAGTGATCTCTTGGGCTAAAGAGACGGCTCTTAAGAACATGTGTGTGTTGGTGAGGAACACCGAAGGTTCGAAGAGGCGTTTTGAGATGGCTTGCGAGAGAAGTGGGAAATACAAGGAGAAGAATAGCCATAAGAGAAAGGATTATGTATATCCAAAGAAGACTAATAGGGTATACAAGACTCGTACGAGGAAGAATGATTGCCCTTTTAGGCTTGTATTCCGTTTAAATGACATGAATAATTGGGATTGTGAGGTTTTGTGTTGCTGTCATAACCATCGGGATCCGAAAGATTTTGTTGGTCACTCCTTAGTTGCGAAGCTAAAACCTGACGAGTTCGAGGATGTAAAGAGATTGACCAAAGCAGTTATCAAACCGAGACAAATTCTCAGAGGCTTCAAGGAAAAGGACGATACTAATGTGTCTTCTCTACGTACAATTTATGCCGCACAAGCAACTATTAGAAGGGTGGAATGGGAAGGGAGGAGCGTTATGCAAGAATTTGAGAAGATAGTTTGGGATCACAACTACACGCGTATCATTAAAAGAGGACCGGACGAGAAGCCCCTTCAAATATTCATTTCGCATCCTTTGCTTTCACAGTTGGCAAATACATGTTGTGGTGTTCTTTTGATGGATTGCACCTACAAGACAAACAAATACAATATGTCGTTGTTCAACATCGTGGGTCAAACCTCGGACAAGGTAACATTCACATTGGCTTGGTGTTTAATGGAAAACGAGAGGGACCATAATTATCATTGGGCATTACGACAATTGAAGTTGTTCTTCCGAGAAAATCAACTTCCGAGGGTCATCGTAACTGATAAAGATGCCGCATTAATGAAAGCAATATCCGACGTCTTCCCGGACGCACAAAATTTCCTATGTACATATCATATACGTAATAATGTGATAAAAACTTGCCATGCCTTGTTTGAACCCGCAAAGGCGGATATTAAGAAGAGAATGATGGTACAACTAGAGGAAGATGTTCGAAAGAACAAACTATCCCCCGAAGATGAAGAAGATGAGAGAGGCAAGATAAAGGAGCGAGTGGACAAAGAACATGTGGAAAATCATAAAAAGTGGTTGGAATTTCTAAGAGATTGGGAGAAAGTTTATTGGTCTCTTACCAAGGTTATGTACGAAAAGAGATTGGAGAAGTTTATTGCCGATTGGAACGAAGTTTATCCGACCGCCGTCTGGTATTTTCGGACTCAATGGTTAGATAAGTTCAAGGAAAAATTTGTACGTGCATGGACAAACCGGTATAGACACTTCAAGACGGAAGCAACTAGTGCAGCTGAGGCCACTCATGGGAGATTTAAAGATCTCATCCAGTCCGGTCAAGGCAATGTGGTTACGGCCACCGAGGCAATGGAATAATACTTTAAGCAAGATATCAATAGGATCAAGGAGGCTTTTGAGAAAATCTCAATGGAAAGGATGAATTCATTTCTTCGTTATGGTAACTTTCTCCAAGGAATAGAATTCAACGTCTCTCATTGGGCAATAAAACATATGATGAGACAAATGGAATATGAGAAAAATTACGAAAACCTAGGGTGATGTGTGTATTTGTCCCGACATGTCTTCATTGGGGCTTCCATGTTGTCATATGCTTGTGAAGTATGAAGAACGATACCTATTGAGGTTATTGATCCATTTTGGAAGCAACTATCTTTCGACCCTCCCCCTTCGGGGAGATCCCGGGCAATCTCCATGGGATACGAACGAAGCAAAGGAATTCTTCGAAGCATACTCACGTGGCACCTCGGTAAGCTGACAAGTCTTGTTGAGCCAACTAAGGCTAATTACTCGTCCATGGATCGCACAAAGCGAAGAGCCAAGAAAGGGAGATCCAAAAGAAAGACCACAAACTAAAACAAAAAGGAAAAAACAAAGAGTAGAATTGAAAGAAATGACTCAACGTGAAGAAGAACTCGCGGCAAGTAAGAAACGAGATCTAACCGCATGTGAGATTTCGGAACAAAGGTTCGTGGAAGCGCAGGTTCCAAACAAAGAGGTAGGCCGAGGAAGGAACCGCTAAGTCAACAACAAACGCAGGAATCCGTATCCACACCAAAAGCCAACTCATCGAAGGTTCCAAATAAGAGGGGTAGGCCGCCAAAGGTATCATCATCCAGTGATAAAGAGCAACAAGGTGAGCATTCCGAAGCCATATCCATAGTCAATCTAGCAGAGCTTCCAAGGAAAAGGGGTAGGCCGCCAAAGGTATCATCATCAAGTGACAAAGAACAACAAGGTGAGCATTCTGAAGCCATACCCATAGTCGATCTAGCGGAGGTTCCAAGGAAAAGGGGTAGGCCGCCAAAGGTATCATCATCAAGTGACAAAGAACAACAAGGTGAGCATTCCGAAGCCATACCCATAGTCGATCTAGCGGAGGTTCCAAGGAAAAGGGGTAGGCCTCCAAAGGTATCATCATCAAGTGACAAAGAACAACGAGGTGACGAGGCTAAGGTGGTGACAAACCAAAGTGATAGCAAAGTTGACGTAGTTTTAGTTCGAATGAGAAGGGGTAGGCCAAGGAAGTACGGACTCCCATCACATATCGAAGACATTGCAAGTGTAGAGATTGCAGAGGATGGTTTGGATATATTATTGTTACAAAAGGGTAATATGAAGATGTATAAGGATCCCAGAACAGGTAGGACAATTAGAAGTTATCATACCAAGATACAGTCTTACATAGACCAACTTTCTGAGGTTATTCGCGATTATATTTTATATACGGATGATGTTGACGGAGATGGAAATTGTGGGTATCATGCTGTGACTGAACAATTAGGAATCTTTGACACGGCGGTTAGTAGAGGTATGACACCATGCCAATATGCTAGAATGAGGATGGCCGAACAACTTGTGAACAAAAGTAGCTTTTATGAGCAATTGGTTGGTGTAGGCGAGGGGTTTGATGATATGCATGCTCAAGTATTGGGGCCCGAACAACATATGAACTTTCTTCCTTCTCCGAATATTGGATGAGAATGCCGCTTTGTGGGCATCCGGTATGATACATTTAGATGTGTTTTTCATTATTTTACCCCCATCGTAGAATGTACATTTACCCCAAAGTGGCAAAAATGCGAAGGATCCCTTAAAAGAGAAGAGTTGTTTTGGCGTTCGTGAACGGTAATCATTTCGTTATTCTAAAACTCAAAGAAAATTGTCCATTGCCACTGTTTGTGGGATGATTAAAAACAAGGCTCTAGATCCCAATATCCTGGAAGGGATGGATGGCATTGTATGAGGAGAATCACCAATTTTGGGATGAGTTGGCCTTATCAAAAAAACCTCTCCAAAAGGAGAAGATGCAACTTCATACGTGTGGAAGAGACGATGAGTAATTTTAATGTATGTGGTTCACTAGTACGCAACATTTTCTTTTTTTGGAAGTGTGAATTGTAAACATTAAATCATATTTTGATGCCCGTGCCGTCATAGTTGTGTTTTATATTGGCTACTCCAGAACTTGTTTACCGGCGTAGAATCTTGTTTGAACCCATGCCGGATATGTGGAAAAAACTTCCAGAGAAATCAATGACATTTCCGGCATTGACATTAACCTCATTACTGTGCCGGTTTTCTGTCAAAATCATATTTATCATGGAGATTACAGAAACCGGCATAGTATCCAAACACAAGTAAATGCCGGAACTCTGTCATTTAGAGAACCGGCATTGTGTTTATTGTTCTCGAGCATGCCGGTTATCAAGAAAAACTTAGAAATTTAGGTGATCTGGGCACAATCAATCAAACTATGTAAAAGAGGTAATTTGACACAAATTTATCAACATAATAAATATAATAAAAATACTAGATTGTATACAAGAACAAACTCCTAAGTTTTGTGGTTCCAAACCGAAAACAAATCAAACATAAACGAAGTCAAGCAAAGAGTTTAGGAAGACACACAAGCAAACACATTGTTCAAGACTCACAAACAAACATAAACCAACACTAGATTGTTCAAACCAAACTAATACTATAGAATAAACACACGATCACTCGGTTCTTGGCTTCTTCTCACCCTCTTCTTCCTTTCGCCCCACAAGTCTTTTGCCTTCGGATCTTCAATTTTGTTCATCTTTTGCTCGACGTTCTCCATTTCTTTATGGGTCAGCACCTCTCCTTTCTTGTTCTTTTTCTTAAAGAACTTTGACAAATTTCCAATCCGCTAACGCCGTTAAGGAAATTTTAAACATGTACTGGTATGTTCGATTGTATAAGTTCATAGACATAGATTAAAAGAATGGCAATGAACAAGACATATGTACCAACAACGTAACGAGCTGTACAAGTGCGGGTACATTTTCGGAGTTGTGGAGGCATGTCTTTGGTGGTGGAGGAACAACTACTATATCCGGCGTACAACATAAGGATGCGTGAACTTCCGATGGCCTCTTAGGAAGGCTGGTTCACTCTCATAACCGTTCTCAGCCGATTCCCAATCAGCCCTATCCAACAAAAGTCCTTTTTCTTCCCTTTCACTCCAATGTGCAAGAATAGGTTTTGGGTCGTAAACCACGAGAGTATGGTTATCACTTGATTGGCATTGAGGAAAGTCATGAGAGAATTTCTGATAAGATGAATCCGTGAGATCTTTCTTCTTGTACCCAAGTTGGCGCATTACACGACGAGGGTTGTGCATAACAAATCCTTTTGGATGAAATAACGGTCCGTTGTAAAATGAAACATTATCACACCGTTGAAAGTGAACTCCTATGGCATTCCTATATGGATCAAACACTACATCTTGGACATCCACCGAGTCCAAAGCCAATCTCGTTGCTAATAACCGGTTTTTGTTATTGGGCCTTGGGGTATTGTCGAAGTAGTATTTCTGACCTAGAGGCCTATTCTCTTGATATTCAGTGAAAATCTTCAATCCTTTATACCGTGTGAACAATTTTGTGAAGTGTTCATAAGCCCACACCTACATGTAATGAAAGATCGTTCCAATGAAATGTATAAGAAAATTAATAATTGGAAACTAACAAATTTAATCAAAAAAATAAGTAGTTGACTATACCTGGAGTACAGTGAAATTCCCATAAAATTGACGGGCGTTCGCATTATATGCTCGACGCATTTCTGCCAAAAAATGTGCCAAGAAAGCAATGCCCCATGAATACTCATGAACCTTTTCCAAAGGATCCAAGTATTGTAGGTTGTTCATATGCACCTTATTACCATTGGCGTCAGGGAATATAGTTGTGCCCAAGATGAACAACATATAAGCCATGGCGAGTTCTTTGGACTTGTTCGGGATTCAATTCCTTGTTCTTCGTGTTCCCAAACAATTCAACGAGTTTGACGAATGTGATAGTCTTTGTCTGGGAACGCCTAGTCTTGTACATATTTTCCAAAGTGGTTTCCTTGTCCCATCCAAACAACTTTTTAGTCAGTTCATAGATCTTGTCCCATTCCAAGTCCTTAGAGTCATCTCCTACCTTAACGGGTTTCCCAAGAACCTCAAGACCTATTATCCTTTGGACATCTTCAGGGATGATTGTCATCTTGATGCGTGTCGTTAACCACAACAAATTAATCAATATTTTTCCACCTAATTAACAAGTAATACAGTGTAGTCAAGTTCGTTCCCACGAGGAGCAAGAGATTCTAGTTGTAAAAATTATCACAAAAGGGGGGTGTAAAGCAAAAGAAAGTAAACAAAGCAATTAAAATATAGAGTTGAAATCAATAAGAGAGACAAGATCAAGGAATCCTTCTTCGTTGCAAAACAATGAATCAAGTTATGTTCTTTTCTACTTGTTATAAGTCACAGATTATCACCAACCGTAGGTAAAAATGTAGATCGGTGCTAAACCCCTAAATCCCTTGTATCACGGGACACTCGAAGTTCTCGACTACCGGATTCGATTTACCAAACCACCTAGTAGTAGATCACTCAAGATGTAATTTAAATAAACGCATTAAGATTTATGAACTTATTAGGTTGATATTAGTAGTTAGACTCTTAGATCAAGGTCTACTTGCTAACGTTGTTTTCACACACAATTGCTCCACGGAATCCCTCTGCAAGGTCTTGTGTTTGCTACTTATGTAAAGAGTCAAGAAACGATTACTTATCCCCTAACTTTCACTAGCTTTAGATCAAATTAACAAATCAATTTAGCGTGCACTCTAAACAATCTATCAATTAACCATGAATGTATAAACATTCCTATTAGTAAAAATAAACGATAATCATGTGAAAAATTTCAAGATAGAATTGAAAACAAAAATCAAATCATATATTAAGAACTAGGAATTCATCCTCAATCAATAAGAAAATTAGCTACTCATGCTAAAGAGTTCACACAAAGAATAAAGAAAAGAAAAGTGTTGTGTGTGTAGAGAGGTGTGTAAAAGATGTAGAAAACTTCTATATTTATAGGCTTCAATATTCTCCAAATCTTCCAAGGAATAGAATCCCTTTCCTTTAGCAATTCAATTTCCAAGTTCAAGCCTTTCTCAAATCTTCCATCTTCTCTTTCCAAATTTGAACCCAATTCCACAAACCCATGAGTTTAGATGATTCTAGAGAATTCTTCACAAATTTTCATCCAATTTCCAAATCTAAGTCTTCACACCCATGAGAAGAATCCACACAAAATTCTATCGTTATTTTGGTATAGCCGGGGTGAGTTGGATCGGCTTCTGGATCGGTCATCTGAATCGATGAGTTGACTCGCCAGAATAGAAAATCGGCCGAGTTCTGTTTGTTTATAGGATTTGCTCAGGCCAAATTCAGGCCGTTCTAGTGTCTTCTCCTGTTAAGAATCCTACACATACATCTAAGAAATTCTTCCATTCTTTCAACAGAGCTTCAGCTGTATTTACTCAAGTCAGCACCAACATATCCGCATTCAACCACCAACTCTGTAACAGCTTCAGATCCTCCATCTTAATTCCCTGCTACCACAACCATCAACTGTTTCTTCTTGTTTACTTATTCTAACCCATTGAACGCCATATCTGATTCTTGTGCTTCTTCATATCCTAACTCAACAGCAACAGGGTCTTCTAATTTCTCAGCTACAATGCCAGACATGTAGCTTAATCAAACATAGCGGCAACCTTCTTTATTCATCTTCAATTGCAGCTGCATCAATTTCACTACCAACAGCTGCTTCTTTCTTTGTTCTCTCTAACACACAGCTAACACCATCTCTGATTCTCAATAATCTCCCAATTCATTCCATCTTCTTTTTATTTCAAATAAAACCCACAGATCCCCTTTTAAGCTTGTCTCAATTCAACACAACAACGATTCACCATACTCAGATCGAATCCCTAGTTGCAGTGACAACCAACAACATCAATCTCTCCTCAATTCACAGGAAATCCCTAAATCATCAAAATCTCAGCTCGACCACAGACCCATCTCCTCTGCTCTACTAAATCTCGACCGCAACATCCATGGTTGTAAATTCAATTTTAATTTCTTGATTCGACTGAGCAACAACAAAACCCTGAGTTAGCTTCTTCTTCTCTCAATCTTGAACTCATCAGCAAACCCATTTCCAATTGCAGAGATTTCTCTCCCTGCCTATTTCTTCATCTCGATTCAACCACAGACCCATCTGTTTCATAGAAACGGCAAACCCTAACTGCAATTTTGAATTTAAACTGAACCCAGCTCCAATTTCATCACCTTCAATTTCTCGATCTCAACAATAGTAACAGCAACCATGACTGCTTTTCTTCCTCACTCTGTTTATGAAATATGAATGAGAGGAAACATCTCTCGATTTTTAGGGTATAGGCATTAGGGATGGTTGGATGGATGGTTACACCCCAAGGATAGGGACCACCCCACTCATTAGCTAAGGGCCATCCTGATTGGCAACCCCTTAACCTCAGCTGGTTTGTGTCTAGTATTCCTCCCAAAAGAGTTGCCCCTAAACCTTGACTGGGCTCCATATATCAATCGCCTGTAAAATGACCTTTTTGCCATTTTGGCTCAAATTGGGTGATTTCTTCTTCAGTTCCTCCGTGCGACTCCAAAGTAGCTATAAAACTCAAAACAGGCGTAAAATACATAATTTACAAGAAAAATAGCAAAGAAAGCATAAACAATAGATAGTAAATAGGATGTATTCTACACCCTATCAAATTCCCCACACTTAGACTTTGCTAGTCCTCGACCAAGTCAAACTAAAAACTCACAACTTCAAAGCTGTTCAAGCGTCCCAAGCATCCAAAGAGTTATGAGGACATAGAGTTTCGCATGCTAGTAATAAGAAGTTATAAATACTAAAGAACATATTCTCATTCTTAAATGTTGAGTGAGAAATAACCACACCATAATGAGAGAACACGTGTTTGAGAAACGATCAATAAGCATTTCGCCTCGACTTCGCCTCACCAAAAAGGATTTTATGATAATTGCACTCAAAAAGATGGCTTTTTATGGGTCTCACATGTGTGCGGGTAGGAATGAAGATGTAAATCGCAACACGTTGAATGGTGGGAAGGACAACTTCCGAGATATTTTTAAAAACCACATCTTTTAACATTTTGAAAAACCATTTTTCGGACGATCTCTAAGAAAGGAAATCAACCACTATTATCGAGGATGAGATTACTTACTCACCTTCACATCCGATCGCCAATTATGATAACACCACTCTCACGACATCCAATAGAAACGTCTTCCGCTCCTCGTCTCGATCTCCTTGGTCTTCGTCTTCGGTTTCAACTATTAATGATAAACTCTCGAATTTCATAAATCCTCAACAATTTGTAACACTTTTTACCTTAAATCCTTGTCGCTTGAAACTTCCTTATAGATTTTCCTTCCCCACGGCTTATTAAATAAATAAAAACAAATATTTCTCTTCTTTTTTTTTTAATCTTTTTTTTTTTTTTTTTTTTTTTTTGATAACAAGAGAAATATAACAAAGTGAAAATAAAACAAACCGTGTCCGTGGGAGAAGTATTTTACCGCTTGATTCTTCACAACTTGTATCGTCTCGAAATCATAAACTTCAACAATTCTCACCTTTTAATTTTCTTCGCTCTTGTGAATAAGTCTTCATACTTGAATATAAAATTACCTCATTGTATTGTAAGTCCTCAACATATAATTAAAAATCTGCCCTTTGTATGTTGCTTTACTTGAATATTAAATTTTCTCTTTTTCTCGTTCCGTTGCTTGTAAACCTTGAACGTGTTCAACTTTCTTTGTAGATTTTGATGTCGCTCCTTGTTGATGATGATGGTGTTTCTATGGATCCGTTGTTGTGGAGAGAATGGTGCTAACTGCAAATAGAACTACAAGAAGGAGGCTTTCATCTATAGGCGTCACCCTTATGATTGACAAAATTAGCACTCAAGAGATCAAAGAGTAGTGCTTCTATTGGTGGGAGGTTGGGTAGCTCACCATTCTACCCGGAATTAACGTACGGTGAGACACACTCAAAAGAAAGCTCTTTAGTAGATGGAAAAATTTCTGGTCGGTGCCTCACATGATATGAATACGGGTAGTCTCCACTAATGATTGATCAGCAACTCTAATAATGCATTTCTCCTTGCACCAAATTTGCATCACCGGCATGATTAAATCCATTATTTAACACTCTAACAAGCAAGAAATCTGAATGTAGTTCTCTAACATTTCCAAGTTCAATTATGTCGGTCAGAATCTCTATGTAAACATACCTAGAAGTATGCTAGTGACTCTAAAATCTCTAAAAGTTGGAGGTTTTATGTAAAACTTTTTTTTTTTTTTAATTTTTTAATTTTTTTAAAATACATGCTTAACCACTCCCCCACACTTAAACCTTACATTGTCCCCAATGTAATTGAATCGTCCTAGTAAAGTCAAGGTGGGAAATTTTAACATGATATGGAACAAGAAAAAATAAACAAAAATAAAAAGCAAAAGGATAAGAGATACAAAACCTATGGGTTGCCTCCCATTAAGCGCTTGTTTTAAAGTCGACGTCCCGACTTAGCTCTTGCTAGATTCATTATCCCGGATCAATCGTTTTCATGGGAAAACATGACTTCACATCACTAGGGTACCTCATTGTCTCAAAGATATTGAAGTGGATGAGTGTACCATCAAACTCCATAGTCAAGGTGCCATTTTGGACATCAATCTTTGTTCCGGCGGTGCTTAAGAATGGTCTACCCAATAACAAAGGTGTAGACTTGGAAGAATTCTCATCATTCATGTCCAAGACATAGAAATCGGCCGGAAATACAAGCTCATTAACCTGCACCAAAACATTCTCAACAATCCCTTTCGGGTAAACATTATATCGGTTAGCAAGTTCAAGAACTACCCCGGTCTCTTTAAGAGGACCAAGATTCAAAGAATCATAAATCGAGGAAGGCATAACATTAACTGATGCTCCCAAATCAAGTAAAGCTCGAGTAAACCTTGTTTTACCAATTGTGCAAGGTATAGTGAAACTACCGGGGTCTTTCAATTTAGGTGGGAGTTTCTTGAGAATGAACGCCGAAGCATTCTCCCCCACACTCATGACTTCATTCCCTTTTAACCTTTTCTTCTTCATGCACAACTCCTTTAAGAACTTTGCACAACGAGGAATGTGACGAATAGCTTCAATGAGTGGAATATTGACTTGTACTTTCTTAAGGATGTCCCAAATATCCATGTATTCCAATTCTTTCCTTGACTTAGCAAATCGGCTAGGAAATGGGGGTGGAGTTGTGAAAGTAGGAACCGTCTCCTTGGGTAAGTTGGTTGGGGATGTATTCTCCTTCGGTGCGGTTTCAATTTCCTATTTCTCATCATACACCTTATCTTGTTGATTTGGTTGCTCCACTTGTTTCCCACTCCTTAAAGTGATCGCATTAACGCTCTCTCTTGGATTAACAAATGGTTGTGAAGGAAGCTTTGTGGACGCTTGAGCTTTCAATAGGTTCACAACGGTCGCCAATTGCCCCACTTGAATTTGTAAATCCTTGATTGCCGAATCGGTCTTTTGTTGTTGTTGTTGAACCAAAGTGGTGATACCTTGCATACCTTGCATAAATGCGTTGAGCTTGTCATCAATTGAAGAATCTTTCTCCTTGACTTGTTGTGGTTGGAATTGTTGTTGAGGTTGGAAGCGTGATTGTTGGAAACCACCTTGTTGCTCATATGGATTGGGAATTGCCGCTTGCTTATTTGCATAGCTAAAGTTAGGATGATCCTTCCACCCGGGATTGTAAGTATTCGAGTATGGATCGTACCTTGGCCTTTGATTTGGATATAAAGCATTTACTTGTTTGGTCTCACCATCTGGAATAATTACCGCGGCCATTCTTTGCATTACCCTCTCTATGTTCCCCATCCTTTGATCAAGATGTGATGATAAATTACTAACTTCATGCACCGACCTAATCATTGGTTCACCTCTTTTATAAAATTGTTGCGAGTTTGCCGCCATGCTTTCAATCAACTCGGTAGCTTGGGAAACCGTCTTGTTCACTAGTGCACCACCACCCGCGGCGTCAAGAAGAGATCTATCACTTGGTTGGAGTCCTTCGTAGAAGTATTGGAGTATCATAACGTCACTAAATTGATGATGTGGACATCTTGCCACCAATCTCTTATATCGCTCCCAACATTCATACAATGACTCTCCCACATTTTGCTTCATCCCACAAATCTCCTTGCGAATTTGAGTAGCTTTCGATGCGGG
Organism: Papaver armeniacum; assembly: GCA_023531295.1. NCBI lineage: Eukaryota > Viridiplantae > Streptophyta > Magnoliopsida > Ranunculales > Papaveraceae > Papaver > Papaver armeniacum. The sequence continues at coordinate 285,869 of JAJJWW010018369.1, forward strand.
AAAATATCTCTCGAGAAATAGTTTCTTCATCCCATTCCATGTTGTGATACTTCCGGAAGGCAAATAATACAACCATTCCTTAGCATTGCCCGCCAAACAAAACGGGAAAGCTTTAAACATTGCTCCATCCTCATTATTCTCCGGTGGAAGCATGGCCACCACTATGGTATAAAAGTCCATAAGATGTTTGTTTGGATCTTCATTCACCATGCCATGAAACTTTGGTAACTTTCTAATCAACCCCGGCTTGATCTCGAAGGTTGAGTCGGTTTGGATACACCATTGTTGTGTATCGAGCTTGTGAGAAGCTAGGTCCTTGAGTGTACGATTAGCCATTGCTTCTTCTTCTAGGTCCAAATATGCGAACTCACTTGATGAAGAATGAGGAAGCTGAGTGTTAACCGCTCGAATGAAATCCTTTAGTTGAGTGCCGGATCGAAGACGTATAGGACTCGGTCTGCCCTCTCCAAGCATTCACCAAAGGTGTAGCACCTGAAACAATATTCTCGAAAACTAAGTTAGAAACGGTATAGAATCTAACAAAGCAAGAATAAAGTAAAAAGAAAAATAAAAACAACTAAAATCGTCCGCTGCTCCCCGGCAACGGCGCCAAAATTTGATGCGTGTCGTTAACCACAACAAATTAATCAATATTTTTCCACCTAATTAACAAGTAATATAGTGTAGTCAAGTTCGTTCCCACGAGGAGCAAGAGATTCTAGTTGTAAAAATTGTCACAAAAGGGGGGTGTAAAGCAAAAGAAAGTAAACAAAGCAATTAAAATATAGAGTTGAAATCAATAAGAGAGACAAGATCAAGGAATCCTTCTTCGTTGCAAAACAATGAATCAAGTTATGTTCTTTTCTACTTGTTATAAGTCACAGATTATCACCAACCGTAGGTAAAGCAGCTAGATTAGTGTTAAACCCCTAAATCCCTCAGTATCACGGGACACTAAGTTCTCGACTACCGGATTCTATTTACCAAACCACCTAGTAGTAGATCACTCAAGATGTAATTTAAATAAACGCATTAAGATTTATGAACTTATTAGGTTGATATTAGTAGTTAGACTCTTAGATCAAGGTCTACTTGCTAACGTTGTTTTCACACACAATTGCTCCACGGAATCCCTCCGCATGGTCTTGTGTTTGCTACTTATGTAAAGAGTCAAGAAATGATTACTTATCCCCTAACTTTCACTAGCTTTAGATCAAATTAACAAATAAATTTAGCGTGCACTCTAAACAATCTATCAATTAACCATGAATGTATAAACATTCCTATTAGTAAAAACAAACGATAATCATGTGAAAAATTTCAAGATAGAATTGAAAACAAAACTCAAATCATATATTAAGAACTAGGAATTCATCCTCAATCAATAAGAAAATTAGCTACTCATGCTCAAGAGTTCACACAAAGAATAAAGAAAAGAAAAGTGTTGTGTGTGTAGAGAGGTGTGTAAAAGATGTAGAAAACTTCTCTATTTATAGGCTTCAATATTCTCCAAATCTTCCAAGGAATAGAATCCCTTTCCTTTAGCAATTCAATTTCCAAGTCCAAGCCTTTCTCAAATCTTCCATCTTCTCTTTCCAAATTTGAACCCAATTCCACAAACCCATGAGTTTAGATGATTCTAGAGTATTCTTCACAAATTTTCATCCAATTTCCAAATCTAAGTATTCACACCCATGAGAAGAATCCACACAAAATTCTGTTATTTTGGTCGCCGGAAAAATCCTGGTATTCACCGGAATCCGGCCAGAAAAGTCGTCGCCGGCCACTTGAAATTTTCTTTTCCGCTGACGGAATATTCCGTTATGATATGACAAATAACACAAACTGATACCGCGTTAGTCAACCGGGTCAAAGGGAGTAAGTCACCACCGAAGTCAAGACGAGTCAAATGTCTTGATATTACCGACCGGGTTTAACTGGGGTGAGTTGGATCGGCCTACGGATCGGTCATCGAATCGATGAGTTGACTCGCTTGAGAATAGAAAATCTAGGAGTTCTGTTTGTTTATAGGATTTGCCTCAAAGCCAAATTCAGTGCCGTTCTAGTGTCTTCCTCGTTAAGAATCCTACACATACATCTAAGAAATTCTTCCATTGTTGCAACAAGAGCTTCACTGTATTTACTCAAGTCAGCACCAATATATCCGCATTCAACCACCAACTCAGAATGCCTTCAGATCCTCCATCTTAATTCCCTGCTACCACAACCATCAGCTGTTTCTTCTTGTTTATTTATTCTAACCCATTGAACGCCATATCTGATTCTTGTGCTTCTTCATCTCCTAACTCAACAGCAACAGGGTCTTCTAATTTCTCAGCTACAATGCTGGACTTAGCTTAATCAAACATAGCTAAGTAACCTTCTTTATTCATCTCCAATAAAATTTGATCAATTTCACTACCAATAAATGCTTCTTTCTTTGTTCTCTAACACATAATGCCTAACACCATCTCTGATTCTCAATAATCTCCCAATTTATTCCATCTTCTTTTGATTTCAAATAAAACCCATAGATCCCCTTTTTAGCTTGTCTCAATTCAACACAACAGCGATTCACCATACTCAGATCGAATCCCTAGTTGCAGTGACAACCAACAACATCAATCTCTCCTCAATTCACAGGAAATCCCTAAATCATCAAAATCTCAGCTCGACCATGCACTCCATCTCTCTGCTCTACTAAATCTCGACCGCAACATCCATGGTTGTAAATTCAATTTTAATTTCTTGATTGACCGAGCAACAACAAAACCCCGAGTTAGCTTCTTCTTCTCTCAATCTTGAACTCATCAAGAAAAACCCATTTCCAATTGCGAGAGATTTCTCTCCTCGCCTATTTCTTCATCTCGATTCAACCACAGACCCATCTGTTTCATAGAAACGGCAAACCCTAACTGCAATTTTGAATTTAAACTGAACCCAGCTCCAATTTCATCACCTTCAATTTCTCGATCTCAACAATAGTAACAGCAGCCATGACTGCTTTTCTTCCTCACTCTGTTTATGAAATATGAATGAGAGGAAATATCTCTCGATTTTTAGGGTATAGGCATTAGGGCTGGTTGGATGGATGGTTACACCCCAAGGATAGGGACCACCCCACTCATTAACTAAGGGCCATCCTGATTGGCAACCCCTTAACCTCAGCTGGTCTGTGTCTAGTATTCCTCCCAAAAGAGTTTCCCCTAAACCTTGACTGGGCTCCATATATCAATCGCCTGTAAAATGACCTTTTTGCCCTTTTGGCTCAAATTGGGTGATTTCTTCTTCAGTTCCTCCGTGCGACTCCAAAGTAGCTATAAAACTCCAAACAGGCGTAAAATACATAATTTACAAGAAAAATAACAAAGAAAGCATAAACAATAGATAGTAAATAGGATGTATTCTACACCCTATCACATCTCGCCAAAAGGAAAATGCATGGTATCAGTTTCACCATAAAACCTCTCCAAAAAGCAGTTTGTCGTGACGGTATCAGTGGCCACATAATTTTTTATCGCGGGATACAACCCAGATGCTTTGACTACATCTTTAACGTCACACACTCAAGCTTCAAAGGCCATACATCCGATTGTTGATGGCGGCTAACACTAAGGCATTCTTGTGGTCCTATAAAAACACACCGAAGTAAATTACATTCACTTGATCATGAGTATAAATAATATAATAACAAGATGCAAACGTCTTACATAATTTTGATATATCCGGCGAGCCCAAGAGTGTTTGTAGGCAAATAAGAGTTGTGTGTTTATCGGTTCACCCTAATATTTGCCATCATCGCGGTCTCCGGAATCATGTCACACTTATCAGAAAGTGGGTGGGGTGCCTTTTCATTATCCTTGGGGCTTCAACTACGACATCGGTCGTCCTAAGCCACCGCTTGTGAGGATGAGCCACCGCTCGTTCGGCATAAGATATGTTTCCCACTCATCATCATCATCACTGCTGGTTGGGTAGCTTATAGGTTGATCCCGACTCGTGACCTTAGCAAATGAGCCAGGATCGTGACGGCCACGTCGAGAAGACTTAATTGTTGCTTCTAAAACAACTTTGCCTTTTCTTTTGTTCTGTTCTGCTGCTCTAGACCTATTTTCCAATATGTAAACTGAGTTATATAATGACAACCGGCATAGAAATCGAACGTAACATAAGTTCCGGCATAGGTGCCGGCATTCTAATCAATTTAAATAGTGGAAATTGAATTATTGTCCTTACTTCTGATGGGCCTTCACAAATATTCCTAACAGATTTTATAAATATCCCTAGTGGCATAATTGAAAATTTCAATAAAAATATAATTCATAATATCCCTTATTTAACCTTTCCCTTCTTTCTTCCCCTTCTTCGTTTCATCAGCAGATAAAAATCACCCGAACCGACGACCACCAATTCCATCGCTGCAACCACCACCATCGTCTCTATCAACGCAACGACAACCAACACCACCAGAACCACCACTACCGTCTCCATCGTTACCATTCGGATTTGAGATTTAAATCAATTGAATGTTTTAATTAACAAATTGAGATCCCGAAATTTGTGAAAACTAATTTTACGAATTTGTAAAAGCGATCGATCGGGTTTGTATCGAAATCCTAGAAATCACCATTTAATTTGATGGAAGTAAGTTAATGGATGCTTATGAGGTTAGAGATTGTGGGATAGTGTAGGGCGTTTCCTACAAAACCCACTTTACTAATTTCTCAAGTCTTTTTTGCTAGCTATGTTCGATGATCTTTCTAGTTCATTCTTTTGTCTCTTATCAGTTTCTTTAAGTGCTAAATTGGCTGTCGTAAAATGATTGCTGGAAATCTTGAGCCTGCAAGAAAAAGAAGTGGTGGATTAAGAACGAAACAAATGGAAGAGGATCTTGTCGTGGAAGTTAGACTTTTTATTAGTTAACGCCAGGGATAATGTACTCTACTGTTCTAAGATCTTGAAAAATCCAAAAAACTATTTTTTTTTCTTTCTTCTTTTGATTGTTCTTTTGTTACTATCTCTCTACTTGGTTGTATCCATCTCTAGTTTTCTCTTCACCGCCACCGCCACCGCCACCACCACCTGAAGTGAAATCTATCATCATCATATGGCAAGTTTTTTCAAAGAGGCTTTGAAATGTCTTTGTGGAGATAATCAATGGTTTTATGCTATTTTCTCGGAAGATGGGTATTCATAATCCAAGGTCGAAGAATCGGTTCATTACATTTTCATTTTTCTAGCTTCAATTATGTTTTTGTTGTAATTTTGTGATTTTGATTAAATTTGGTCTCTTTTTAGAGAAACTATTGGATATTGTTTTGTTCCTTAGTGGTAACTTTTTATCCTTTTTTGAATCTCTCTGTGATACTTGGTGTCTTTTTCTGGTTTTCGGATGTTTGTGGTGGAATTTGAGTGTGATTGTGGTGGAGATTGGGTGTGATTTTAGTTGCATTTGTTGATGGTGTTCTAGGTATAGAAATTGTCCTTTCAGTAAACCTACTTGCTTCAGTTTTTACGGGATCAACTATGGTTGTTGATCCATCTATGGGATTAACTCTTGTTGTTGACCCAATTTTTTATGGGATCAACTACGGTTGTTGATCCATCTATGGGATCAACTCCTGTTGTTGACCCAATTTTTATGGGATCAACTACTCGTTGTTGATCCTTTCAACTCCTATTGTTGACAATATTTCCTTGGATAAGTATAATCATGCTTGTAGATTAAATCTTGTTTGTAGGTTAAATCATGTAAATTTCTTCCAATGTTGAACTTGTGGTGCAATGGTAGCATGACTGACTCCATGTCAGATGATGCGTGTTCGACTCACGCCAAGTTCACTCCATTTTACATGGATCAACTATCATTATTGATCCAATTTTACATGGATCAACTTCCATTGTTGATCCAATTTTAGTGGATCAACAATGGAAGTTTATCCACTAAATTGGATCAACTTCTACCGTTGATTCTTTTTTTTGATCAAATCTTTTGTTGGTTCTATTTTTATTTGGATCAACTACTATTGTTGATCCAAAAATATCTAAACCACCGGCGGTGGCGGCGGCGGCGGTGGTGGTGGCGGCGACGACGACGGACTAGTGGTGGAGGAGGACTGTTGGTGGTGTAATGGTGGTGGTGGAGGACTAGTGGTGGTGTAATGGTGGCGGTGAAGGAGTGGTGGTGGAATCACTACAACAAAACATACGTTTAGTGACAAAATTTTATATGACCAATAAAATTTTGTCTGCAAATCTAGTGTTTAGGGAGGAATATTTTTGGTCACCATATATATTTTTTCCGCGACAAACGGTAAATTTAGTCTTTAAAGTTGTCGCCAGTAAATTTTTGTGACCAAATATAGTGACCAAACTTGTCTCCGTCTCGAATATTTTTTTGTGACCAAATATAGTGACCAATTATGTCTTTGTCTCTAAATATTTATTTGTGACCAATTATTTTGGTCACGAAATTGGTTTATAGCGACAAAGGAAAATTATAGTCTCCAAACATATTATTTCCAACGATCCAATACTTTTGTCCCCGAATGCATCTTACAATCGACAAAATTAGTTTGTCGCGAAATGAATGCCCGTCAATTAAGGATTTTGCCGTTAGAACTGTTAGTATCCAAACAAATTGTTGTCGCAAATGGTGTTTTCTACCGACGGAAAAAAAGTTGGTCTCGAAAAACTATTGTCGACAACGTGTAACTTTTGTCCTTATATCTATTTACGCAGACAAAATTAGTTTGTTGCCGAAATGAATGCCCGTCAAATAAGGATTTTGCCGTTAGAACTATTAGTATCCAAAAAAAAAAATTGACGCAAATGGATTGTTTTCTACTAACAAAAAAAATATTGGTCTCAGAAAAACTATTGCTGACAACGTGTAACTTTTGTCTATTTATCTATTTATGCAGACAAAAATTAATTCGTTTCGGAAAAACTATCGCGGACAACGTGTGACTTTTGTCCCTATGTCTATTTATGAGACAAAAATTAATTCGTCATCCAAATGAATACGAAGCAAATCTGAAATTCTGTCGTTAAAATTTTGTTAGCGGCAAGACAAATTGTGGTATGTAAATCCGAATATTTCGCGACTCAAATATGACTCTTCACAGAATAATCGCTGACTGCTAGTGACGCGAATCTGATGATTGTATTTGATCATTGCTCCCTTCAGCAGCTTCAGACTTGGGAAATATATAGCGTACAGAAACTGAAACCATAATTTGCCTTGATTAAGTCCCAACATAAGAGTCGGCTCACTGCCGATGAAATTACCCCAAAAGACATGGAATTCTGCACACAAACAAGCATTAGATGGCCAGCACACAACCAAGCCTTGATTAAGTCCCAACATAAGGGTAATATGGTCATTTTCACAATTAAGAATATTTACTTTATTTATTTATGATAAGGGTAGTCTGGTCATTTTCACAGTCTCTGTAATATTTATTATACTAATTTCCATGAAGGGTAATATGGTCATTTTCACAGTCAATAATATTTAATTTACTTATTTCCGATAAGGGTAGTCGGGTCATTTTCACTGTCTCCATAGTATTTATTGCCCTAATTTCCATTAAGGGAAATATGGTCATTTTTACAGTCAGTAATATTTACTTTATTTATTTCTTATAAGGGTAGTCTAGTCATTTTCACAGTCTCAATAATATTTTTGAACTAATTTGCAAAGTGAGGGTAATATGGTCATTTTCACAGTCTTCAAAATTTTTATTGCATTTATTCCGATGAGGGTAGTATGGTCATGTTCAATTCGATATATTTCGTAGTCGACCATCGTAACGAGAAACTCCGATTTACTTAGTAATCTTTGAACATGTGATGTTCAATTTCGATATATTTCGTCTCCAGTTCATCCGAACGAGAAACTCCGATTTACTCTAGTAATCTTTGAACAAGTGATGTTCAATTATGATATATTTCGTCCCTATTCATCGTAACGAAACTCGCGTCTTATCAGAGTAATCTTTGAACCCGTGATGTTCAATTCGATATATTTCGTCTTGATTCATTCGAACGAGAAACTGAGTCTTACTCTAGTAATCTTTGAACCTCGTGATGTTCAATTCGGATATATTTCGTCTCCAGTTCATCCGAACGAGAAACTCGGGTCTTACTCTAGTAATCTTTTAACTCGTGATGTTCAATTGATATATTTCGTCTCCGGTTCATCCGAACGAGAACTCGTGTCCAGCTCTAGTAATCTTTGAACCTGTGATGCTCAATTCGATATATTTCGTCTTCGGTTCATCCGAACGAGAAACTCAGTCTTACTCTAGTAATGTTTGAACTCGTGATGTTCAATTCGGTGAATATTCCGAAGGAATCTTATCATAAATGGATGGATTCATCGTTCTTACGAAGTTTCCGACTTATAGTAGTCCACTAACGGGTGTTCCGATACGGAGCCGAGTTTGCATACAATATGCAAGAATAGGGTTTGTTTAATGTTTGGGAATATTGAAGGAATCTTATCTCGTAAATGGATGGATTCATCGTTTTACGAAGTTTCCAGACTTATAGTAGTCCACTAACTACCAAGTTTCGATCTCTGAGCTATGGTATGCATATAATATGCCAGAATATGGTTTGTTTAATGTTTCAGGGAATATTCCGAAGGAATCTTATCTGCAAATGAATCGACACTGATCTTCATATTTATCGATTTCGATGATGTATCCTGCTAAGTTTGAAGGTTGAACCTCTCGGAGCTTCTTGGTTCATAGTTTATTTGTCGTTATACCACATTTGAAGTTGGAATCAACACTGATCTTCATGTTTATTGGTTTAGATGATGTATCCTGCTAAGTTTGAAGGCTGAACCCTCTCGGAGCTTCTTGGTTCATAGTTTGTTTGTCGTTATGCCACATTTGAAGTTCGAATCAACACTAAGCTTCATATTTATCGATTTAGATGATGTATCCCGCTAAGTTTGAAGGCCGAACCCTCTCTGAGCTTCTTGGTTCATAGTTTGTTTGTCGTTATGCCACATTTGAAGTTCGAATCAACATTAAGCTTCATATTTATCGATTTCTATGATATATCATGCTAAGTTTGAAGTTAGAACCCTCCCAGAGCTTCTTGGCTCATAGTTTGTATGTTGGTATACCACATTTGAAGTTCGAAACACAAAGAAAGCATGAGTTTGTATTAAAGAGAAATCACAAAGAAACACACCAATTATCGAATTCATTTTTCATTTTCCCGATTCATTCTTATACATTTTTTAGATGTTTTTATATCAAAATGTCGAGAACGATGTCCTAAATTTATTAATATTTTTTTGGGATTTTTTTTCATGTCGAAGGTTGATAATTAAACCGAAAACATGAGTTCGTATTAACACAAAGAGAAAGCACAAAGACCTTGATCCGTATGACACTCTCAACTTAAATCTACACCGTCCAAATATTTTCCCAAATATTTTCCTAATCCGTATGACACCATCCTACCACATCTTATCCGTTCAAATTCTTTTAGATAAAACCATTTTTTTTCTCTCACTTATCTTCGTTCACTCAATTTTCTCACGTCTCTCATCTTCTCCTTGTTTCGCCGCCTCGAGGCATCAATTAGATCGTAACATACTCATTATTTTGTGATATCCGACCTTAGTCATGGTAACTTATTCTATTTCGTTCCCTTATGCCCGGATCTTTATGATATTCAAAAGAAGGTATTTTCGGATCTCGCTCTTCATCGGCTTATCTTGGGTTTCTCCTACAATAGTCGATTGATTCTTCAATGATTTGAGGTAATCTCGGTGTCAAAAAATTGATTTTACTTCTAAGCTATCTCCATCAAAGTTAAAGCTAGGGTTTGTTGAGGTTCGTGTGTTTTCTTTTGTAGTCCCAAAATCAATACCAATCATCCGATCATTTGATCGATCTTTTACTTTGAACCTAAATCTAGTCGGATCGCTTTTTTATAGATTCAAAAAAAAAAAAAAAAAAATCGATTTCATTTGGATTCCAAGAAGCCTTTCTCGAATTAGCCTTTTGTAGTCCTTATTCAGCTCTTGGATTTTTAAGCGTAGGCCGTGGGCGATGATGATGTTTCAAGTTAATCTCCTCTTGTTGTCTTGAATCTTTAAACCTGTTGTATGTCCCCCCGGAAGGCAATTTCTTGTGTTGGTGCCTTGATGTTTGTTGGATGGTTCAGGCTTTTTTTGTCGATGTTTTTCTTTGGAAACAATCCCTAGTATAAGGAAAAAAATCCTTACATAGATTAAAGATTTAGCGTTTTTAGATCCAACCATGCTAATCGACATATTTCATTCATCAATGGAGCAACCTGTGGCAGAACCGCAATCTCTACCTTTCAAGGTGGAACTTCACAGATGCAGCATAAGCTGAGCAATTGAGACCTCATTCTGAATTTAAACAGGACTGTGATAAACCATGAGGTCATTTTGCTTTTTTGATATCACAAGAGCAAGCAAATTCTGATCGGGGTGCTAATGGGCCGGTGGAACATCCACCTTTTTAAATATTCTTTCAACATCTTAAGTGTAACAGTAAACTTAGATTTCAAAGCGCTTTTGTAATTAGTTGAGTCTGGATTTGATTCTACTTCAAGACTCAGTTCAAGATATGGATCAAGCCGAAAAACAAAGGAGTGGACAAATATTATTCAGACAGTTTGTCGCAACATCAAGATACAAAGGCATGGATAGCAACCTCAGTCGATTGCATTGAAACCTCTACTCGCCATCCGAGTTACTTTGGACAGTGCAGTGTCCATCAAAAATACAGCTTTTCTTGTGGAAAGCATTGACCGAAGGTTTTTCGACCTTCGAAACCAATATCGGCCCTCGATGCAACTCATATCGGGAGACTGCTATTCTGCCCCTGCATCAAGTTACTGTACAACGTTGGCTTACCAATGTTTTTGTAATTGATGAATCTTGGGGTGTTATACTCCCTCATGTAATAGTCCCTTAGTTTTTTTAATAAATATTATGCTTCAAAAAAAAAAAAATCTTCTCCTTCGTTCACTTACCTTCAGAGAAGAAATAAACGAAGCCATGGCAGCTCCATAGCTCAGAGAAATCGAGAAGATGAAGATTAATTTTCTACTGTGGGTCTGGTGATTTTGAGATGCAGATGACGAAGAAAAGACGATGGAAATTGCTAGAGAGACCAATCTTTCTGTTGATGAAGAAATCAGATCGAGATGAAATGGGGGCAAGAGCTGAAAGAAGATTAGTGATGGGGTAAATTTGAGTTGTCTATTGATGTGGTTGAGAAGAGATCGATATGGATTCTTGAAATCAACAGGGTTTTGATGATTGAATCTGGAGAAACTTAGGGTTCAAATGAATTGATAGTTTGATTTTGGAAAAATCTAGTTTTCCGAAGTGGGAAACTGATCAATTTCTCTTTGATTCATGTTATTAGATCTGCAGCCAAATCAAAGAGAAGGTGAATATATGGAGATGATAGTGCAGTTTATCTCGCTGGTGATGCTAGTACTGAGGTGATGTTCAAAGGGTTTTAATTGTTTCTGAATCTCAGATGCAGTTAGAAGATGAGCTTGAAGTTAGGGTTCTAGTGAAGAACAGCTCTAAGGAGGAACTGAGAAGTTTCTTCTGAGATTGAGGAATCGAATCGACAGGTTTGTTGTTTATTTGTTGAATTTTTAAGTTAATTTTGTCCATGGAGGTTAAAACTTGGAGTTGTGGAACTTTGCTTTGAGCTTCATTTCTTGTTTATTGCGAAAACTGTGAAATTGCAAATGAAATATGGATAAATAGGGTGCATATATTCTGTTCATAGATCTTTAAATGCGTAAATTAGGCGAAGTCGTTTTCATGTACGAAATTCGACCATGTAGGTAGATAAAATCTAGGTGTTGGGTGCCAAAACATGTATAGGATACAGTTACATGTATAGGAGCTAAATTGTCCAGCGAGACCCCAGAAAAATGTAGGCCTTTGCAGTTTGGGTTATGGAATTTTGCTTTGAGTTTCATTTCTTCTTTGATGTATACAAATTGATAATTGTTCCTTTAAAACCCTTATGGTGTACAATTTTTTGAACCCCCCCGAATCGGTCAACTTTGGGGAGCCCCATGGACAACTTGGCAGTCAGGATGGGGACTTGGAAAGACCTCGGGAATGAGTTAGCCAACCCCATGGCGAACTGGGCTGTTCTCGGTTGGTTGTTCGATTAACTCTTTACCAATACTAAATTCTCCTACCTGGTTGTTGGCAGATATGGATGGTGGTGTAACTCCAAGTTTGTTCCCATTACACCGTTGTAAAACTTTGCATCTGGTTTGTATTCGTTTCCCTTTTCTTTGGTATGTTATTATCATCCCATGCCGACTTGGCCTGTTAAGGGTGCTCGAAGATGCTAATTTCTCTAATTCAAGTTGATTAATACTACAGGTTAGGCATGCTCAAGGAGTTCATAATGTAGAAGCTGAAAAGGACGACAGCGCATATCTATCTTACTCACTTTTTGATGCACCTCTTACCCCTCTAGGTTGGAAACAGGTCATTTCTTTGTTCCCGTGTAATTATTTACTTGAATACATGGGTTTATAGTTGGATATCTCTATTTTGTAGACTTCGTGTGGGCTTAACACGAATTGTGATAAACTGATAATATTGAGCAATCTTAACAGGTTGATAATTTGCGAAATCATGTTCATGACTCCGGGCTTATCAAGAAGATTGAGCTGGTAGTTGTATCTCCTATGTTGAGGTAAGATAACCACTTAAAACTGCAATGTGCTATTGCATTGAGAATCAAAATAACCACTAGATAGTGTCGATTTTTTGGATTTTTAGTGAGTAAGTTTTGCAGGGAAGGAAACTGTATGTAACATTTAGTTGTCTTTTTTGATGCAAAGCTTGTCATAAGAGTCATATTGAACTCTACCAGATGGTCCCCCAAGTTACTCTATTAACTGGTGTGGTGGTGTTACTGACTGTAACCACAGAAAACTTGGATTAGTGAAGATTTTATCAATAAATATCCTCTTTTACTGTTGCAGGACAATGCAGACAGCAGTTGGCGTATTTGGTGGCGGAGGATATACCGATGGAATGGATATACTCCCTCTGATGGTGGAAAATGCAGGGAATAACGACCGTTCTGCATTTCGTAGCTATGCCGAGAACATTTGGTATGTAGGAAGCATTCTGTTACTTCTTTTTGCTTCGTTTTGTATCGCATTCGGCCATAGTACATATTTATTCGGGCTGGGTAACATAAATGGGCATGTAAATGGAATAAAAAGCAGCATGAAAAGAAAGCAAGCGATATCTGCTTTTGTATGTGTTCTATATGCGAAAATTACTATGTGTCTCTGTGCTGTATGAAGTTATGAGAAGGGGATTTGGAGTCAGGTTTATTAATTTTCACATAATTAAGGATCACTCCAAAGGTTTGTGCACTTTTCTAAGTTACAAAACTATTCCATCTTCTGCTTGAAGTTTATCTCGCTGGTGGTGCTAGTACTGAGGTGATGTTCAATGATTCCATTTTACAGCTAGGATTTTGACATCTTGAGTTTGCACTTGAACTGTTGTTATTCACACACGTGATGCCTACTTCCACAGCCCTATCAATTTTCCATCTGCTTAACTCTGTTCAGTTAGATCTCTAGTTGCGTCTCATGTCAGTCTGATGATAACAATGGCATAGATATACGACTAAGCTTTATTCAGTAGCCAGCACTAGCTCAGTTGATTTAACTCAGTCAACAGTCGCTTTATCTATAACTATTATTCATGTGCAATTCCTTATCCGTCACTAACATGTTTATTTTACCTATCGTTGGCATCTCGAGATATCTGAGTGAAGAATGCTCAATGTTGTCAGCTGGCCATGCTTTGGCTACAACATTGAAGTGGCTTTAAGTAATGAGGAGACATGGAAAAACAGAAATAGACCAAGCTCGCCTGATTGTTTGTGCAGGATGACATACTGCCTTGAACATCCATCTAGAAAGATACTTTTGATGCCAGTAGAGCCATTTGAGCCAAACAAATCGTGTTATGTCTGCTCCGAGGTATATTTATTGCTAGTGGTTTTTTTTTTTCTTGATTACAACATTCTGATTGCGTGCTATATGGAAGACCCCTTGTCACTTGAGGTTAATACAAACTCTTCGAAGTTGCGGGACTTTGTTGAAAAGATTGTCAACACTCAGTTAAGGTATATCAATGATTATATACTAGCACTAGGACTTTTATATCCTTACTCTGCAATTTTTTATAAGAGATATTCTTTGCAAATATTTGTACTCATATATTCTCTCACCTAGAGTAGGAAGACATCTTTAAATTGGGAGGACATGCCAGCTGCTTATAGAAGACTTCCAAGAGTATAGGTAGTGCGAACTTTTAACTTAATTTGTATAAACAACTGTCAAACCCCTCTATATACGAAATCCGGATTAGTTTATATACTTGTTCAAATCCACTGCAGAAGAAAGCAAGAGATATTTGAGGACTACTAACACATTTGCAAGAAAAGGCTAAAGACAAGGAAATGCGAGGAAGAGAAGGTATGCATGTGAAAGTGCAAGCTTCAATGTTGATTCCCTCGCTGCCGCAAAAGAGTCTATGGTTTAATGTCTTCAAATTTAGTGTTTTTATATTTTAATTGTCAGGATTAGAGCTTTAGTGTTTTGTATGAGAAATTCATTTTCTAAGGCAAAATTAATTGTCATTAATTATGATATTTAGAGGCGACTTTTTGAGGGAAAGTATTTGTCTTTGAATAAAGCATTTCGAGGCAAACTGAGTTGTCATTGATGGAATATTTTGGGACAAAACATGTTGCTTTTGGAGGCAAAAAAAAATTGTATTTGAAAGTTCGTTTTAAAGGCAAAATAAATTGTCTTTAATAAAAAATTTAGAGACAAAATAAAATCTTTTGGAGAGGAGGAATTTGTCTCCAAAAATTCTTTTTAAGGCAAAAATTTGGTCACCGATTTTTTTTTTTTGAGACGAACAATTTAGTCTCCAAAATTTGATATTCAAGGGCTATTTATATTGTCTCTAATTAAATTAATTAGAGACAAATTTTTTTGTTTTAGATAATAATTATTACAGACAAATTAAATTGACACAAAACTTGCTTTTTGAGACAATTTTTTTTGGTCTTAAATAGTTATCATTAAAGACAAATTAAATTGACACAAAACTTCAGTTTTTGAGACAATTTTTTTGGTCTTAAATAATCATCATTAAAGACAATTTTTTTGGTCTTAAATAGTTATCATTAAAGACAAATTAGTTTGCCCTTAAATTTACATTTTTGTGACAAAAAACTTGCCCGCAAAAGAGTGCCTTTTGGTGTCTAATTTTTTGGTCATTAAAATAACTTTCGCAGACAATTTTATTTCGTTGGTGAAAGTGACTTTTGTTAACAATCAATTTTTAGTTGTTAATTAATTTTTCTCGTGACCGTTCATAATTTTGTCCCGAAATACTTTCCCAGACGGGGTATTTGAGACAACTCCGTGACAAAAAAAAATGCATCTCAGAAAATATTTCAAGACAAAAACAGAACATTTCCTGACAAATTTTTTTGACACTAAATCCCCATTTTCTTGTAGTGAATATTAGTGGTGGTGGCGGTTGGTAGGTGGTGGTTGTTGAACGGTGGTGGTGGAATGGTAGTGGTGGTGGTGCTAGTGGTGGTGGTGAAGTAGAAGAAGAAATTTGTTGTATTTTGAAATAAAGAAAAAATATTATAGAGTTGAGGGTAGTAAGGTAATCTAATATTAAATGGATAAGGTTATAAAAAAGTAGGGACATATTTATTATTGTATAAGGACATATTTATTGGGTGTCAAAAGTAGGGACATATAAATAATGTACCCATTTAAATACCATGCCGGTTGTTTTTGAATTTTAGACGGAGAATGAACATTTTTTGCAACAGAAAACCGGCATAGTAAGTTAACATATAGACAACGCCGGCACTGAGAACCGACATTGTTATATAGAAAGTTTAAATGCTTGCAGATCTTGTGGGATTTTAGTACGAGAGATTTTTACAAAATAGGCTAATGAAAACGGCATAGTATTGATGAAATATACAAAGCCGCAGACGTAAAAAACTTAGGCATGGTATTCAATTAAATGTGTATGCTTAGGTAAAGGCATGCAATAAAATCTGGATTCAGGACATATATTCTGGCATGATTTTCAAATTGTATTCTACCGCCAATCAAACATGGAACAATTTTTAAAATTCCAATTTTAAAAATTACTATTAGTGTAGTAGAAAGACTAAACAACATGATTTCACTTTGTGTTTTCTACTATGGGATAAACCCTAAAATTAAAAACTTCAATTCAACATATACATCACTTACCTAAGAAATTTTGTTATTCTCGCCTCACCATCAGACTCTTCTGGAAGTTCTTGTGCTTTTGATTTCGATTTACCACCTTCATCAACAGATTTTTCAGGATTGGGTAAGGGTTTTTCACGGTTTTTGCGACTACCCATTGGCTTTGATATAGAAGATGAAACAAAATAGGAGATTGAATAAAAATGGGGAATGAATGATTTCCTTTCTATAACCGCCATTTAAATAGAATGAAGGAGTTTGTAACCGTCATGGGATAAAATAGTTTGTAACGGTCAAATAAGTGGGATAAAATAGTTTGTAACCATCAAATAAGTGGAATGAATGAGTTTTGTAACTACCACATAACTTGTGTTTCTAACCGTCAGAATGCCGGCATTGAAAAATGGAACCATTCAATGCCGGTATTATGACAATAAGTATTTGGTGAGCAGAATTAAACGGAGGCACAGGTAACGGTATAGTATTTGGTTTATTTTTCGATGCCGGATAAGGAAAGAAAATTGATGAAATAAATAACATAGACCACATAATCTTAAGGAAATAAACTTAAAAACATTAACTCAAACCAATTGTAACTAACATCATTTCTTGGAACGAGATTCAATAAGCATATCCGCTTCGAAATGCCTAAAAGGCTCTTTTCTCCATTTGGTATATGCGTCCTGATCTTGAAACCTATTCCCTCTGTATCTTGTAAGAAACTCGTTGTATTTGCGACATAACTTTATGAGTGCAACTGTTCGATTTTGTACATAGAGATCACCGTAGTCCATTCGGCCTTTCTTACCTTCAAAGTAGTTATTCATGT
Source organism: Papaver armeniacum (assembly GCA_023531295.1). Taxonomy (NCBI): domain Eukaryota; kingdom Viridiplantae; phylum Streptophyta; class Magnoliopsida; order Ranunculales; family Papaveraceae; genus Papaver; species Papaver armeniacum. The sequence goes on from JAJJWW010018369.1 coordinate 303,051, forward strand.
AAGGACCAGTCCCCTAACAAGACCCCAAAAAAGATTGGAAGGGCGGTGATCTTCCTGGAAATCCGACACTATGTAGTAATTTTTAATCCACTCGGTTTCTTCCTCGACATCCGCTTCTATATTTGATTGTTTTTGACGTTCAAGGATTTCTTTAGTTTCTTTGCGATAATGTTCAAGCTTTGCTTCCTCTTCTTCTTATCTTTTTCTCTTTAGTATCTCTTCTTCCATTGCGGCAATTGACTTGGTGGTTTCTCCCTTCCTTTTAAGTTTTTCTCGTATAAGGGAAACTGAGTTGGTGGTTGATAATTGATTTCCCAACGGAGTGGATAGTTTGTTCTTCTTGAGTTTTTCTTTTTCCATGGCAATGATGGAATCGGTAGTTGATGATGGATTTTCCATTGGAGGTATCAAGTGCAATGGGTGAATCCATTGCATTATATAGATGATTGCACAACGGCTATTTAGTTCCGGCATTGCCAGTGACCTACAATCAATGCCGGCACTCTAAAGCCGATTTATGGTTCAAAAAAATAGCCGTTGGGCACTGATTGTTGAACATTCTGGCATTGGTATAAACTTAACCTAAATGCCGGCATTGGGTACCGGCATAGATTAATATACTACATACTAAGCCGGAATCATTAGGCAATTGAAATATGTTTACATACTAAAGCCTTTAACTATAATTTATTTCGAACGTTATCCTTGTCGACGGAACAACGAATGCACTTAGCACGTGCATCAAGCCTTTAAACCACTTGGTGGCCCAAGTGGACGAGTTATAGTCTCGTGAGGGCTTACATAGAGGTATACCCACAAAACCTTACGAAATACGTAACTGGTTCAATACATCGCACTAGGGATTCTCTATGAGTTAATTATATTGGGCGAATTGCCATTCAACTTCCTCCAAGAGAGTATAGCAGTCCTCGTGCAGAAACTCATGACCGTACCTTAATTCATATTGAGTCCGACCCAAAGAACACTGGAAAAACAATTATTTTAATAAGTCAGCATTTTTGAATAATCATAACCAAATAAATAATTTTTGATGAACGGCCTATTGATTTACAAACTTACTCTACTCATGCGGTCTTCATTTGGCATAGCGTCCTTACGAGCTTTCAATTCGTTTCTCAGCAGTACGCATTCATTGTATAAATAAAGCGTACCTTTCCCTTATCTGCGTGAGTGTCCTCCTTGAACGATTTCCGTTTAGTGCTTTGAAAACCTTAAACACACGTTTCCACCAAGCATTGGTGTTTTGATCATGCCCAAGGTAAGGCCCTCCGGTTGGGTCTTCGTCATCGGCCACCCATTGCGCTTCCTCAACGGAGTGCTTTGTGAGAGTGGTGTGTGCTCTGACAATAGCAACATCTTCTATATTATTGAATGGAGTTGGAGCCATTTTTAGTGTTCCAAAGTGATGGGTGACTGATTTAGGAAGATTGGAAGTGATGGGTGAATAAGTTTGGTAGAGATAGGTCTCTATTTATACCAAAAAAGTATCCAACGACTAGTTTTTTGGAAAATCGCCACAACCGGCATTGTCGTAATTGTGAAATAGAATGCCTGAAAACACTGCCGGCACCGTTTATGATAAGCTTACAATGCCTTGTACTACGAAATTTTTTAACAGAGATTGAGACAAATATGCAACCAATACCGGCATGGTTTCAAAACACTTTGAAACGCCGGTAAATAAAACCGGCATTCAATCTATAATAACGTCTATGCCTGTGAATTGATGAATTCAAAAAAAAAACGGCTAGTTTTTTGAAAAATAAGACCGTTGGAGATTCATCTCTATATAATACCCTCATTCCTTTGGAAAATTCTACACAAACCAGCAACCAAATTACAAAAATCATTCTCTCAAGAAAGCAAGCACGGTTAACGTTTCACAAAAGATGGGGGATTCATCATCTTCCTCTATTTGAAAAGTAAGTACATCTACTAACAATATGATCTTTACTACTATGACCCACGACTAATATAATCTTCTCTTACAGATTCAACATTGCAAGTGTCAAATTTGCAAGTCACCTTCTCATCTAGCCATGGACTGTCCTTTTATTTATTCAAAGTGTAGAAGCTGTGATGGGACACGCCGGTTTTGGATTGCAAAAACTAATGATGCTGAAAATGGAAGAATGTTTCTAAGGTGTTTGAAGCACCCAAAGTGCGATGAGTTTCAATGGTTTGACAGAGCTGTTCAACTAGCAGAGTCAAGATAAAACCACAAGGGCCAATGCAAGCCAATCGATGGGTGTGATGGGTGTTATATGAAGGGAAAGGAATATGTTGAAAGAGAAGAAAAACCAATGAAGTTGATCCTTGACCCCCCCTCCCGGACGATGTCTTCGAAGAGGTTCGAGAAAGGCTCAAAGGTTCCACAATTATTGAAAAGGGATGGAAATAGATTATCTTTAACCAAATGTAATCCATGCCATGCTTTTTAGTATATTTTAATTAAAAGTTTCAAATCCAATGTAATAGATTAATTAGGAATAAAATAGAAGAGCATTCGAAATGGATTTTTATTCAAAACTAGCAGAGTACCGGCATGCAAGTATTCAATTTTACAGTGCCGGTTTTCTGGCAATAATGAAAATTTGAAAATATCATAAAACCGGCATAGATGTTAGAAACATGGAACATGGAATATCTACACAGGAACATGGAATTTTTAATCTTCTTGTCCCGGTATGGTTTTATAAACAATTTCAGCGCCGGTTATTAGAACCGGCATTGATGTATAAATATTAAACAATGCCGGTACCAAAATACGGCTTTGTTAACCTAATTTATCTATGCCGGTAAAAGTCACAAATAAATCTTGCAAGGATAAACATATTCAACATAAACGAATCACTAGAAATCAAAACATGCTCAACATAAACCAACCAACTGGATTTTGCTATCAAATGTTTTTAATCCAGGTATCCTAAACCAAAAGCAAACCAAACAACTAAAGAGTTAACCACGAGGTACAAACGAAAACAAGTTCTGAATTGTTCAAGACGTGACAACCACCATCCAAAAAAAGAAACACAACTAAAGAGTTAAATCACCGGGTCTTTTGCTTCTTTTGGGACGATTTGTACTTAGTTTCCGAACAAAGCTTTTGCACTAGGTCGGTTTCTTCAATTCTATCAAGTTTTTCCTCGAATTCCTTCATTTCTTCAAGGGACAACACCTCTCCTTCCTGGTACTTGCAACCCAACATCTTCTTTACTTGCCAAGCCGACGCCGCTAGTTTAATATAACAAACACATAATTAGTATACATATAAGATTATGTGTATATTAAACGATTTTAAGCAATTAACAATACTTACAAACAATCCAACTGTTATTAAGTTGGGTCATCGTAGGTGGTGCTGTGCACGGGAGATGGAACTCGGAGGGTTTTTCGGGAGGAACTTGGACGTCATCCGGGCGGACGACATAAGGATGTGACCATTCCGGTAATCTTCCATGTATTCAGCATCAACTTCATCACCGTTTTCAGCAATCTCCAACTTTTCCCACCGACTAATATCTACCAAACGACGTGGTTCCCTATCCCTCCAATCATGGGTCCGGTTTTGGAACATACTCTACATGCAACCGATTTGGAGTTGAATAACACCGAGAAAGGTCGAGATCAAAACATTGAAAAGAGGCCATCTGGAAAAGTGCTAATTGCTTATATCCAAGTTGACGCATAACACGCGTAGGATTAGCCATAACGTATCCTTTTGGGTGGAACAACGGCCCATGGTAAAATGCAACGTTACCAAACCTCAAAACCTGCCGGTTTCCTCTAGCCTCCTTGTAAGGGTCGAACACAACATCTTTGGTACTCATTGCGTCCAAAGCCAATCTCATATCGATCAGTCGACCTATATTACCGGGCTTTGGAGTATTGTTGAACTCGTATCTCTTAGCTAGAGGCGTATCGGGTTCTGGAAGATCTATGATCTTCAAGGAGGGGTAGGCCTTGAACAAGTTTGGGAAGTGTTCGTAAGCCCACACCTATTCCAATGTGAAGCAATAAGTTTTTTTTTCTAAGTTCACGATAAGAGTACATATGAACAATATACATAATAACATAAGTTTAAGAATAAATTTACTCGGCAGAGAGTGAAATTCTAAAAATTGGTTGGTTTTAGCCTTAGAGGCCCTTCTCATCTCCATCATCAAATGTGCCATTACCGCGGTGCCCCAAGAATATCCATAGACACCTTCCAATGGATCCAAGTATCAAGGTAGTTCGCACTAACCCCGTTGCCATTGGTGTCGTGGAATACCCTAGTGCCCAAGATGTATAACAGTAAGCAATGGAAGATAACGAATTTGTTTAGGGTCCCATCCATCCTCCAAACTTCTTTTCTTTGTCTTTTCAAAATTCTTCTTAAGCGGCGTCAACTTGATTGTCTTTGTCTTACCTGACGTGGATTCATAAAAGCTCTCCATAGAAGTTTTGTAGTCCCAACCAAATAGCTTGTTAGTCGACTGCAACGTTGACCATTCTAGGTCTAGAGACTCAACTCCTCCCCGCAATTGATTTGCCGATAACATTCAAGCCTAGAATGTTCCGAGCATCTTCGGGGATGAAGGTCATCTCCCAAAAGGGAAGTGCATGGTATCGGTTTCACCATGATACCTTTCGACGAAGCAATTGACAAGAATGTAATCATGCTTCACATAATTTTCAACCAAAGCATATAGACCGAGAATCCTTTACTATTGTTTGGACCTCTTCACATTCCTGACAAGTCCCAACCATCCGCGCTTGGTTTCGGCAAACACGCACAGACCTTCTTATGAACCTACAATTAGGAGAGACAATACAATTAAGAGATTTTACATAAATACACAACAATACATATGTACAAGATAGAAAATGCTTACATAGGTTTGATAGATAGTACGAGCCCACGAGTGCTTGTATCCAAATAGTGTTTTCTTTGCGGGAGCTTCGCCCAAATTCTACCACGTTCAAGGTCAGGAATCATGTCATCAATGTGAGGAAGGTGAGAACCCTTAACTTTCACTTTGACGTTGCCCTTCCCCTTCTTGCCATTGCCTTGTGTTGGTTGTTAACTTTGGCCACCAACTTCGCTTTGGCTTGCTAATTGACTTTCCTCTTCATCTGGTTCATCTTGATCATCCTGCTCACAGTTTGCAACTCGACTACGGTCACTACCACTCTCCTAAATTATCCCTCTTGTACCAGCCCCCAAACGTATCTTACGACCTTCATCTTTCCCTCGAGGAGGCAGAGACTGAGGAGTGTCAAGACCGTCCTTCCTTTTTCTCTTAGTGACAGCATCTTTATTTTTTCTTTTGTTGGCTTCCTTTGCTTTTGACCTATATCGTAAGCACACGGAAAGCAATGAATATAATAAGACAACTCACTTTCAGTTGAAGTACCGGCATTGAATACCTTAAATTAAACCACGCCGGTACAATGTTCCGGCAGTACACATTCACTATCGACAGTGCAGGTACCAACTACCGGCATACAAATGCAACCAAAAATCGATGCCGGTTTTATTGACAAGTTTCCTGTATGTTTTAAGTCCACTACCGGCATGCTCGAATTATTTCAAATGAATGCCGGTACTAAAAACCGGCATGTAATGAAACCAAAAATCTATGCCGATACTGGTGACAAATTCATAAACTCTCCTGTATATTTTAAGTACACTACCGGCATGCTCGAAATATTAGAAACGAATGCCGGTACTCAACACCGGCATGGAATGAATCCAAAAAACAATGCCGGTACTGGTGGCAAATTCATAAACTCTCATGTATGTTTTAAGTCCAACAAGATACACGAATTATTATCAAACACCGCCGGGTACTAAAAACCCAGACCGTATTCATCCTAGATTGAATGCCAAGAGGAAAATTCTGCCTCTGGTTATTCGGGGTTGTAAACCTAAGACCTTGTATTCATCATAGATTGAATGTCTGGAACTCAAAACCAGATCGTATTCATACGAATTTCAATGTTGGTACTCTCTCAAACTCAATTTGTTTGAGTTAGGTTTGTGATTCTAACCTAAACCCATTGCCATAGATCGATTTAAACACCTACAAAGTAGTTTTAAATGACTTACCTTCTCACAGAAGCCATATATTTGAGTAGTTGATCGTCAGATAACGTTGCTTCTTCGTGTTCTTGCTCTTGAGCAATCTTAGCAAGTCTTTATGCCTGTTTTTGTTGAGCAATCGATGATGTTGAGTTCGATTGGGCATTTGGTTTCTTTCGTGGAGGCATTATTTATGATTCGGGTTGGTTAATCGACGAAGAAATTTTTGAATCGACGATTAATCGACGAAGAACGATGGAAAATTTTTTTTTCGAACCTAACCATGGGACAAAGTCTTAGATCTTGAATTGAGAATGGGGGATATATGTTTTGGTTTTTTGATTTTAATGTTTTAGTAGAAAGGGTATTATGGTCTTTTCATAATGTTTTTTAATTAACCAAAGGGTATTTTAGTATTTTCATACCCAAAAGTCACCCCTTAGCAGACACCATGGGTTGGGAGAAGTAATCAATATCCCCCAATTCCTTTTTATATCCCCTAATTTCGCGTTTTTTTTTTAAGAAACCATAAAAAGATTATGTAGCAGCTGAACATGGAACACGAGATTGAAAAAAAGACATCGAGTGTTTCTTAAAATTCAAAATTCTTAGTCCAACTAAAGTCGGATATTATGCCATACATAAACTTTAACATGATATGTATTTTCAAATATCTGTCCATGTGGCAAGGTATAATTTTTCATGGATTGAATGTTAATCCAAATAGATGTTGATTTACTTATCTGCATATCTTGCGACTGATCAGTCGGTGGGTCAGCCAACCACGTAACCGTCGGTGATTCAACCGGTGAATGTTTAATCCAAACAGTTGGCAAGTTATGCAATATACTACTATACTAGATTACCGCAATTGGAAACACTGCAATTGGACCGTAAAAGAAAATTTATGGATAAAGTGAACATATCATTTTTCTTGAAACGGAGAGAGTACATCGTTTTATTAGTTGCAAAAGAAAATTAGTTGATGCATAAAACCAAAATATGATTACATAAAGTATTATGTATCCGTTTGTTGTAGTTTGCACAATGGATCTCCATTTTATTTTCAAAATTGTGCCTAAAATGATAAATATTTTTCCAAATTTTTCGTAAAAACTCTAAATTTAATATTGTTCTTTATACTCATTGCATAGATTTTTTTTAAAACCTTTCCAACGAGATAAAATTTGTAAAATTCCAAGGCACAGATTTTTAGATATGTTATATTAAAGTTTGGTTGTCAATTATACCCCTAAAGAAATAGGATACATAAGGAATTATAATAAAATTTGGCTCTTATATCTAGTTGACCTTCTTTTTTGGTTTATTTACGAAAATATCTAATATTTTACTGCCTTTCCTCTTTGGTTTATTTACGAAAATGTCTAATACCTTAGTGCCCTTCCTCTTGAGTTTATTTACGAAAATATCTAAATGAAAAAAAGAAAATTTTGATTTAGAGGGGAAGTATCGTCCTTTCATCGTTGAACCAAATCCAATCTTTTGTGTCTAATTGGAAAAAAATGTCACGCTTCACATTGACACAAAATCACCATATATAAAGTCCTCCCTGGCTTCGCTCGGTGACTCGGTCGGCCTAATAAATATTAGGTTCAATCAAGGCCCAAAATA